>JAETXT010000011.1:3000000-3555136 GCA_019188255.1 Verticillium longisporum
TATTCTTGCCGCCCCGTGATACATCCCACGCCTGCCATCAGAGTTGCAAGCAGCAGTCTGATGCGATGCCAGCCCTGTCTGATATGAGACGGGCAGTCGAGCTTAACATCGCCGTTAGACACGGACAGGCCTGAATGCTGTGGTCCTCAAGTGAGTGGGGAATATTGCTTGTCTCTCTCAGCCCAGGTTGCTGCAACGCCGTGCTTGGGGCATGCACGGCGCTGCCGATTAGGCATATCGAGAGGCAGGTTGGAGGTTGATGGAGGAAACACGGTTGCGGGTCCTCAGTATCCTGTCGGGACATTCAGGCTTTTCAGAATAATCATCGTCATGTGTTGGGTCGCGCAATGCATCGTGTTGGAACCGCTGGCTTGAAAGAGCCCCTTCGCGCTTGCGTGTCGTATGCTGCATGTTGCTGTCAACTGTGGAATTGTCATCGCCAAACAGGTCGCGCTACTCGGCTGGAATCTGCGTCCTGCG
The DNA here is from genome assembly GCA_019188255.1 of Verticillium longisporum. Lineage (NCBI taxonomy): Eukaryota > Fungi > Ascomycota > Sordariomycetes > Glomerellales > Plectosphaerellaceae > Verticillium > Verticillium longisporum. The sequence goes on from JAETXT010000011.1 coordinate 3,000,481, forward strand.
TGAACAGATCAAATCGAACGGCATGAGCAACAACATGCTCTCCATCCTGGCGAACTCGGTACTGGCGGTGGCAGATTGCCATCGTGAATGGCCAAAAAGCGCCGTACTGGGGGTGCCGAAGAGAGGATATCTATCCGGGCACCAAGCTCTCACGGTGCCTCAGATGGTTGTGAGTCACCGGCGAGTGGTTAAAAGTAGCGCTTCGAGCTTCTGACAGCGTCGAGATGACGCTTTGTTCGCGATGTGCTGCATTGGAAGCTCTTAAGTCCAGTCTGAAGGGGTCTGGCTGGTGAGAGATTCTCGAGAATGTGCCGGAGTTAAGTGTTAACTCCGGTGAAACCCTCCCAGATTGCCGATCAGAGGCGCAGTGCAGGGAAGGTGACCCGACTCTAAAGCTGCCCTAACGGAACAAGCCTTCACATGGAACCAAGCCGAGCGGGCATTGCCCAAGCCTCGTCGCGTTGTTGCGTCGTCAGTGTGAAGAGGGGCCTACCGTTTTAGGGATGAAGCATGGGATGTGTGAGGGGAAATGACAGACAGGTGGGTGGGTGCCCAGGGAGCCGCTGCAATCGCGGTAGCATCCTTCCAGGCAACTACTGCCCTACGCGGCGTCGTCGACGAGGCTGGTGGCGCCTGTCCCTCGCTGACAGCGTGCGTCTGGGGATAAGGTAGCTAACTACCTACCTTACCTACCTTACCTAGGTAGTTACCTACCTTAGGTACCTAGGTAGGGTCGAGCCTAGTGTAGAGACCCTGGACCATTGAGCCAAGGTACTTCTTCCTGGTGCATTGACACTAAGCGCGATGCTGGTAGTGCTTTCCTCGTGCCTCAACCCTGCGCAAAATGGCTTGATGTACGTACCAGCTTTCTCTCTCGTCGTTTCTCCCCGAGCCTGAAGGGACTTTCGTCTTTCAATCCTAGGCCAATCCCAAGGACTGCTTGCCTATCCGTGATATTTTCTTCCGCGCCATCGCTCTTGACTGCCCCATCTGTCACTTCTCCTTTCCATAAACACAATCTTCATCTTCAAAACCATCACCCCGCACGACTCATAGAACTGGCCCCTGCTCCGTATCGTCGCCTATCAGATCGCTGATTCGCTTCCTGAATTTGAGCAAGTGCTTCTTTAGGAGATTCCGTGGGAGCTTACTGATGTAAGTCCAATTGCCCTCGCGTGGCCCCAATCGCATCTTACATCCAGGCGCTTTGCCAGCCACACAGCCTGTGTACACACAGTCATTGACTCTGGTCGTATTTAGCAGTCGCAAGACCACAATCTGACGCGGTCCCCTCCTGTTCTTGTTGAAGCGCCCAACAACGAGGCCGTCAGATCGGTCCTGACAGCAACACCACCGCAGCAGCGAGCGCATCTCCAACGAGTTTCGTGATCACCCAAGACTTCAAAGCTGCAGCATCGGCAGATAAAGGTCTGCAGCAATCTTGGCGATTCATCAAGTCGCACAGGCTGTCGGGCTGCGCCCTTCTCTCGAGTCTCCATCTCGAGACGCGCACAGTTGGCGGCCACACTTGAGTTTTCGCCTGTCAGCAGAGCATCTTGCGGTCAATCTCACCCGCACCCCCGTCTGCCACTGGATCATTGCATTGGCACCCAACAACCTGTTTCGCCATTGATCTCATCCACCTTATCTTGTCAGCATGAGTCCCACACCGCCAGGGACATCCTCCTCGGGCCGCTCCCCTGAGGAGCAGTTCCGTGTCGTGCGCAAGAGGAACCGAATCCCACTGAGTTGTTACCCGTGCAGGACAAGAAAGTAAGCATCATCGTCTCTACTCACTGGCGAATACTAAGCTAACATGTGAATGAACAGACTGTAAGAAGATCAATGCGACTCAGCATGCTCAGACGCTCAAACTAACTGTTCAATGACAGAAAATGCGATAGAAGCCACCCATGTAGCAACTGCGTCAAACGAGAGGGCGAGGATGTGTCGACATGCTCGTACGCCACTCCGTCGGCGCGCAAGAAGAGTTCTACCGCTGGCGCGTCAACCCCCGATGACATGCAGAATCGCATCGATAGATTGGAAGGACTGGTGTTGTCCTTGATGCACAACGGCAGCAACGTCGAGGTTACCACTTCGGGCGCTGCTCCAGGCGCTTCGTCCTCCTCCAGCCGAGCCAACACAACGCCCGGGGAAATCGACCCATCACCATCTGCCCTGACGAAACAGCAGACAGAGACTAGTATGGACGATGCAGAAGACGACGACAGCGATATCGATGATGGCCTAGCTACGTCGCTTGGAGTTCTCAAGGTCGACAATGAATATCGGACAAGAACATTGGCATCTCATCTTGGCGGACATTTCTGAGGTCAAGACGTACTTCAACAACCACAAAAAGGAACTAGAAAAGGGCTACGAGACTGTCAAAAACTCCAAACCAGCAAGCGCATCTGATGGTCCGACCTTTCTTTTTGGACAGTCGCGAGCCTCCCCGGAGCAGATTCGGGCCGGATTACCATCGAAGACAAGTATCCTTACACTATGCGGAAGATACTTTAACTCACTGGACAATACGTTGACCATAGTCCACGTGCCAGCCTTCCAACAGCAACTTCGATCACATTTCCAAAATCCAAACGAAACCCCTCTGATGTGGCTGGGCTGCTTGTATGCAGTTCTCAGTCTTGCGCTGCATAGTTACAGCAAAGCTGGCGACGAACCACCTGAGTGGAAGGGCAGGGCGCTCGATATGGCTGCCGAGTACCGTTCGCGGACAGTACAATGTCTTCTTGAGGTCGATTACACGAAGCCGGTCGAATACACGCTGGAAACCATGCTGCTCTACCTTAATGGAGAATATTCAGCCCGATTCGATGCCGACATGGCACTCTGGCTTATCAGCTCACTCACGACAAGAGTTGCGTTTCGATTAGGCTACCATAGGGACCCCAAGTGGTTTCCCTCGCTGACGCCCTTCCAAGCTGTACGTATAACCTCGTGCGCTTCTGTACAGGGGCGCTAATAAATGATAACAGGAGATGCGACGGCGCGTTTGGGCAACAGTCAGGATGAGCGATATCTTCATGTCACAACACGTGGCCCTGCCAGCAATGATACACGACCAAGATTGCGACACGGAGTTGCCCAGCAATGTTTTCGACGAAGATTTCGGCCCCGAGACGGAAGTCATGCCACCACCGCGCCCCTCAACGGAGCCCACGCCGATCGCTTACGCTCTCGCAAAATGCAGACTGGGTCTTGAGCTGGGCAACATTATACAAGTCACGGGAAGGGTCGGCAGACAGGTTCATTATGAGGAAATTCTCCGGTTCGACACCAGGCTTCAGGAGATCATGCAGGGGTTGCCCCCACATCTCAAGATGACGCCGTTGGAAGGATCGCAAGATCCAGTAAGCCTGCTGATGGCAAGATTCAGTATTGACATTTTGTACCAGAAGATCCTGTGTGTTCTGCATCGCAAGTACCTGACGCGGGCGAGAACAAACCCACGATATGCCCACTCTAGGCGCACTGCGATTGAGGCCTCGTTGGTGACGCTGCAACACTTGGCCACCCTTCATCGGGAAACTCAGCCGAATGGAAGGCTGAGATCAGTCAAGTGGTACATCAGCTCCACGGCAACAAAGGACTTCCTGCTGCCTGCCATGATGGTAGTTATGGACCTGCATGTTGACAAGAGGGAGGCTCGAAAGCGGCGCGAGTCAGATGGAGATTTCTTCTGGACGCCAGAACAACGCATGAACATGATCGGCAACCTTGAACTGACAAGGGACGTCTGGAAGGGACTCGCAGATACATCAATAGAGGCATTCAAGGCCTCTAAAGTTCTCGAGATCATGCTGGAGAAGATTAGGTCTCCGGAGCCGTCAGAATCTATCCCTGAGGGCACAGATCCGTTCGCGGAGGTCGAGTCGTCTCAGGACATGCACCCCGAGCACTCGGCAGCCGTCACGCTGGGTATGCTCTCTGGCGGTATGACGCCCAACACAGCAGCGGTACTCGCAAGCATGCAGCAGGCCGATAGTCAGACCACATTTGGCGACGTGGACTTTGGCATGTCGGGTGGCACGGGGATGACGCCCAATTTCCCGCAAGATATTGACATGAATGTGCCGCAGTCCCCGTTTTCCATGTTTGGCAACCTGGAGGCAGGCGGGGACCTCATGGCTAACTTTGACTGGGTAAGTTCACTCATGTTTTGTTCAGGCCGAGTAGTGACTGACAGCTATGCAGAACGCTTTCGAAAGTTACACGCAAAGCGCGAATTGGGGTGCCGAGAACGGCTTTGGCTTTCTAGCGCCTCAGCAACCGGACCAGGCGCCAAACAGCCAAGCACAGCAACCCAACAACGGCAGCAAGGGATACACATATCCCAATCCCAATGCGTCTGGTATGTAGAGCCGGACTAATGTACATTATGAATTGATGGTATTTCCATTAGGGGAGAAACATGGAAACGGGGGCAATAGGCGGTCTATATCAAACGGAAGGCAATCACAACTTTTAGGACATTTTGGTAAGTGACTAGGGTGGCTTCTTGGAGTTTACACATCTTAATTCATTCCTCTTACTCCACCGCTAGCCCGTTGATTTTGAATTAGGACATGTAGCTTGCAGTAACAAGTGAACGAAATAGACGAGGATTGCGTCCGAGGCAGGCCTCTGGAGGCGAACCCCGCCTCTGGCGAGCCATCGCATTGCCGGCCCTTCATCCATGGTTGGCATCGCGGGGGTAGCTGCATGATAGATTGCCGGGCGAGGACTCACGTCATAGTCCCCCGCGTTTCTGCCCCAGGGCCGTCCCATGTCCCTCATCAAGAGGCCTGGAAAGCCGCCCTGGTGGGATGTCGAGTCAGCTTTTGATCGTGACCAGGAGATTGATTAGTCGATCCTTGGCTGGCGGAGCAGAGAAAGCCGAAAGCAATCGAGAATGTCTCCGGGCGTGCTGTGAAGATTTCGGGAGGAACCTAATCGGTGCACACTGAGGCGGAGAGCCTTATTTGATGAGCAGGGCTTCTATAGCTGGCCGTTGGACACGGCAGGCTGATGGCAACGGAGCTGCGTTGGATCGATGATCCAGCTAGTTCTGCCGATAATCTCAGACCTTGAGTGGATTCTGTTTAATTCAAAACTGTTTATCACGGAGCAGGGCACATGGAACCAGGGACTGCCAACAACCAACTCGGACTGGGTGTGGCGAGCTGGTTCAGACTGCAACACGACACACCCTGCTTCTCGTCAACGAGCTACCCCTCGACAACAGATCCGATACATGGCTTTAGATCGAGCATGTCTCTAGAATCTGGGCCTTTGTGGTCAATATCGGTCATCATTACTGTGACTGCAGTCAAACGTGTTTGGGCCCCAGACAGCTTACATGCGGACCCTGAGCCTCCGTTGCCCAACACCACCGAGCAGTCACACGTGCTCGGGCATGTCTTGGCCACTATGAGCTTCCTTTTCTGGGCCTCATGAAGACTGACGTTAAAGTGCCCTGCCGGGGTACGAACCTGATCTGCTGGTCGTCAATGCCTTTGCATGTGTCACGATTGGTGGGATTAGGGGTTGGAAGCATGATGACACCCAGAACCAAGGTTGACCCCGCGATGTACCGAGATCATATTGTGTGGCTGTTTTCTTGGCTCTGGAGCTTGGTTTGATGAGGTGTGTGTGTCAGAGAGGTTCGCGAGCTTGCTAGTGAGCATCACGTCTCAGTATGGGGCGCATGAGTATAAATTTAACGTTCGCCGCTGTCTCTTGACGATCCCAGAACACAGAAGGAAAACAAAAAAGTATCATCACCTAGCTCAAGATGCCTTCTCTCAAGTCCTCCCTTCTGGCCGCGGCCGTCACCTCCCTGGTAGGCGTGTCAGCGCACTACAACTTTGAGTCCCTCATTGTCAACGGCGAGGTTACAGGCCCGTACCAGTACGTGCGCGCGACAACCAACGCAAACAGCCCCGTCGAGAATGTAGCCGCGACCTCAATGACATGCAGCCAGGGCGGCAACAACACCGACATTCGCGCCCGAAGCGCCACGCGCACCGGCCAGGCTGGCGCCGAGCTCGGCTTCGCCGTCAACGCCGACCTTGGCCACCCGGGGCCCCTCTCTGTGTACATCTCCAAGGCCCCCGGTGCGGCGAAGGACTACGTCGGCGACGGCGACTGGTCCAAGATTTACGCCCTGACAACGCGCCGCTTCGACCCCAACATGGGCGTCGACTGGGCGCCGTTTCCCGCGAGCATCGGCATCAAGAACTTTACCTTTACGCTGCCCGCGCAGACGCCGCCGGGCGAGTACCTCCTGCGCGCCGAGCACGTCGGTCTGCACGCCGCGCAGAACGTCGGCGGCGCCCAGTTCTACATTGGCTGCGCGCAGATCAAGGTCGAGGGATCCGGCACGGGCACCCCTGGCCCCACGGTCAAGATCCCCGGCGTGTACACGGGCCAGGAGCCCGGGCTCAAGATTAACCTGTACTGGCCGCCTGTCACGAGCTACACGGCGCCGGGGCCGGTGACGTGGCCGGACAGGTGTGAGGACCACACGGCGAACCTGAATGGGCGGGCGAGTGAAGGTGACTGTACCCCGCTGCAGTAGATCCTAGGGCAGGTCGCTGAGGGAGGCTGTTTGCTTTTTGATGCGCATGGCCTGATTAGGTGTAAATAGCCAGCCTTGTCTTATTCCCAGTTCTATGAATCAACACATGGGGAAACAATTGCGATAATTGCAGCTCTCTGTAAGGTGTGATTAGGTGACTTGCAAGGCCTATGGAAGAAGTAGGTGATTAGATCTTGTCTTGCTTATGAGCTCAACAATTTCATCAATATCGCCTGCCATGTCTGACTAGAACGACATATGCCCAATGCTTAATCAAGTCTATTAGCCAATTTACTTTTGTTTGAACATCATGAACGTTGGCAGGCTATTCTGAATAAAGTGGAATCGCTCATAGACTCATCATCATGCTTAGCAGCCTCGTAATCAAACAAAAGGATAAGGATATGTAACAGTATGATTGAGACACTGATCACGAGCTTCAGACATAATCTCAAGAGTCGTGTATGTTTTCCCTCTTTTCGTGCACTTCAGTATTGCTATATGAGCCTAGAAGTCTCACGGCGAACAGAGGCCCCCAATATTCTGGATTTTTCAACAACAATCGTCTCGCCTCACCTACAAATTAGGGGGGCTATCCGCGTGGAGAGAGCATGAATCACCTGTGGCCGATGGCCCAGATTGTACCCGGATGACTTCCCTTCCACCATTCAGCCCCATCCGCCCGAGATACCCTGACGGAGTGGGCATGCCCTCGAGCAGAGACTCTCCTTGATAGTAAACCATCATCCATACCTCCAACAACAAAAGCCACGTAGCTCAGTGGTAGAGCGCCCAGGTTTCTTCCTCCTAGAACCCTTTCCGCTCTCGCAGACCTAAAGGCCATAAATGGTCATCTTCTTCCCTGGGAGGTCGGTGGTTCGAGTCCACCCGTGGCTGAGCATATTTTTTTGGAGCAGCATATCTCCTTTGAAGTCAACACCAGATTCACAATCAATGGAAACGGAACGGGTTTTACGCTGACAGGGCAGACGTTGTCATTGATATTCCACTGTGCCCCACGCCCCACGTTAGACATGCTAAGACGAAGAAGAAGAAGAAGAAAGTGAAAAAGGTTGGACAAAATAAAAAAAAATTGCCCAAACAACACAAGTCCCCGGCCAATGATTCCCGTCCTGACGGGCGAAATACCTAGATGCCAAACGCATCCTTGGCCCGCTGCCAGTAGGCCACCCTGTCGTCGGTAACCTCGGTACCGACGCACTCGGATAGATACTTGTTGAGTCCCTCACGGCTGCCGGACTGCAGCGCCGTCCGGACGCCGGCGTCACACTGGGTCGCCAGGAACCAGGCGGCCGAGGCCCACGAGTACTTGTCCGGCAGCACGAGCTCGAGGACCTTGTTCTTCTGGTCGTCGGTCAGGCTGTCGGCACCGGCGCCGGCGGTGATGCTCTCGGCCTCGGCACGCAGCTCGGGCACGTCGAGGGCGTAGGCGAGGTTAAAGTTGATCATCTGCAGGTTACGGGTGCCCTGGCCGGGGCGGCCGGGCGCGGGAAAGTGGTTGCGGTTGTACTTGAGATCGCCCGTCTCAAAGGCGATGAGGGAGAGGAGGGCCGAGATCTCGGCTGGAGCGTAGACCTTGTGGTCGCTGAAGGCCTTGATGAGGTAGGGGGCTGCCTGGGCGGCGGTGCGGCACTCGGTGGCGAAGTCAGTCGCGGGGTCGCATGATGACGACTTGGGCGCCGTCGCGAGGATGATGGACTCGGCGGAGGGGGCCGCCGTCTTGGTGGGGCCGCGAGGTGCGAGGGGTGCCGCGAGGGCGGTAGCGACGAGCAGAGTCGCGGGTAGGATGGTAGAGAGATGCATTTTTGGCGAGCGTTGATGATGACGATGATGTCAGATGTCGGGGTTTTAACGTCTTTTGGGTTTGAGTGACTCGAGAATGACCGGCAGCGTCTCCCTATATAGTGCCGAGCGGACGTATGTTGTTGATGCACAAAGATAGTAACCGTTGGAGAACCAGCCCAACAATAGCAAAGAACCAGCACAGCCTGTGAGCACAGAGCACAACGGGAGTGAAGAAGAAAGAGAGTGAGCGACTGAACGAGCGAGAGACAGGCAGGCAGACAGACGGACGAAAAGAAGAGCGGCTTAGCAAGAGAAACGAGGGGCGGTGTACAAGGTCAGGTCAGCACAACTATCGTCAGAATGGCCAAGGCGGAGTCTTATACGATGCAGACAGCCTCTCACTGCTAGCTGCTGACGGCTGGCTGCTGGCTACTAGCTCAGCAAGGTCCAGCCTGACCTAACACTCACCAACCCCCTGAACAAGGAGGGTCTAGCGATGTCCCGTGCCAGTGCAGTGCAAGCTCAGCCATGGTGGCTGCTTGGTGCAGAAGGGAGTCTCGACTAGCAGCATTCCTCCCTCGCGGTCAACCAAGTACTAGCCAGTCACGATCAGCTGTCGTGCGCCTCTGGCGGATGGCCGGCACAGGATGCTGGCGAGAAGGAAGAAAAAACGAGGGGCGAGCAGCGGAGCGAATGGCTGTCGAGTCTTGTCTTTCAGCAGCGGTGGTTTGACGAGAAGAAAAGACCATGGCGGGTTGAGACATGACAGGCGCCGAGACCTCTCGAAACAAAGCCGGCTCTGGAACCTGATTGGATGGTGCGTCAGAACACGAGCTCAGGGGTCGGCTGTGACGGCTTCTGGGCCTTTGAGAGCTGTGTCTCTGGGCCTTGACAGCTGTGCCTCTGCGTCTCTGTGCTGAGGTGCCCAGTGGTTGGGATGGTATCGGCTGGACAGGTCGGCGGGAGATGGGCTCAGCGTAACGGGCTGTGGTCAGCACTGTCAGTCCAGGGATGTTGTTCGTTGCATGATGATGGAAAGGGTGCACAGCATCAACAGCATCAATAGCAAGGCGCAGGCAATCGAGAATCGGGACTCGAGACTCCCTGCCACCTGACCCCCAACCCCACCTTCTTCGTTGACCCCCACCAATTGAACCCCCACGCCACTCGTCGACGAGGCTCCCAACGCGCCTTGTCAGTCAATCATCAATCGCAACGCATCCCACCTGCAACACCACCGTCCATCGCAATCGACGCACCGCTGCCCCTCATCATCGACGCGCAACATGGCCGAAAACGTGGCACCCACGACAGGCATCGCCGGCGCCACGCCCAGCCTGCAAATGTACAAGCAGGAACAGGTCAAGCTCAAGGCCATGCTCGAGCAGCGCAACCAGGTCGCCCGCCGCCTCGCCGCCATCGAATCCGACATTGAGACCAAGGAGGCCGCCTACCTCGACTCGACGCCCCACGGCAACATCATCGCCGGCTTCGACAACTACATCAAGGGCACCAGCGGCGCCGGCGCCCAGCGCCGCAAGCAGGGCAACACGGAGCAGCACCGCGTCTTCTCGCGCTCCAGCATCTCCTATCGCCCCGGCAGTGCACGTTCACCCCGACCCTTTCTTCCAACCTTTCGCGGAGAACAGGGGCAGATAGCTAACACGTAGTGCAGGAGGTCACGACGCCTGGATCTGTCGGTTCGACCCCCGCGTCCCACGCGCCGACGCCCATGTCTACCTCCTTCAAGGACAAGGATGGTGCGACGCCGACGTCAACGACGGCTGGCAAGGGCAAGAAGAATAAGAAGCAGAACGAGGAAGACAGCGAGGCCGAATCCCACGCGCCGAATAAGAAGCGCATCAACTTTGGCGCCGCGCGCAAGTGAAGTTGTTGATGCTGGGAGGATGGCGTTTCAAGGTCGATGGTCGATGATTCCAAAAAAGAAATGGGCAGGCAGCAGGGGTTTGGGACTTGGGAGCGGCGTTTGGGAGCATGATTTTCGATACCCGGGTAGAATCTACAGGCAGTGTCTTGCTGGATGAACACTAAGTCCCGTTCGTTGTCGTTGTGTGAGCTTGCCCGCTAATCGACATGTTTGGTGAAGTCATGGTGACCTGAGCATGTTGCGTCGGCAGAAGTTCTCGGCGGTTAGTTTCATAAGTAGCATCTTTGCAATTGTTGGTGTACCACATTCTTCTTGGGAAGGACTAGGGGGTGGATGGGGTTTGTTCAGGTCCAGAGCCAGTTTGATCAGGACAGGCCTGGTATATAGTTTACGGCCTTCTCAGCTCGATGGTACTCTACTAGAGTTGACGACTTGATAGAAGGCTCAACATCATTTCTTGGGCGTACTCTCATTGAAGAGACCCAATTGTCAGACATACGTTTCATGCGAGAGCTCCCCCAAGCCCACCTCAGTCTCTGGCCTCGGTGAGTCTTCTTGGCTGACCTTCTGGCCGTTGATGATGAAATGAGACCCGTCATCTGACAGTCGTGCTTCGGTCTGAAGGCCTTGAACGTCGGAGCCGGCTTCTGGCTGTGTGATGGCCAGTGCAATACGGGCACGACCAGAAAGAATATCGTGGACGACACTGTCACAGCCAAGTTATGATATCAAGAGGCTGGTAAGCTTGCTATTGGTCCACCACGTGCAAAGAACCAATGTCAGTCTCCTATCTCCTCAGTGTTGAGAGGTCGCGCCTGTGTTGTCTGTCACTCGACTTGTCCTCGCTGCAGTTCAAATTGGTCCAAGTGAATTACGCAATTCAATGCCCCAGTGTTGTGATAGTCTGAGCTGCATGTGCATGCAATCCACCTGGAAGTGCCCAACATACTCTCTACATAACACAAGACCACTGGACAACAAAGCTTCTCGGGACGCCCGGGTCCCGAAGCAACCCTCGAAAACTACTCTCTGCAGCTTTACGAGCCGTTAATAGTCATGATCATCTGGGATCGACATGAGGAGCTGATTGCCACGCGAATGCTCTGGCGTAGCAACATGGCAAGCCAAATACCCACCGACGATCGGTCAGTATAAATGCCTCGGTACATGACGTCAAGCTGGTCTTCCTGGCCTCTTCTTAGACGAAGGAAATGGACTGGGTTGAATCACTGGCCATGTCACGATGCCGTCCTCCCGGACGCGACTCCACTGTCGGGGCATCGTGCAGGGGGCACCTTTTGCCATCAGACCCTAGAACAGGCCCCTATCTGGCTTTGGTAGGGTCTGCACCTGGTATACGAAGCGGCAGATGCAGCCAGAGAGCAACACATCACAACGAGCTGCCCGACAGGAATCGGCTGCATGTGCTGCGCATAGCAGTCACACAACCACGTGCTGTTCAGGAACCATGCACTGAACTAGTCGAATTCTGGATTTGGTCAACGCTTATATTCCGGCCTAGCAGTGCCTGGATTCTCAAGCCTTCTTCTATTTTGAAGGGAATTGCCGGGGAAGTGGGGTTGGAGGCCCAGGTTGCAGACAAAGTCCAATACGGCGTCGCCGTAACTACACACAGCTCGTGACGGTGTTCTGGCAGGGTAAAGGAAATACGATCTGCACAGCAAGGTCCCATCGGGTTTCAGTATCGCCCCTGGTCCAGGTCCTAATCCGATGTTGCCATTCGCGAATGACTATGACTAGCTTCCAGTTGGTTACCGAACAGCGAATTCTGACTTCAAGCTGACGTGTGGCCCCTGAACTAGTTCTGCCACGTCTGCTCCAGACAAGGCCAGAACCACGAGGCGCTACTTCGAACTCCAGGGCAGTGTGTCAAATGTTTGCGCACATTGAAAACATTGATTTTTTTCCGGGTTGCCTGGGCTTCGAGACAAAGGTGCGTTGCATCAAGGAAGGCCTCCATGACGGGTTTGCCGAAGAAAGCTTGACTCACAACAGCACGCAGCAAGTCATGGGTATGTTGACGGGCGTGCACCCTACCTACAGTACATGTAGATGACGCACCCCAGGCTGGCCGGTACTTCGGTATTAGCGCCTGTGAGTAGTATAGCCAGGCAAAGTGGTTCAATACGAGATCGCCCCAGCGTAGCACTAGCCCCTCGGGAGCCGACACGAGAAAGCCAAAAATGGAAATCGAACAGACAAGGGAAGACGAGCTCGCGAGTCAAGGTCTTTGCGTGGGGACGGCAGTGAGTTTATTCTGTATAAGAACATTCTTGATGTTCGCTCTGAAGGACCGTATCCTTTTGCTCCATCATTCAACAGCGCTTTCCCACAAGTCAACCCAGCAACCTCTCACATTCGTTCTCAACAGACCGCTTACACATTCCTCTCTCTCGCCATGTTCGCCAAGAACCTCGTTGTCGCGCTGGCGCTTGCCAGCTTCACGTCGGCCATTCCCCTCGACGCTCGGGATGACGACTGCCAGGCAACTTACAGCACCTGCATTTCCGACGGCACCCCCGAGGTTGTGTGCTCGTGCGCCCTGACGGCCTGTGTGGGTGAAGACAACGCCCGCAACCGCGAGTACTGCGCCAGCGCCATCGCGTCCCTTGATCCGACGCCGACCTCCATCCCCGGCGGCTGCAACCCTGCCCACCCCGGCTCATGCCCTGAGAGCACCGGCATCCCCGGTGGCTGCAACCCCGCTCACCCTGGATCTTGCCCGGAGACGACGACCGGTATTCCGGGTGGCTGCAACCCTGCTCATCCCGGCTCTTGCCCTGAGAGCACCGGCATCCCCGGTGGCTGCAACCCCGCCCACCCTGGATCTTGCCCAGAGACAACAACCGGTATTCCAGGTGGTTGCAACCCTGCTCATCCTGGGTCTTGCCCCGAGCCCACATCGACTGGCATTCCCGGCGGTTGCAACCCTGCCCACCCGGGCTCCTGCCCTGAGCCTACCTCAACAGAAATCCCCGGCGGCTGCAACCCTGCTCATCCCGGCTCGTGCCCTGAGACCACATCTACTGGCATCCCCGGCGGCTGCAACCCGGCGCACCCCGGCTCCTGCCCCACGCAAACAACCGTTACCCGGCAGCCGGCGGCCAACACCACCGTGCCGGCGCCTCCCATCGGTACCAACGGTGCCGGGCGCAACGCTGTGGGCCTTGTGGCTGTTGCCGGACTTTTCGCTGTCGTTCTCTAGACGCGTCGTACATAGAATATAGTATAGAATATAGTATAGAATAATAGTTAATGCAGATTCATGAATGCTCTCTTGTTTTCAAATCATGTGTGTACACAGAGGGGCATGTGCTGGGTCGATAAAGAGCGGCTTGACCAACGTGTATATAGGTGCATCTGGTCAAAAAACGAATCTAGAATCAAGTTGTGGCTGGAGGTCTTTCCGTAGGAGTCGCAATTTTAGTGCCTTGATATCCCATGCAGGAGCTCGGTGTCGCGCTTTATCTAGGTGCCTACGCGGAACATGCTCTGCGAAGATACATTCGTTGACAGCTGGGTCACTCACCAATTGCCGGCTGCAAGGTCGACTTTGGAATCGACAGCCTGGAAAGCCATTGGCCAACATGACGGACTGGAAGATGCAGAAAAGGTGCCTGGTGCCGTTGGCAAGCACGACATGCCATGCCGATGGCAAGCACGACATGCCATGCCGATGTGAGCCAAGCCGGGATCGGCGCTAGCTGCATGGTACTGCTGCAGCAGCCACCACCAAGCTTCAGCGCCCCCGCCTCCTTCCCGCTGGAAGCTCCCAGCAAGCGACATGCGGGGTAGCTCCTGATCAGGCCACAGAGGTGTGCATCCCTGACCCCGCAAGCAACTGATGACTGGCCACGAGCCCAGATCTGTCATACGCGGGAGTCGGTGAGGTGAGCCTCACACTCAACCCCCACTTCATATACAAGCTGAGGAGCTCCCTCTCCGTCACGTCACCTTCTGCTTTCATCCTGCCACGGTTGCGACGGCATCCTACGTTACGCTGGATCAGTCGATCACCAATCGAGTGGGCTGCACTGCATCACCTGAAAGAAAGCGAGGGGCTCAGTCCATTATCTGTAAGTGACCTCCCATCGAGGGGTTTCGGAGCTTCACAATCAAAGCAAACAGAAACCGCTCACCTGGATTTCCAACGGCAAGGCTGACAAGATGCTAGTATCACCGTGGCTCTGCCTTCAGCTTCTCGCGCTCTCCTCCATGATGACTATAAAGGCCAGCAAATTCACCCCCGAGGTGCTTCTCTCGGCGCCGAGGCGGTCTTCCGCCGTGCCCAACCCCTCAGGCAACAAAGCCTTGTACACCGTGAGCACATGGCCCGGAGCTCCGACCTGCGTGCCAATGCTCACTGTGTTCTCAGGTGTCTTCCTACTCGTTCCAGACCCACAGCAAGACGAGCCAGATTCGCGTCATTGATGTCCACAGCGGCCACTCGACCCTGTTGTACGAGGATGGCTCGTACAGTGAGCCGACGTGGATCAGCGACAAGGAAATTCTTTTCTTCAAGAGCGGCGACAAGGGGTCCACGAGCTTGATGCTCGGACACTCCGGCCTCCCACAAGTGTAAGGAAACATTTGTGAGTCAAAGGCCATTCACTAACCTCACATGCAGAGTCCAAGAGATTCGCAACTTTGACGGCAGCCTATCCAACCTCAAAGCCTACCGCCTTTCAGATGAAGAGGTCGCCATTGTCTGTTCCGCCCCGACGACTCTTTCCGGCGCCATGTACCGCCCCTCGTCTGAGACCAAGGCTCTGTCTTCTGCCAAGACATACTCCACCTTGTACGCCCGTCACTGGGATGCGTGGCAGACGGAGAACAGGAACTCTCTGTGGTACGGCCTGCTCAAGAAGAAGGGCAGCTCCTATGAGCTTCAGGGGCCTGGCTTGGTCAATGCTCTTGATGGTACCAAGCTCGAATGTCCCGTCCCGCCCTTCGGAGGCACGGCCGACTTTGACATTGGCCGGTCTGGTCTCGTCTTCGTGTCGCGCGACCCCGACGTATCACCTGCCATCTACACGAAGACGAATCTCTACTTCATACCGCTCAAGACTTTCACCGAGGAGAAGCCTGCTCCGCCTCAGGAGGTCAAGACGGGCAACCTCCAAGGCTACGCGGCTGCGCCCGTCTTCTCTCACGACGGCAAGCAAGTCGCCTTCACCAAGATGAAGAGCAAGCAGTACGAGTCTGACAAGCCGCGTCTGCTCCTGATTCCTGATATCGCCGAACTCACCGGTGTACAGGAGTTCTACGTGACGAAGGTCGGGGTTGGCGGCTGGGGTGCACGCCCTGTGTGGATCACCTGGAGCAAAGACGATAAGGAGCTTTACGTCGCGGCCGAGAAGCACGGGCGCGTCAGGCTGTGGAAGCTACCGTCTTCCCCGGAAAAGGCCGTAGAAGAGCCCGAGTCTATCTTTGAGAAGGGATCCATCATCGAGGCCAAACTCCTTCCCGGCAGTGGTAAACTCCTTGTCAGCTCCAACTCGCAAATTGAGAGCTCGCTCTTCTCCGTGCTGGACCCGTCGAGCAAGAAGCTGGATTACGTGTCCTCGAGCTCCAAGCACGGCAAGACATTCGGCCTGTCGGAGAAGCAGCTGGAGAACTTCTGGTTCAAGGGTGCCGAGGGCTACGATGTGCAGGCGCTCGTTGTCAAGCCGTCCGATTTCGACGAGAAGAAGAAGTACCCTCTGGCGTTCCTCATCCACGGCGGACCGCAGGGGGCGTGGACCGACAATTGGCGCACGTGTTGGCTTCCGGCCATATTCGCCGGGCAGGGCTACATTGCCGTCATGCCGAACCCCGTGGGCAGCACGGGCTACGGGCAAACCCACACAGACGCGATCCAGAGTCAGTGGGGTGGTCTCCCCTATGTAGATCTGGTCAAGTGTTTTGAGCACATTGAGAAGAACCTCGACTATGTCGATCTTGACAGGGCCGTAGCACTGGGTGCTTCCTACGGCGGCTACATGATCAGTGAGTGCACACCCTCGTGCGGATGAGCGACAACCTTTGCTAATTCGCGTCCAGACTGGATCCAGGGCAACGAGCTCGGACGCAAGTTCAAGGCGCTCGTGTGTCACGACGGTGTCTTTTCGACGCTCAACCAGTGGTCGACGGAGGAGCTCTTCTTCCCGCTGCACGACTTTGGGGGCCCGATCTGGGAGAACCGGGCAACATATGAGAAGTGGGACCCGGCGACGAAACTGGCCAACTGGTCGACGCCACAGCTGGTCATCCACAACGAGCTCGACTACCGGCTGCCCATCTCAGAGGGTCTCGCCATGTTCAACGTGCTGCAGGCGCGGGGGGTGCCAAGCCGGTTCCTCATGTTCCCCGACGAGAACCACGTAAGTGCATTGTCTGGCTATGTCA
Source organism: Verticillium longisporum (assembly GCA_019188255.1). Lineage (NCBI taxonomy): Eukaryota > Fungi > Ascomycota > Sordariomycetes > Glomerellales > Plectosphaerellaceae > Verticillium > Verticillium longisporum. The sequence continues at coordinate 3,017,169 of JAETXT010000011.1, forward strand.
TGTTGTAGGATGTCGCTGACTCTGGGTAGTGGGTTCTCAAACCGGAGAACTCGTTGGTGTGGCACAAGGAGGTTCTTGGTTGGATCAACAAGTATTCTGGTGTAAGCAAGTAAAGCAGGCATGTTGAGTGTCTGCTCACTTGACCTAGGACCAAGGGACCTAGGAGCTAGGAGCAAAGGACCTAAGACCAAGGGACCTAGGACCTGGGCACCGAGGGTTTCTTGAGACAGGCCACGGACAGAGGGGGCTGCTGTGGGTATAACAGGAAGGTCTAGCACGGAGTACATGTTGGATTTCGCGCCGTCAATTTGTTTCATTTACTCGTACGAGTTCATTTGAGATTCAGACTTGCCACTTGAACCAAGGGAACATCGACTGAATTCACGAAGATGTCATGTCGACTGCATGTCGACTGCATGCCGACTGCATGTCGACTGCATGCCGACTGCATGTCATGGGGTGCAGTCGACATGGCATGGGGATGGCCAGCATGTCTTGGTACAGTGTAGATATGTGCGAATAGTACGTGAGCACGGTAACCTCCAACGTCCGTCAGGCCGTGCCTCGCTGAAGCTCGCAAAGCTGATCCTCATCTGTTGCACCTCTCCCACCAACGAGACCGACGATAGGCCCGTGAGAAAACTTGCGCCAGCCCAATCTTGGTTCCAGAGCTCCAATTGCGATTCGCGACTACAGAAACACCATGCTCTGCGCCGCAACGCGCCTTCCCAGCTGGTGACAGACCATACAGCCAATTCTCGACCAAGGAAGTCTCCCCTTCTGTCTCGAACCTCGAACTCGAACCTCGACAACGAAGCTATCTAGACCTTCCCACCGACGCCATCGCACCCGCGGTTTGAAACTCGCGACCGCACCCCGAGCCATTCATCGAATCCCAAACGCCGCGCGCAAGACGAAGAGCAGCACGTCGCCACGAGACCGCCGGCCACCATGGCCCCCCCGACACCCCTCTACCACGCCCTCCTCCGTCCCTGCATCCTCCAGATCCTCCGCGCGACGGGCTACCACGCGACCCGTCCCGCCGTCCTCGACACCCTCACCGAGCTCGCCGCCCGTTACCTCCTCACGCTCTGCCGCCACACGGCCGCCCGCGCCCTCGACAACAACCCCCACCACGACCCCGCCGATGAGCACCCCCTGCGCGTCGCCGACGTCCGCATGGCCCTCGAGGACGTCGGCGCCCTAGGCGTCGTCGAGCGCTTCGTCGAGCCCGACGAGGGCGGCCGCCCCGCCACCGCGCCGTCCGGAGCCGCACCGGAGGACAAGACCTCGTCCACCACCACCTCGTCCTCCTCCTCTGCCGCCTACCGCGCCTGCCGCGGCGACGACGACACGCGCGGCGTCGACGAGTTTGCCGCCTGGTTCGCCGGTGCGCGGTGCCGGGCCATTCGGGACATGGTTGTCGACGGCATCGGCGAGGGCGTCGTCGGCACGGGCAATGCTGCGCAGGACGGGGACGTGCCTGCGGGGGATTACCTCCACGGTGAGCCCTCTTTCCCGTGTGCTCCTGTTCCTTTCTCTCGGCTCCTGTTCCTTCATCTTTCTACGCTGTTTTTTTTTTCTTTCACATCTCCCCCCCCAACTCCCTCTCCACGCGCCGTGCTTGCTTCGTAGTCATGCTAACCGCCCCCTCGCACCCAGCACTCATGTCTCGACACAGCAAGTCCGCCGAGGACAGCAAGTTCCACGACACGATCCTCGGCCGCGGAAACGAGCACGCGAGCGACGTCCTCGTCGAGGGAGGCGACCTGTCGAGCATCGCCGGCTGGATGGACATGATGCGCGGGCCCTCGCCCCCGGCTCGCCGACGCCGTCGGGAGGGTCCAGGCCGCCGAGCTCCGGGCTGAGTTCCGTCGGCGACCGGCTCGGTGACGAGGGCGACGGCATGGATCTCTCCTAGTGGACGTGACGAGCTAGCGCCGTTCTCGTCCGTTCGGTCTTGTTGTTGTCCGACACACGCACCCTGGCGTATCGAGCGGAAAGTGCACCGGGCCGAGCGAGGTGGCTCCAGAGGAGGCATTGGTTGTTTTGGGGGCATGCGGCTTTCACAGTTCATCGAGGGCATAGCGTAGGCGTTTCGGACTTGGGAAAAACAAAAAAAGAGATTGGCAGGCGCGCGCGTCGCTGTTCGGCGCGGGCATTGCAACAACTCGCGGACACAGGCACATGGTGAGTGGTAGAGGGAGCCTGGCATTACTTGAGCATCGTTTAATTCAGGAGCATCAACGAGGCGCCATTTGACTACTATGGTTGGAGAGTAACAAAGGTGTTTCAACCTGTGGTCCTAAACTGCCTCGCTGCAGGAACACCCGGCACCTATCGCCTCGCCTCGGCCGCGCGGTCCAGGTTGAACGCGGCGCTGATGAGCGCCAGGTGGCTGAACGCCTGCGGCGTGTTGCCCAGCTGCTCGCCCGAGCGGGCAATCTCCTCGGAGAACATGCTGAGGTGGTTCGAGAAGCTCAGGGCATTCTCAAACATGTTGACGGCCCGCGGCAGGTAGCGGGGCTCGTAGACGCTGGCGCGCGTCATGGCCTCGACGAGCCAAAAGGTGCACATGCTGAAGGCCCCCTCGCGGCCGCCAACGCCGTCCTCGGAGAGCTCCGTGTCGTAGCGGTAGACGAGGCCGGCGCTCGTGAGGCCGCCCTTCTCGGGGGCATGAGGATGCGATCCATCGTGCTGAGGAAGCGCGGGTCGTTGGGGGCGATGAAGAAGACGAGCGGCGCGATGAGGATGGACGAGTCGATCATCCTGTTGTTCTCGTAACTCTGCACAAAACTCTTCATCTCCTTGTTGTAGCCTGTTGGTCCGGGTCAGCTTTCTGCATGTCTCGAGTCGTCAGTCCTGTGAAGAACTCACCCTTGTCCATGATCTCCTCCATCAGATTGTCCCGTGCCGCGAGCCACTTGGCGCGGCTCGGGCAGGGCAGGTTGCGCTTCTCGGCGAGACGAATGCCGCGGTCAAAGGCTACCCAGAGCATGACTTTGGAGTATACAAAATTCTGCTTCTGGTTTCGAACCTCCCAGATCGACATGTCGGGCACTGAACAAACATTAGCAGGACGCTTTTACGCAGGCACAGCATCGCTACGTACAGTTGACGAGCGTGAGCACGAAATCTGGAGTACGCTGGTTAGCTCCAATCCATAGACTAGCAGGTAGGCCACATACCAAGCATATCTCTGACGGCGCACCACTGATCCCAGCTGATCGGCTTTCCGTACTTGTTGTACAGATAGATAGCATCCATCAGCTCGCCGTAGATATCAAATTGCTGGTGATCGGCGGCACCGTTTCCAATGCGCACGGGTTTGCTGCCGCGGTAGCCATCGAGATGACCGAGCTCGCTCTCGGGAATGTCCGTCTCACCCCGGATGGTGAACATGATAGGCAGAGCTCCCTCAGGGCCACGGGACTTCAGAAAGCGTTCGCTGATGAAACCCATGTAAGCATCGGCTTCCTCTGAATACCCTAGGCGCAGTAGAATATAGATGGTGAAGCTCGAGTCTCGAACCCACGAGAATCGGTAGTCCCAGTTCCTGCCCGATCTGTCAGTTCCGAAGACCTTTGTGTCATACAGGTGAGCAACGCGCATACCTGACACCGCCAATGTCCTCGGGGACAGAGAAAGTCGGAGCTGCAATGATGGCGCCCGTCGGCTCATAGGTAAGCATCTTCAGAATCATCAAGCTCCGCTGCACCACTTCGCGCCAGCGCCCTTGTACTTGCTCCGCGAGATCCACTGGTACCAGAACGACTGTGTGTCGTGCTGCTGCTTGTCGAGCACATCCGTCGTGGCATTGTCCGTCACATGGTTCGGCATGTCCTTTCGGAGCACAAAGGAGACGGCTTGGCCCTCGTGGACCTTGATGCGGGCTACGACACCCTCGCCGGGCATGCCGTCCCGCTTCACCGTGTGAAAGCATATCCCTGGGGCAGCGCCTGCTTCGACATCGCCACGATCGACAATGGCGTCGAGTTGCAATTTTGTGTCCTTGCTGTGGAAAGTAGCCGTCCTGCTCTCGGCTCCTGGGTTGTAGGACGTCTGGAGGAGGGTCGTCGTATGCCCCTCCTGGGCGTAGTTGAAGGCCGGAAATATTTCAACATCTGAATAGGTGCTGCATCAGCAGCCGGAGGTAACTACCTGAGGGACGTCATACCGACCTAGCTCGAGTTCTCCTCGGATACACTCAACACGGCGGACGAGCCACTTCTTGAGCTCCTCCTGGATATGGTACGTCTCACGGTAGGCGCTGTGGCGGACATCCTTGTAGATGGCCGTGGCAGTTTTGGGACGCGGAAAGAAGTCGATGAGATCAACTACACCCTCATCATGGATGTACCTCGTCTGAAGAATATTCGAAGACGGCAGATACTGCTGTCTTGACGCAGATGAGTTTCCGAGCCTGTATCAAGCGTGAATGAACGGACTCACTTGGTGGTGCATTGCATCTCAGCGGGGGGGCTGATGCTGAAGTGACCTCCCTTGTCCTTATCCAAGAGGCGACAGAAGACGGAAGGCGAGTCAAAGTCAGGCCTACCCTTTCTAGTCAATTCTGGGCCATTCTCTGTAGTAGCAGCGCCGCGGCAGCACCCACCAGCACATGAAGTCCACGGAACCGTTCATGCCGACGAGGGCACATGTGTGCATGTTTCCGATCATGCCATAGTCCTCAATGGGCAGGTAACCCGTGTTGGAGCTATTCTGGGCGTGTTTGGTGGAGCATTGATGAGCCATGGTGATGGCTAGATAGTTGCTGGCTGGTATTGGTGATCTGTAGGAATGGGCCGGATGGGGCGGAGATGGAGGCAATCGTGAAGCGACTGCCGTCAGCGCGAGGGAGTAAAATGACAAAAAGAGGTGCGTTGAACCAGTGCCTTGTTCAGCTCGGACTCAGGCCAGCTGCGGAACTCCACGATGGCTTTCTGAGGACTGTCTGAAGGCTTATCCTCGCGGTGGGCATGACTGATCTAGATCCAGTCCCAGCTCGGCTGGCACCTGTACGCCGGATCTGGCAACGACACCTCCCCAGCTACCTCGGGACCTTGCCTTTCGTACCTCTTCCCTAGGTAGGGAGGTACCTTGTGTTACCTACGTAACCTTTCGAACCTAAAGCTCCGTTAGTGCTGGGGTAGGTACCTTAGGTATGTAATGTCCACGAGTGTCGGGCGACCGACGTCAGACTTAGTCAGCAGCGTCGGTCTCGTTTCATGGCATCATGGCCTCGTCACCCGCAGAGAGCCCTCAGGAATGTCTGGAATCATCTCCTCAACTGATCGACCTCGTTCTTGGCTCCCATGATTACAATCCATGCGCGCGCACAAAGTTTTGCGTATGTTCATTTAAACGACCTTGATTAGGATACTGTCTGAGATGACCAATCTGCGTCGGCTTTCATGTTTGCTTTTATCCCCAATCCTCTATAGCATGTACTGACTGGCCGAACGCCTTGGCCTGCAGAGTGGTGGTTGACCTCTAAGTGCGGCTAATCCCGAAGCCGAACTGGGTTGCCTGTTCTAGCAAGGCAGCGTCTGCCGGTGCCGCATGAGCGTCCCACAAGTAGGCAACCGCGAAGAAAGCCAGAGGCGCAATTTGGAAAGTACCATGATGATCGATTCATGGCCCTCGGATCTGCGGACAGCATTCAAGGTACCCACTGATGCCTCCAGAATCAGAGCTAAGGCGGAGCAGAGAGGACTGAAATTGCGAGGGTGGTTCACGACAGTTGATTCTCCCCACCGACGAGTTCAATTGTCAGGACTGATGCCATGTTCTTTCGCTATTGTTTCTGGAAGCTTGGCTGTGAGCACTGGATTTACAACAAGACGCCGTCGAGGTGTGTACAATAAAACGAAAATAGGAAACGGAAAAGAAGTGTCATGCCAGCATTTTACCGTGAAGATGTTGAGTGAGAATGAAATAACCGTGAAATGCTCAGATCAGTATCATCTATACAAAGAGGATGGAAGGGGCACTCCTTGTTCTTTGTCAGTCATACCACACATACATTGATCCGTGATGAAGGCGAGTGAGCACGAATGCTCTCTTGGGTTCGGGACGGCCAGGCCGTCACAACTCTATTAGCCTGTTGTTTGCACAACTGGTCGACTTTCACGTGATGTCCCGTGCCTTGGAGGTCCGTGCCGACGCCTGCCTGTACACTTGAGTGCACGTACCATAGGCATAGTGAATACCTAAGGTACCACAGGTATTTGGGATAACGGTTTATGGTTTTCCAAAATTGGCAACTACTTTGTCAGGAAGGGCTCGTCATTTCCTGCCATGACAATCGAGATGGATCAAGCCGAGCAGCCAGATTTCGGACGCATTCAGCAATCCTTCGTTGCGCTGGGGGACCAGTTTGCGCTGTGCGCGAACATCCCAGCGGCGACCGAGGGTGTGTCCATTTCGCGACAGTTAGAGACGATCACAGTGTCGATACGCGAGATCAGTGCTCGAGTTCAACAGGTCGATGCTCGAGTTCAACAGGTCGATGCTCGAGTTCAACAGGTCGATGCCCGAGTTTCGCAGCTCGATATACGTCTTGATGGACATATGAACCAGATCAACACTCGCATGGCTGCTGAGTGAGTTGCTGTGTGAATTGTTGTCGCGCCAGAACTAACAAGAGTCGTGGTAGAGCAGCGAACAGGCTGTACTGCAACGAGAACAAGGCAGCGACCGTGCCGGACTCCGGGTTGCAGCCACTACTGGATGTACAGACCGGACAACCTATCGAAGGGTTCCCCGAGACATTGGGCGCCATAGATGCCCTGAATGGTGTGCATTCCTCGTGTTGTTGTTTCCTTGGACGGGAGTGCTGACGTCCGTTAACAGGAGCGAATACATCACGGATTTTGCGTGCCCTTGGATTGTCTATCGACGGGACCTTACGAGAGAAACGGCGACGTGTAAAGCTCGCCGTCGGAGTTGGCCTTGTCATGCCACTGTAATGTGTGCATCCCCTTTACTGCTATGAGGGTATCATATGGGGCGCACACAGGTGTGAGATACCAAAGCGAGACCACTGCACGTTCAGAGACGATGACGTGGAGAGATGATTACGTCTAGAGATAGCTGCCGACTTTTACAGTTGATGCCGTTCAGAGATGATGCTGTTCAGAGATGATGCCGTTCAGAAATGATGACGTTTAGACATGATTACATCCAGACATGATCCAGCGGGCCATGTTGTGATTGGCATAGGCATGTGATACATCCATCTACTAACCGGGGGCAGATGCATGAGCCTGAAAACGCAGAGGCAAACACAGTCGAGCAGTGAGACTGGGTAGGCGGCTCGATCCTGAAAGCTTTTAGCACGGTCCCAGGAAAGGGAACCCTCGCATGGGGTGCAGAAGCAGTGTGCTGGCATCATGCGACACACGATGGCCCCCTCATCACCTGCATCTCCTCGTCCCCAGCTGTCCCTTAGTCCCAAATCTTTACAAGGGGGGTGTCCCCGAGCCTTCCCCAAGTCCCGCCTGTGGCCGACCCTAATGAGCGACCCAACTGCAAGCGAGTCCACTGGAGATGCGCCAAGACACCCCACCGATCCACGACACACACGACAGGGGCCAACGGATGGGAAGGACCATCCCTTCCGCAGGTTCGCCCAGCCACTCCTACCTTGCCACCCATACCTTTCTGGTCCTAACCGCCTGCCCAGACCGAGGACGAACGTGCCTGGCTCGGGTAGCAGCTGCCCAGCAAACCGACTGACTTTGCACTTGTGACCGCCAGAAGTGACCCACTGGTGGATCCCGCCCAACCCTGCTGTGCGCGAAGTGGACCGTGTGGTGGCTGTAGCCGTGGACCTGCCGTGGTATGGTATGGTCAACCGGCACGCTGCTGACTGGAGACTGGAGACTGGAGCCCTGGGCACATCTCGTCTCCTCACTCCAAGACAGGACTGGACCAGTACTGCCACTTGGACCGGCACTGGATCGTGCATCGGGGCCAGGCACGAATTGAAAACATGTCACCTCCTTCACCATCTCTTGACCGCCTTCTTGACCCTACATCTGCTTCACCTCCCTCCTCCGGACGGTCACGACCATCCCTAGATACCCCATCCTCCCACAACCAGGACCAACCCACTCGCCCATCCTCTCCCTCTCCTCTCGACGGCGTCTACGATCTCGAACCGCTTCCCGAACCCCTGTCTGGTCCATCCACCCACGCGACCACCTCGAATGCCCTCACACACTCGATAGCGTCCTCCTCGTCTTCCTCTCCGTTTGCCGCCACTGGTCCCTCGTCCGGCCCCATCATTGAGATGGAACCAATGACCGGTGCCGGCCATCGCCGGCGCCGCAGCAGTCTCATGCAGAGCGTCGGCGCAAGCACGCCTGACAGAGCCGCCCGCCCTCGCGCACAGTCGCTTCGAACACCCGGCGCCCGAGCACCAGGCGGCCTTGCTGAGGAGCCGAAGATCTCGGAGGAAGCTCCAGACGCTTTCCCATCAGCCTCTGCAGATCCCGCGGACGACAGCTTCTCGGACGAGGACCTACATGATGACGAGGAGACGGGGCTCACAAAGAAGGACAAGAGGCGGAAGCGGCAGAAGAAGAGACGCAACACACTACTCGACCAGAGGATAGCAAGAGGAGGTGATATCACAGCGGAGGAGAAGAAGGAGGCCGATCACAACGTCGTCAGGAACCTGGCCATAAACGCTTCGTTGATCCTGTTGTGGTACATTTTCTCACTGAGCATCTCTTTGGTACGTCGCGACATCCCCATCAGCCCGTTCTCTCCGTGCGCTCCGAAGCTCACTCTCCGTTCCCGTTGTCCTACAGTACAACAAGTGGATGTTCGACAAGGATCGTCTCAATTTCGCATTCCCCCTATTCACAACAAGCTGTCACATGCTTGTCCAGTTTGCCCTCTCCGGCCTGGTTCTCTACTTCATCCCGTCATTACGACCTCACAATGCCCAACACAACTCGGATGCCGGTCGGTCACGACACGAGACGGAACCCGATCGGCCCTTGATGTCGAAACTATTCTACCTCACGCGCATCGGACCTTGCGGCGCGGCAACAGGGCTCGACATTGGCTTGGGCAACACGTCCCTCAAGTTTATCACCTTGACCTTCTACAGTACGTCATCACAGACTCTTACGCCGTCCGTCGCTGCTGCCCTTGCTAACCTTATGAAGCCATGTGCAAGTCTTCGTCTTTAGCATTCGTCCTGATCTTCGCCTTCATCTTCCGACTCGAAAAACCGACCTGGAGACTTGTTGCCATCATAGCCACCATGACTGCCGGCGTCGTTCTCATGGTATCAGGCGAGGTCGAGTTCAAGCTCGGTGGCTTCGTCCTCGTCATTTCCGCCGCCTTCTTCTCTGGTTTCCGCTGGGCCCTCACCCAGATTCTTCTACTGCGAAACCCTGCCACATCCAACCCCTTTTCTAGCATTTTCTTTCTAGCACCCGTCATGTTTGTGGTTTTGATGGCAATCGCCATCCCCGTCGAAGGATTCCCTGCGCTCTTCGAAGGACTCAAAGCACTCGTTAACGAGTGGGGCATCATCATGACCCCCCTTTTCCTGCTGTTCCCCGGCTGTATCGCCTTTCTCATGACGGCTTCCGAGTTCGCTCTGCTGCAACGGACCTCGGTGGTCACGTTGTCGATTGCTGGAATTTTCAAAGAGGTCGTCACCATTTCAGCCGCCGCCCTCGTGTTCGAAGACCATCTCACTCCCGTCACCGCCGTTGGGCTTGTCACCACTTGGCTTGCCATTGTCCCCTACAACTGGATGAAGAGTCGTCAGATGCAACAGGACGCCCAAGAGGTTGTCCATCGGGGTCACGCGGAGCCGCGCAGCGCTTCCATCGACAGCGGGAGTGATACCGAAGACGTCGTCGGCGAGCAAGCTGGTCTGCTAGCACGGTCGAGTGCCGATATTGACGATAACCTCGTTACTCTCGATGGCGACATTATTCCCAATCCCGCCCAGGACGCACATTTTGAAGCTCAGGAGTCTCGGACGGCACAAGCTCATCGGGATAATTGAGCAGCCCATGACTGGTCATTCGTTGAGAGAAATCTTTCTATATGTATTTCGGCAATTTTTTTTTGGAAGGGGTCAGCATGCGACGCCAAAGATGGCGAGCGCTGAAGCAGAAGATGAGAAGAAGACGGCGGTACATAAGCCTTGTGAGCCTTTTGGATCTAGTCAGAAGGGCCAGAGGCATGCCGTATGGTGCGTGGAGGAGCAGATCACATGCGTGCTCGCAAGAGGCGATTGGGCTGCTATATTTGATCTGATGATACCCCGAATACAACTCCGGACGAGGATTGACACATCACTGCGTGCTCCCTGATCGAGTATTAAAATACTTTATTGAATCTGAATGCCCCATGCGCCTTATCCATGCAGCGTGCTTTGTATAGAAAGTGTTGCAACACAAGACTGTTGCCCAAATCATTCAACCCTTCACGCCGTTGCGCGTTTGTTTTCCCCAAGTGGGCATTATCCCCCTAACCCAGCAGGCGGAGGCCATTCTTCGTCTTCTGTCCCGGCTTCGATACGCCCCCGTGATGCACCGGTCCCAAGGTAGCATCGCCGCCACCCTCCTGCCTGCCGCCCACGCCGCTGCCGTTGCCACCGCGGTTCTTGTTCTTGTTGTCCTTGCCGTGCTTCCCACGGCCTTTCTCCTTGACGTTGGTGACCTTGATCTCCGTGTTGGCCTTGCGCACGACGACGGGGTGGCTCTGGATGTACTTGCCGTTCATCTCCTTGGCAGCCTGGAAAAAGTCGTCGGCGTCGCTAAAGGCAACAAAGCCGAAGCCCTTGGACTTGGACGTGCGCTTGTCGCGGACAACGCGAGCCTTGGCGCCCGAGGACCTGCGCGCATGGGCCTGGAGGAGGGACTCGTCCGTCACCTCGCCGGCGAGGTTGCCGACAAAGAGGCGCAGGTGCGATGGGTCCCACTCGACGAGCGTGTCGTCTGTCCACTTTTTGCCGCCGCCTTCGCGGACGACCGTCTTCTTCTTGTCGCCTGTGGCGGCGGCCGCGGCGTCGGGGTCCGGGCCGGGGATGGTCGAAGGCGCGGAGCCCGGGGTTGATGAGGAGGCGCCTGCGGCGTCGCGGCCGGAGTAGGCGCTCTGCCATTGGGCTATTTGGGCGGCGAGCTCGGGGTCGTAAGAGGGGTCGGCGGCGGCGGCCGTGCCGGGGGCGGGAAAGGGGTTACGGATCTGAGGGCCGGCGCCGTAGGATGCTGCGCTCGCTGGCGCGTTGTAGGCGCCTTGCTGGTAGGTGTTGCTGCTGCTGCTGCTCGGTTGCTGCGGCTGCTGGGGGTACCGGTACGGTTGTGACTGCGCCTGGTAGGGGGCGGCGCTCATGGAGGATGCGGGCTGCTGGTAGGTGGGGTAGGAGGAAGGGCCGTACTGGCCGGCGGCGGGGGCCCTGCCGGCGCCATAGCGGGGAGCGCGGGAGTAGGAAGATTGGGCGGGTGTGAAGGCCGGCTTGAAGGAGGACTTGAAGCCGCCGCCGCTGCCGCCTGAGGCTGCGCTGGCTGAAGGAGGCGGACGGGCGGGCAGTGAGGGGTGCGACGAGTTGGATGAGGCGTTTGAGATACCTGGAGGGGGCGGGTAGGCCATGATGAATGAACTGTGCTTTTTGGGAACAACGCGGTTTGGTGCTGGCTGTTATGGAACGTACCTCTGAGCCGGTTTCCTGCTCAAAGAGTGCCTGCGTTTGAGTGGAGGGGATTTTTAATCGGTATTGTGAGTGTCAAAGCGACGAGATATCGGTCGTATTGAAGTTTGGCGCAAACTGTAATGGCGATCGTGTTGTCGTGATGTTGATGCAGGTGGAAAAATCCGTATCCACTTCAGCCTTGGACGGATGGGAGCCTGGTGCGGGATGTGTGGCGTTTTCCCATGTAATCACGTGCACAGAGGCTGCAATGTGTGGCTGGAGCGGGACGACCCCCCACGCTGTTCATGGTTCTCCGGAAAATTTGGTCGCGAGGGAATTGTTGGCCATGACATCTCCTTGACTTCTGCCGGTCTAATCAGTCATGTCACGGCGGAGTCTCCGCGGAGTCTTCGGGCGGGCGCCCGGTGGCTCGGTGCAGCCCCGAAGACGGCTGGATGCGACATTTTTGTCACGATTCATCCGTATTTAGCGTGGATCCCAACGGATAAGAACGCCTGAGCTCAATTCGCTGGGCTCGAGCTTCGAGCCTCACAGGCCTCCGGATGTCAGGAGGGGGGGTTCATTAACAGAGACGCCCGAGGCGGAACCTCCACGAGTGAGGGAGCAGAATTGTCGGGCAGAAACCGGAATGCAAATGCTGGCTATCCTTCAGGATTCCGAAACCCTTGGGATGAACGCCATCTCAGGACGAGGCAGGGGTGCCAGGCGAGGCTGAGAACATGGCCATGGTGCCCCTCAAAAGAAACGCATTTGCGAGGGGCACGCACTGTCACCATCAGGAGGGCCCGAACTTCCGCGCATAGAGGGAGGCGGTGCGATTTAGGCCGAAGGCAGCCCGACAGTCAGTCATGGCCAGAGGCAATTCAACGAGGTCGCAGGCGTTCCCATTTTATTCGGCCTGGAAGGTTGGGGGTCATTTGGGGGTCACTTCATACCAATTGATGCAGGCGCGCCGGATTTCGAAACCTCTGGGCTTTACAACTAGCCTTGGGAGGTGTCCGTAGTCGCAGTCGCAGATCGCGTTCCCTGGAACACCCGCAGTGTGAGGCAGAAACTGGCATGGCGAGCGGCCAATGGGATGGTTCGGCCGAAGCGGATTCGGACCACAGTGCCCAAGGGTTCTACAGGTAAAGGGGGGTCCACGATGGCTTCGTGTCCCACGTCACGTCCACCGGCCGGGCTGGTTTGTTTGGGCTGAACCAGTGATGCGGGCCATGGGCCGCTTGGTTCAGGCTGCCCCTCCATGCGCGCCCATGACGACGCTGCTCTGAGGGAGTGGCGCGCAGTAGATGATGCTCGGTGCTTGATCAGCAAGGATTTCGCAAGTCATGTTTGATGTTTGGGGTGTATGCGACGTTTGTCCAGGCACTATGGTACTGTGTAGCAAGGACGGCATTTTTTTCTTCTTTTTCTTCCGCCCTCAATCTGTCAGTAGATGGTTCGTTCTCTCCTTGATATGTGTGTACATGGATCGCGGAAACATATTTGCTTTACTGTATGATGCTGATTGCAAGCGGCAGTCGAAGCGAAAGCAGACCGAGCTCACCACCCCACGCGCGCCTGGCAATCTTCAGCGTCATAATCGATCCAATGCCCGCTAAAACCCTATGTTGGACCGTGGCACGCCGCGGCGTTAAGCCCAGTGCAGACGAGAGATTCTCCATGTCGCATCTCCTAGCAACCAGGATCAAGACCCAAAATCACCCCGCCGCTCACAGCAAGCAGGTAAGGAGGGGAGGGGGGGGGAGGGGAGAAGAGGCAGCCCCACCCCTCATTGCCCCTCCCTCACCTCCCGGCCAGGCACTGTGACACCCGCCGATGATTGGGGCGCTCTGTCATCGCCCATCCCATCCTAGGTATCCCCATGAGCCTAGAGCCTAGAGCCTGAGCCTGGAGCCTATGAGCCAGGAACTCCGTAATAATAACTTCCGCACCCCCCTCAGCTCTTGTCTGCTCCGGTTCGGTTCGGTTCGCCTGGAGATAAATATCTACACCTCTCCTCCCACCACTTTCTTCCCTCCCCGCTGAAGCCACCTTGCTGCTGTAACTTCAATCGCAAGCAATCCGATCCCACCAAACGACCTTCATCATGTCTGGCGCCGTGTAAGTCAAAGCTCCTCTACCCCTCCATCTGGCTCCTCTGCCTTTGCCTCTACCTCTGCCTCTGCCTCTGGTTCTGGTTCTGGCTCGGGTTCTGGTCTCTCTGCCTTTCTCCTCGTCCTTCGTCATGACGGAAACCCGAGCGATTACCCCACCACCCCGCCCCTCAACTCTTTTGTTGCTCGCCCAGGCCCTGGCACCTTCCACGATGACACGGCAGTCAATTCCCGCAATCTCGCGCCCATGAAGCCGGCTCTCGTGTCATTGTCGAAAATGCCATTTTCTGCGGCAGCAATTCTGGAGGCACTGCGCTTGAGAGTGACGGCGCCCCGAGCCAGTCCAAGAAAAATCCCAAGCCAGATCACCTCCCCCCACTTACCTTGATGCCCCTCGCTCTGACGCCTCCATCGCCCCGACCCAGCGCTCGTCTCGTCAACATTGTTGGCGGCGTCGTCCCAGCTCTGCCTCCCTCCGTGCCGAAGTCCAGTACTGACAATGTGGCAAGCGCGGATCTCGGCCTTGTTGGCCTTGCTGTCATGTAAGTTTCTGAAGGCCCCCCCCCCCCCTCCTTTCGAGCTGTACCGTCTCTGCCGGAATCGCTCCCCTCCCCCTTTCCGCCCCGCCCGTGCTGATACCGTTGATCAGGGGACAGAACATCATTCTGAACATGGCCGACCATGGCTACACCATTGCGGCCTTCAACCGTACCGTTGCCAAGGTCGACCGCTTCCTCGCTAACGAGGCCAAGGGCAAGTCCATTGTTGGCGCCCACTCCATCGAGGAGTTCGTCTCCAAGCTCAAGACGCCCCGCCGTGTCATGCTCCTCGTCCAGGCCGGCAAGGCCGTCGATGACTACATCGAGACCCTCATTCCCCTCCTCGAGCGCGGCGACATCATCATTGATGGCGGCAACTCTCACTTCCCCGACTCCAACCGCCGCACCCAATACTGCGCCAGCAAGGGCCTGCGTTTCGTCGGCTCCGGTGTCTCCGGTGGCGAGGAGGGTGCCCGCTACGGCCCCTCCATGATGCCCGGTGGTAACGAGGAGGCCTGGCCCTTCATCAAGGACATCTTCCAGGACATCGCCGCCAAGAGCGACGGCGAGGCCTGCTGCGACTGGGTCGGTGACGAGGGTGCTGGCCACTACGTCAAGATGGTCCACAACGGTATCGAGTACGGTGACATGCAGCTCATTTGCGAGGTAAGCTCACGTCCGCTCCCCATCTGCCTTCTGTGTCTCCTGTGCAGTGCCATTGGCGGGAAGTTGCAAACGGACGCTGACCTGGACCAACAAAATAGGCCTACGACATCATGAAGCGCGGCCTCGGCATGTCCTACAAGGAGATGGGCGACACCTTCGCCAAGTGGAACACTGGTGTCCTTGACTCCTTCCTCGTCGAGATTACCCGTGACATCCTCTACTTCAACGACGACGATGGCACTCCCCTTGCGGAGAAGATTCTTGACAAGGCCGGCCAGAAGGGTACCGGCAAGTGGACCGCCGTCAACGCTCTTGACCTCGGCATGCCCGTCACCCTGATCGCTGAGGCTGTCCTCGCCCGCTGCCTGTCCGCCATCAAGGACGAGCGCACCAAGGCCTCTGGTGTCCTTCACTTCGAGAGCCGCGTTCAGAAGTTCGAGGGCGACAAGCAGCAGTTCCTCGACGATCTCGAGCAGGCTCTGTACGCCTCCAAGATCATCTCGTACGCCCAGGGCTTCATGCTCATGCAGGAGGTGAGCTCCCCCCCCCCCTAACTCCCGGCGCACACAAGCCGATGCCCTGCAGAGATGTGTGACTTACTGACAAAAACAACGCAGGCCGCCAAGGAGTACGGCTGGAAGCTCAACAAGCCCTCGATCGCCCTCATGTGGCGCGGTGGTTGCATCATCCGCTCCGTCTTCCTCAAGGACATCACCTCTGCCTACCGCAAGAACCCCGACCTCCAGAACCTCCTGTTCGACGACTTCTTCAACAAGGCCATCCACACCGCCCAGCCCGGCTGGAGAGACGTCGTCGCCAAGTCGGCGCTCCTCGGCATCCCCACCCCCGCCTTCTCTACCGCTCTGTCGTGGTTCGACGGCTACCGCACCAAGGACCTTCCCGCCAACCTTCTGCAGGCCCAGCGTGACTACTTCGGCGCCCACACCTTCCGTGTCAAGCCCGAGCACGCCAACGAGAAGTACCCCGTCGACACGGATGTTCACGTCAACTGGACCGGCCGTGGCGGCAACGTTTCTGCGTCTACGTACCAGGCTTAAAAGGGGTGTGTGCGTTGTGGTAATGGGTCCGGACAGGATGGGGTGATCTTACGTACTTGCCAGCCAGATGCTGGATCATGAAATGAAAGACAATTGTAACATGAACCTTGCTCAAAGTGTCATGACGTGAACAGGTCGTGATGCTGTGACGCTGATGTTGCCTGTAAATGAAGCCTATGTACTCCTTAAGGTACCACCTACAGGTACCTACGGAACTCCCGAACTAAACCCGATCCGGACGGGTGTGTTGCGTGTCTCCGCAGGTGGTCCGTGCGCAGCCTCGTCGCGAAAGAATTAGTGTTGGGGCGCGCCGTGGCCAGCGTCCAGCACGACGAGTAAGGACCAGGCTGAACAACCATCAACCACAGTGCCATTCGCCGCGCGACATTCATCGTCTGCCCCCCCGTCATTGAATCGGCAGTCATCTACACTTCAGCGCTGCCCGGCCCGAGGACCCATTAGCATCCCGAAAAGGCCACGAGACTCTTTCCTAGATTTTCACCGAGTTCGAATCGGCCGCGACGCGCCTTCCCTCGCCTGACCATGGCGCAGCAACAACCAATTCATGACCCTAGCGACGCGATCGAGGACCAGCTCGTAGGCCATCACCGCGAATCCATTGATTCATCTCTATTACTCTCCAGGCATCGCGCTGACACGGCAGGCAGCTTCCGCACGTTCACCTCATCTCCGCGAACCAGTATCCCAACCAAGGCCGACTCGACCTTCAACACGTCACCAAATGGCTGCTAGGCGCCCCCCAGGTTGCCAAAGACAAGGCACCATTCTTCTGGACCTATCTCGATCGCCCCAACGATGGCCAGGTTCTCCTCACGTGGCAACCGCTCAAGAGGCTAGGAACCAACTTTGCCAGCGACGGCATCATCTGGGCGCCTGAGCAGTACCACCGCCAGGAAGTCGGCAACGGACTGGTACGCATCAATTGCCCATGTGACGTTGACTCTGCACTCGCTGACTTTGATAGAACCTTGAGATCTACTACAACAAGACGGGCTTCGCGCCCGGCGACCCAGCGGCCGTCCGCGCTCGCCGCAGGTTCCGACTTGTTCCCTCGCAACAGGTCAACATCAACGCGCCGCAGCCCGACATTAGCCTCTGGCTCGTACACTACGGCCAAGCCGACCCCAGGACCGTCTCCCGATCAACATGGTTCCCTTCACGCAAGATAGCCAGACCATGCTGAACCAGCGCAACTACCTCCAGAACTGTGGCCAGATCACGCGCAAGGACTTCATGCTGTCCGACCGCGGCAACTGGCCGCAGATTGCGTGGCCGCGTAGTGGCGGCAACCGACAGCAGGTGTACGCGCCCATTCAGTCGAGGCGACTTCCCCAGCAGATGGCGTATCCCACTCACCAGCAGGTCATGCCCACCGGACGCCGGGGCGGCCGCCAGACGCAAGCTCAGGCGGCGGCCCAGGCGGCGGCTCAGTCTCAGGCGCCGCCTCCGCCTCCCGGCTCCCTGGCTGCCCTGCAGCTCGAGCTGGAAGACGAGGATCTCTATGGCGATGTGTTCGACACGCTGACGCCCCGGGACATTGCACTCTCTCGGTACCAGCAGAACCACGAGTGGATGGAGGAGGTGTGGTCCTCTCCGTACTCGCTCATTCACATTACCCCTCCCGACCTGGGTCTCGGTCTGAAGGGCGAGCTCGCTCCTCTCACCGACGGCATCTTCTCCTCTCAGGGCGGCGAGGCGCACCTGGAGAACCCCAAGAAGCCCTACGTCGGCAAGCTCGACAAGGGCCTCGCGGATGAGTTCAGGAAGCGGGCGCAGGAGCACATTGACACGACGAATGCCGAGATTGAGAAGATGAAGGCTGATCACGAGGCGGCCATCGCCAAGATGAAGGCCAACGCGACCATCCTCAGCGCGGAGAAGGAACTCCGCCACTCGGTCGAGGAACGCGGATCCGAGTTCTGGCGTCTCGAGGGTCAGGTTACCGACTCGGACGAGGGCAGCAGCGCCTGGTCGCAGAAGCACAATAAGAAAATCGACGACATTGTGGCGCAGGTCGAGGCGCATCTCGGACGTCAAATCGCGGTCCTCCATGGCGTGAACCGGGTGCAGGCGGGCCGTTCCTTGGAACCCGTGCCTGAGCCTGTCAAGAAGGCGACGCCGGTGCCTGTGAAGGAGGCGACGTCAGTCGCGGTCCCCAACTTGGGCGCCGAGTCGAATGACATGTCACGCCGTCCTTCGCAGGCCGGATCGCAGCAGAGCGGGGCTAGCGGTGATGACGCTGATATCGACATGGGCGGTACGGCTGCGGGCCTTCTCGACGAGATGCATACGGGCTTATCGGCGACGTCCACGCCCCTCAACTTCCCCACGCCGTCAGGACTCAACTCAACTGTAGCGACGCCGGCCAACTTGGGCGCACCCTCTCCCGCGCCGGCTGCAGCGTCCGGTCCTGGGCCAGACGTCTCCATGGCCAACACGGATGCCAACAAGGATGCGGCGGCCAGCAGCGGACAGGACCAGGGCAGCGGCGATTGGGTCGTCGTGCCCAAGGGTGGTGTGTCTCCCGACACGAACGCGAACACGACGCCTGCCCCTGCCCCTGCCCCTGACGCCGCCGCGGCAACAGCAGCAGCAGCAGCAACGGCACCTACTGCCGTTGCCGCTCGGCAAGGCTCAGCCGTGGGAACACCGGCGCTCACTGAAGGCGACAACGACTTCAGCTCGCTCGGTGACCTCGACACAGCGGGTGAGGCGCTGGCCGGCTACGACGGCGGGCTGGACGGCGGAGCGGGTTCGCTTGGCGATGGGTTGGACCTGAACATGGAGATGGAAGATTCGGCATTCGGCGACGCGTTCCACGGGGCATCAAACACGAACACGCCGGGGGAGAACCAATCCGAGGGCGTGTAGGACACTGCATTGGGTTGCTTTAACATGTGAGGCGACGCCCTTCTTTTCCCCCCTTTCTTGTTTTGCCAGCTTGCCTCCGTCGAACTCTACTCCCGGGTCCTCAAGCCCCCGTTCTCCACCGTATCCCGAGCAGGTTTGCTGACTGTGTTTGTTCTTCTCACTGTAGCCCTGACTACGACGGCGTTTAGGGGCACTGCTATTGAGGCTCCGTATCTGGTTCCGGGTTGGGAGTGCCTGGCAGGGGTACACGGGGCACGGTTTCTTGGGCGCGAGGGTGGATGTCCAGGCGATGCACAGTAATGCAACGCGTGTGTGAGCTTTCATTAGAGATGGGAACAAGTGTACTTGTACAGACCATGGCGCTAGCTGTGCGAATTCAATAGCTCCAATGCTTTTTTTTTTCTCTTCCTTCGCGTGCCCGGCCGGGATGGGGTGGATAGAGGATGTCTCGGCATTCGCACATCTGCCCTCATCTGGTCATGTCCTAACCCCCTTGTCGGTGCACTTGCGTGTTCGTTGTCTGCTGTTTGTCTGGTTTGGGGGGTCAGCCAACCGAGTCAAGACTGAGTAAGACAAGAGGGTAGAGAAGCAAAGAAACTAGTTCCATTGAAGCGAAGCGAAAGCGGACGTCAGCCGCGTGACGACAGAGCGGGATGCTGGCCTCGGCGTGTCTGGTTCGTTCGGAGCCGGTTGTTTGATCGGCTGCAGGGGTCGGACGTTTCGAGACCGCCTCCTTGTTGCTGGGACGGCCTCTTTTGCGTTCTGGATTCTGGGGAGAGGGGGGGATGGCTATTTGGGATGACGTGTGTCGTCTGAGGGTTGCGACTGTGCATTGATGCGATGGGATTGGATTTTTCTGGGCGATGTTTGGGTGAAGCCTTGGGATGACGACTGATGTTCGTTCATCGCTGTTGTTGGTGATGATGGTCACGCGAGTCGCCTCAGAAATGGAGCCGACGGCGAAAGTCAATCTCAGGTCCCTAACGGTGTGGCTTGTGGGATGGTTACCTCGCCGTCAGACTAGTCTCAAAGGTTAATCATGCTTAAATGTCATAATCTTGACCTCCTTTCAACCTCACCACCTCAGCACCATGTCTACCTTGGACCCCGAGACAGACAACCCGGAGCACGGCCGTCCCGCTCAGACACGCTTACCGCCCCCGTGCCATGTCCGCCCTACCGCAATGCAACGTCGGAGAGCCTGCCAACGCTGTTCACCCCCAACATCAGACGGCCTCTGTCGCGGATCATGTACGGGGGGCTCGCGAGACATCAGCTCCGCCAAGTCCCGCTCGGCCCATGGACTCCCCTCCCCATCTTTTGTTGCCGCCCTTTTTTGGTTTTTTCCTTCGTCAAGACGAGAGATCTCCGATACAGACATCCTTTCTTTCTCTCGTGCCTTTTCTTCGATCTTCATTTCCTCGAGTCAAGTTCGTCCTGTCTCAAATGTTTGTGTCATTCTCTTCTTGACTGCCGGCCAGCACCCCTCACCTTCTCTATCACTGTCTTTTATTTTCTTTCTTTCCCTGATTGCCATCTCTACGACTCGCTGCTTCTTCTTCTTCTCACACGCAACGCCCTAGCGGTGCTTGTCCTGTCTGTTTTTAATACCTGCCATATTGTTGGGAACTTTGGTTCTATACGGCCTACCTACGTACTTGACTGTTCGACGTTATCTCACGATCTTTACACAACCTCCAAGACCCTCACAACAAGAGTAATTAACGACAACGTACCACAACAACGATCACGAGAACAACAATGCAGCTCAAGGCGATCGTCCTGCTGTTGAGCGCCTCGGCCTCGCTCGCTGCGGCCCAGAGCTGCGATCCCGCCGTGCCCTCTGTCGCGCCTGAGGTGGCCCCTGGCGAGGGAGTTGGGGAGGTGCCCGGTCTGGCGCCCGAGCCGGCCGTGCCTGTCCAGGGGGGAAACGACGAGGAGGGTGTGCCCGCTGTCGAGGTCCCCGCGCCCGAGGTCCCAGCTGGTGAAGTTGCCGCTCCTGAGGTTCCCGTTGCCCCTGAGGCACCAGTTGAGCAGCCGGTGGCCGACCTCCCTGATGCCGACCAGGACGGGATTCCTGACGGTGTCGAGACTGGTGGACAGGGTGCCGAGCTGCGGCCCCTGCCCGGCTTGCAGGAGACCGTTGGTGAGCTGAGACCGCTGCCCGGCACCGGTGGCGAGCAGATCGAGGAGGTTCAGCCGCCGGAAGGTGCTGAGCCAGTTCAGTCTGCTCTACCTGTTTCGTCTGCTCTGCCCGTCGAATCCTCTGCGCCAGCCGAGTCCTCTCTGCCGGCCGCGTCTTCGGCCCCCATCCCATCTGAGGCGCCGGTAGAATCCGCCCTGCCGCTCGAGTCTGCCGCCCCGGTCGAGGGAGTCAACCCCCTGCAGCCCATTGCGCCGGCCGACCCTCTCCAGCCTTCCGAGTCGGCATCGAGCATCGTTGAATCGGCCATTCCCACCCTCGCGCCCCTGCTGCCGAGCAGCGCCGCGCCGTCGGTCGATCCCGCCTCGTCGATCCCACCCGTCAGCGAGTCGGCCGTTCCCAGCCTGCCCCTCGACATAACCGACCCTCCAGCGCCATCGGCGGCGTCCAGCGACCTCCTTCTTCCCACAGAGTCCAGCGAGCTTGTCGTCCCGAGTGTCTCTTCCGACCTGCTCGAGCCCTCGGCGCCGGTATCTCTCGTCGAATCCGCCATTCCGTCCCCGCCTCTGGCGGCGCCTCTCGTGCCATCCGTGCCCGCCGCTCCTCTGGTCCCCGTCGCACCCGTCGAGAGCCTGCCCGTGATCCCCACGAACGCCACTCTCTCCCAGGTTCCCGTAAGTTGGCCCCCCCCCGCTTCTTGAGCATGACAACGGAAAAACTAAGAAAACCCCAACAGGTCCAAACGCCAGAGCCCATCCCAGCTCTGCCCGTCGGCGGCGCCCTCCCGAGCGCGCCCCCCTCCGCCGTCATCGGCAACGGCACCGCCCCCGTCGCCCCCCCGCTGCTCCCGTTCCCGGTGACGCGGAGGAGGTCCAGGGTCCGTCTGGCGGCGAGACGGGACTCGAGCCCCTGCCGGGCACGGACGACTCTGGCAGCGGTGAGCTCCAGGACCGGCCTGCGGGTGACGAGGGGGCCGACGAGGAGCAGGACGGTGGCGAGGGCGATGAGGAAGGAGACGAGGACGATTCTGGTTCCGATTCGGACTCGGACTCTGAGTCTGGTTCCGATTCGGATTCTTCCTCTGATGAGGAGGAATCTGGCGACGACGAGGAATCTGGTGATGAAGAGGACGAAGAGGAAGAAGAAGAAGAAGAGTCCTCAGGCGACGGAGAAGACAATGCAGACGAAGGAGATGGCGAAGAGGAGGAGTCGGGCAGCGGCGCCGGTAGCGGTTCCGGCTCCGGCGCCCAAACCTCGGCGCTCCTCGCGCCAACCGGCCTCGCTCCGAACCGAACGGCCACTCTTCCCGGCACGCTTCTGGTCGCGACGTCGTCTTTCGGCGCGGACCTCACGATGCAGACGTCGCTGCGCCTCGCGACCGGCGTGTCGGCCGAGGTGACGGCACCGTCGAACGGTGGGCTGGAGGCCGTGACGACGGGTGCGAGCGGCGGAACGCTCAATGCCGAGGATGATCAGGGAGCTGGCGTGCGCGTCGGCGTCACTGGCTTCGCTGGCATAGTTGTCATGGCGGCTGTTGTCTTTGTTCTTTAGGGATCGCTTCCCTGACGTGGATCTGTGTCGGAGGGATTTTAAGGATGGAAGTGCCAAGTAATAGAGAGCCTTCGAGATGTTGAGGAAGATCTGGTGACATACAGATTTAGAGGAATGTATACACTGCCTCGAAGAAACAGTAAAAATGTATGAAAATATCAAATTCAAAACACGTAATATTCTATCTGTCGATGGTATCAAATCAAGCGCCCATGCTAAACTCCGTCTCATGTATCATGATAGCACACTGCCGTAACATCATCTACTGTCCCGGCATTCCCTTCCGGATGTTGGCGTACTTGCTCGCAGGGTACGACAGCCAGTTCTTCGTCTGGTCCATGGCGCCCATGGCTTTCGACACAGTCCTCACAAGACTGCGATCGCCGGCGCGATCGCCAGCCGACTCCCAAAACACGGCACCGCCGAGTCTCTTCTTGACGAGGTAGTCGGCCTTGCGTTTCACCGAGTTTTGATTGTCGTACGTCACGAGCTCCCGCGTCTTCTTGTCGTAGCTCCACGCGGCCACAGCTTCGGCGTCCCAGCGCTCCTCGGCTCCGGGTGCCGGCAGAGCCTTGTAGTGGTAGACGCCGGCCTCGATGGACCCCTTGCCGATGCCTGAATACGGCTTTCCGAGGCCGTCGGTGCGCGCAAAGGACCTGCCATACAGCGGCACGCCGAGTAGCACTTTGCTTGGGTTGATGCCCTGGCTGAGGTAGTAGTTGACGGCAGTCTCCGTGTCGTACTGGGTGGCGGCAGGGTTGCTCTTGCTCCTGTAGAGGTTGGACTGGTGACCGGTCTTTCCGGACCAAGAACCCGCGTAGTCGTATGCCATGAGGTGCCAACCATCGACAAACGGAGCCATCTTCTTCATGTCAAGAACGCGGTAGTTGGTAGGACCGGCGGGGACGGCGATGGTCAACTGAAAGCGGTAGCCCTTGGCGTATCTGACAGCGTAGTTGTCCAGGGCCTGGCGACAGGCGGCCAGGAGCCGAACGAAGTCGAGCGCCTCATTGGCATTCTTGGGGTACTCCCAGTCAATGTCAATGCCGTCGAACCCCCAGTCAGCCATGAGAGCAACGGCGCTCGAGGCGAAGCGTTGACGGCCAGCTTCGGTACGCGCAACAGGGGCGAACTTGGGAGACCATGTCCAGCCGCCAATGGAGAGAAGAAGCTTGAGCTGGCGAAACTTCTTCTTCCTGAGGTAAAGCTGCTTGATGCAGCCATAGGCGTTGGTGCCTTGTTCGTTCCAGGAATCGCCAGGGAAGTGCTTCTCCAGGTCGGCATATGTGTCGGACGAGACGCTAGATTGTTAGCGGAAGATGCGTGCCACTTGGAAACGGTTGACTTACACTTGACCATCGGATCTGATGTCAGCGAACGAGTAGAGAAGATGGGTGGCCTTGTCAGCTGGAAAGTCTGCAGGCTGGTGGTTGGCGCCATAGATGCCCCTGAGAGAAGTCAGCATTCGCATCCCAAGTTTTGGTGAATGTAGAGCGATGTTACCAGTTCGTGAAGTAGACAGCGTTCCTGTAGCCCGCTACAGCTGCGCGTTCAGTCATGTTCTGGAGGTCATCGACAGGCTCGTCGACGACGGGCAGGTTCTCGTCGTCGTCCTTGGGTGCCACAGAAGTTGGACACGCAGTGCTCTGAAGATGCACAGCCTTTGTCACTGTCTGGACGGCTATTTCTGCCGACTTGGGCCCATCGAGGTCAAAGTTTTTGTTGTAGGGACTGGCACTGGCAGCCGCTGCAAAAAGAAGTGCGGAGGTGAAAAGGTCTTTTCCCAGCATGTTGATGGATGCGCTGCTTGCTGTGTGAGGCCTGGGAGGGTATAGTGATGGAGAGCAAAGAGAGTGAATATCCAGATGATGGGTTCAGATCCTGAAGCACTTATACTCCATGGTCCGGTATCCATCATCTGCAAGCCATGCGAGGCGGGTGAGGTGCGAGACACTCGCTCCTGGTGAGGAATGTAGCCGCTGGCCCTTCCAGGTCGCCACGAGCATGAGAAGTGTCTCGCCCGGACGAAGCCAGGAGGAGGCGCTGAAGGTCCAGACCGGGGGTTCTGAAAAGCAGTTGAGGACAATAGCTAACAGTAAATCGAGGAATGCATAACGGTCGGAAGCGTGTCATTGTGGCTTGCGTGCCTGGATTTGGGCCCCCTTTCCGCAAAGACGAGGCGTCTGCAATGGACGTTTTGGTTTCATGCGGGAGGAGGACCAGAGGGAACAAGGCTGCATAGACTCGATAGACTCGATAAGGTATATGGTTAAAATAGACAGTGAATAAGATTTTGAAGCTTATCTGAAGGTTTCCCTTAATCTCGATGTCGGGGGACATGATGCATCAGTCCCTGTCGATGGGACACAAGACTAACTTTTTGCCGAGGGCCAGTGTGATCTGTGGCGAGGGCTGAGTGGTTGAGATGCAAGGGTGGTGTGCTTCCGAGCCAAGGCAGGTTTCCATTTCGGCCCACAAGGACTGGCCTGGTGATGGTGATGATGGAGGTGAAGAGCAGGCCGGCTTCGACCCCTGAACGTTCCTCCATCGTGAGGAGGAATGTTCACGCCACGCCAGGTCGCGCATCGCACCACAAGCCACATACACTATCGGTCGCTCCACCCACCCTGTCGTCCTTCCTCACCACTTCTCACCACTTCCTTCCCACTTGCTTCCCACTTGCTTCCCACTGCCCCTTGTCAGTCGTCACTGCTCCCTGTCAGTCGTCACTGCTCCCTGTCAGTTGTCCAATGTCTCCTTCCCTCATTCTCCTCCAGCTCCGCTCCAGCGTTTCGTAACGCTTCTCCGTGTCTGACCATGAAGCATCACGGGCCAGCCAGCCTCCCTCGGCTGCCCCCTTCTTTCGAGAAACTACAGGAGGCACATCACTCACAAGGCCAGGAACGGCCTCACAATGTCTCCGCCTCGCGTGGCAGGGACCTCACATCAGACACATTCGCAGAAGCTTGGAATGCCACCTCCGTTAGCGGGAGTCCCAGCACTACAGGACGCCAGATTCAGTCACGTCTCAACCTCTACTGTAATTTCCAAGTCAACGGCAAACATCGACGCCACATTCGATTTCAACGGTCCTGAGATCCCTCAGATGCGAACAGCCTGCCCTTGAAGCAATATCTCATCTCATATTACACCTTTGGTTCAAACTACAGAAACAGCAGCTATCAGAACTGCAGACCACCAATATGCTTCTCGCCACCTTCACCCGCCCTCTCACAGCCGTCGCGCCCCTCGAGGACCACCAACGCGAGGGGCATCACCCCCGTCAGCACAGCCGTCGTCCCAGCCCCGACGTCCATTCCGCAGCCACCCATCCGCACGAGGCCCACGAGACTAGCCAGCATCCCACCCGCCACCCCGCCCACGGCGCCCCGAAACCTCCAGTCCCGTGGCATCTCGTACCGCGCGATGATCGCCCCCGCGCACGCCGCCACAAGGAGCGCACGTAGCGGCATCATCGTCGGCACGCGCGCTGACGTCGGGGCCCAGCCTCCCGCGCACCTCAGCAGAACCTCGGCCGTGAGCGTGGCGGCCGCGTAGATGGCGGCCGTGCGAATGGTGAAGTAGGCGAGCGCCAGGTCCCAGAGGGTCTCGACAACGGTGAGTCTCGTGTTGAGGAAGAGAGGGAGATGTGTTGCTTCGGTATTGTAACGTTTGTTTGGCGCCATGTGTGACTTGTTTGCTTGTGATGTATGCGTTTGATAATGATAATGAAGATTGTAAATGATCCTCCTTCTTTGCACCTGCAGAAGAGCGCCGTGCTTTACTTTATTTACTGTGCAATTGACCAGTGGCTGCCATTGGTCTCCTGATGGTTTGTCGACTCCTGCGATGGTGGGCTGATCTACCGCGTGATTCCCAATCTCCTGTCTACCAGCGCCCGCGGAACCTGCTCCCGTCACTTTACGGTACAAGACCTGCACAGTCACATGCAGCTCAAACGTTGCTCCACGTAATGCCATTCTATCAAAGGGGAAATTTGGGGGGTATCGTGTCCAAGTCTGCATCGTGCTCTCTGTCATCAGGCATCGTCTATGCTCCACACGCAGGCAGTCTTCTGCCTCTAGATGCCCGTCTTCTCGAGCTTCTTGGCCAGCGCCTCGACCTCCTTGTCCTTGACCTGCACGACGGGCTCCTCCTGGGCCTCCTCGGCGTCCTTGATCAGAATCTCGGCCCGCTTCTCCGTCGACAGTTCCTCCTCTTCTTCGTCGTCCTCTTCCTCCTCCTCATCAGAGTCCTCCTCCTCGAGGTCGCTGAGGCTGTCAAGACCCCAGTCGTCCTCGACAACGACATCCCCACCCAGCTTCTCCTTGCGCTCCTCGAGGGGCTCGCGCAGCGCAATCACCGCAGGGTCCTCCTCCTCAAACTTGTTGCCGTTGAGCTCGATCCTCTTGAGCGCCGGCAGCGCGTCCCTGGCAGCGGGCACAAACCCCTGGAGGGCCTTGGCGTTGATCTCGTTGTACTGCAGGCGCAGCGTCTCGAGCTTTGCGTTGCGGCCCTTGGCGAGGGCACCCGCCAGCAGCACGCCGCCCTTGGAGGTGAGGTACGAGTCGCCGACGCCGAGCTCGACGAGCTCGGCCCAGCCGGGGCGACGCCGGCGAGGGCGCGGGCGCCCTGCACGGTGAAGGTGTTGTCCTGGAGGTCGAGGACGCGCAGGCCCTGGGCGTGGACGAGGCCCTCGCTGAGGAGGTGCGAGACGCCCTCCTGGCGGATGCCGTTCTGCACCATCTTGATGACCTTGATCTTGTTGTGCAGGCGGTAGGCCTTGGCCCAGGCCTGCATGCTGCCGTTCTCCAGCCGGTTGCGGCCGCAGATGACCGTCTCGAGGTCGGCCACCTCCTTGCCCTCCTTGCGCGCGGCCTCCTTCTTGGCGTGCAGCTCGGACAGGGCATCGGCGACGAGGATGCCGCAGTGCGGGCCGAGGCCGTTGTTGTTGAGGTAGAGGTGCTGGAGAGGGACGTGGGCCGCGAGGAAGGCGACGAGGGGTGCCTGCGTGTTGAGGCCAAAGGCGTTGTCGTTGAGGTTGATCGTGCGAAGGTTCGGGAGGTTCGTGATCGACGTCAGGAGGGAGGACAGGGCTTCGGGAATCTCGCTCAGGAGGCGTCCCGTGAACATGTCGGACAGGTCGGCGGACTGGAAGAAGCCATAAATATCAGCACTTGTTGCGCCTCTTGCTGGGTGGCGAGAGGGGGGAGAGGGGGGTTTCTGTCTTACCTGGAGGTTCTTCTTCTCGGCCAAAACTTCACCGAGAAGCTTGCAAGCACCGATACCGAATGTGTTGCCAAGCACCTTGACCTCCTCGACATCGTTGGCACGCAGGTCGGCGATGTGAGCCTCAAGGTCCTCGGCTGTGTCGAGCTTGAGGCCCTTGCCCTCGAGGGAGAACAGCTTGAGCGTGGTGGCCATGGTGGTGCGGGGTAGCTGTACAATCGTGCAGAAGGAAAAGCAGTCGAGTTGTCTGTTGATGCCAGGCACGGCTAGATGCAGACGAGTATGCGGTGTGGGAGTGAGGGGAGTCAAGGGCTCGGGTGAGTGTGTTTGGTGTTTTGGTAGTGGGGGAGGGGCAACATCAACAAACGGCATGGGCATGCAGGGCAAAAAAAGGGATGGTCCGTAACAGACGGGTAGGTTTACCTGTGCTCCTTGGGGCGAGTCCGTTTTTGCGGTCCCGTCTGGATAGCTGGCCACAGCTGTTCTCAGCTGAGTCACCGGGCCCGTGTGTCGACCACTGTAGCAACTCTGCCAAAGGCTGTATAGTGCTGCGCTTACAGTATAACCAACTCTTCCACATATGGCTTCTCATGCATGTTCTTTCTTACGTATAATGATCCAATTCTATTGGTTGTTTTGTTATGGTCAGACATTTGATTCACGAACCAGCTTCCATTCCGTTGACTTCATGGCATCGCAAGGAACGGAACTTGTCGTGACTGAAGAGCAACCCTTTCAATGCCAACAAGCCAAGCTATCCCTCGGACCCCTTGATTCAATAGTATTTGTGGTCATAGCATATGACCCTAACATCCGAAGCATTCTTTGAGGTGCAAGAGCAGGGTGTGATAAATGACAATCCAGAACGTACATCTTCTCCTTATGATTTCCAGGCCAATGTCATGCCAGGGATCAACATTCGTCGTCGCCAACGCCAGCACCCACCCTGACGAGCACCTTGCCTGCGGCATGTAGGCCTCCCAGCTTTGCATACGCCTCTTTTGCCTGCTCAAACCCCCAGACACTGTCTCGCACGAGTCTGATGTCCCCCATCTCGAGCATGTCAATAACGCTCTGCCGGTCCTCCAACGTGGGATTCATCATGCTGACGCCACGCCAGAGGCGTCCAGCACCGCCGAGCCAACGCGACACAGGCCACCACTCATTGAGCTTCATTTGCAAGACGGCGCGTAGAAAGTCAGTCACAAAGAATGAGGGCGGCTTGATACCGACTGAAGAGTAGACTCCGCTGGGAGCCAGATAGCTCGGAGAGCCCTGATAGTGAGATTGATGGCCCCTATTGTCGATGATCGTGTCGAACGGATTAGAAGAGAAGCGAGTGGCCAGGTACTGGGGCAGGCTATCGGCGTGCTGCGTATAATCAATGACCTGAAGAACAGTGTCAGTTCTCGTCTTTTGAAGTCTGGGTCGCGTTTGCAACACCCGTAGTCATGGACGTACCTCATCAGCTCCCAGGCTTTTGACCATGCCCACGTTTTTCTCGCTGCATATACCAACTACGTGACCCTCACTTCCGACAATGGTTCGCACCATTTGAGTTACCATTGTCCCGATACCACCGCTTGCTGCATTCACCAGTACCCGATCTCCAGCCTTGGCTCCCGCCTCCTGCACCATCTGGCGCGCCGTGAGCGCCGGCAGCATGCATCCCGCCGCGTCTCCGAAGCTGGTGTTCTCAGGCTTGCGCACAGCGTAGCGCGCAGGCACCCGGACATACTCGGCCAACGCGCCAGTACCCGTAGGCAGGGTGTGGCTCGCTGGGAGCATCACAACGACCTTGTCGCCCTTCCTGAACCGGGCTCCATGTTCCGGGCTTTGTACGGGGACGCCGGAGGATGTGGAGCTGTCCGAGTCCGGATGCCAAGCGTCGACGACGGTGCCAGAAAAGTCCATATCGGGAACGCATGTCTTCTGGCGGATCAGGGGCGGGACGAGAGTCATCTGGAATATGGCGCCTGGGTTCAGGCCGACGAAGGCGACCTTGACGACAATCCATTCCTCGGGCTTGGGGACGTCGCTAGGGAGTGGAAGTGGTGGTGGGAGAGTCGGTATAGGCAAAGATGTGAGAGAGAGAACATCCCAAGGGAGTCCTCTTTGTGAGAAGACCCATGTCCTAGATTCCGAGGGGGTTGCCATGATGTCGGTTCAACTAATATCGGCGGCTAGTTCATGAGTAAAGAGATTCGTTTACAACGATGACTATTCGAGGAGGCTGTTTGGCGGAGAATGTGTTGATGAAAGATTCTGATGATTCGCGCCATTGACATTTAACGGTTTCCATGCTGATGCCCGCGCTGACAAGACAGCCATCGTCTGCCTGGAGCTGAACACAAAGCGGTGTTGCGACCCAAGCCCATCGACCGAACTTGGGATAGAGCCCGCCCGTATTCGGCAAATTTACCCTTAAAGGTCCGCAAGCTTGTCCTGGCACATGCACCCTTCAGAGAAGAGTGTATTTCTGACCCAATCACGGACTTTAGCCCGTGAGAACACTTGTCCTGTTCATGTCTATCCAACCATCAAGACATGACATATTCGCTAGCACACAGTCTTTCGGACTATAATTTAAGACTGAATGAATTTTGAATGAGGTCAATACGAACAGTATCTGATGGTTTGGGATTGGGACGAGAGGAGGAATGGGATGAAGTAGAGGTGGGAAACCGACAACCCTTGGGTCTTACATGCCACCCAAAGCAGCTTGGGTTAGATGCAAAGGAAAAAATACAAGGTGCCGCTCATTAGGAGTGACAATGCCCGAATGATGGCTTCTTGCTTGAAGGTTAACGGTCGTCACTGGACTCTAGCCCTTGAGTCAAGAGTCTCGATCCTAAGACGGGAGAGTCTGAAGTCGGGATAAGGTGAGATGCGGGATCGTGGAGGAAAAGAAAGTGGGCACGGGCACCAGGCTGAGCGTTAAAAACTGATGGCTCACAATTGCCTGCCACCGTTTGCCTGCAATGTGGGACCGTGCTCATTCAGCAAGCAGTCCAGCGCCCCTTGCGAGCAACGGCTGCCGCGCCTCGAGTCGGGACGCAAGTGACTTCTTGTCCCACGCGCAAAAGCTTCTTTGCCCATCCCTTTCAAGCAATCACCAATTGCAGCTCGAAACACTACGACTCCATCGGCAGGCATCCCCAGCGACTACCAAAGACTTTTCGCGAATTTCTGAAGAGCATCCTCGACTCTAACCAGCTTCGACGAACAACAGTCGCCCGAGGTCGCGTACGACCGCGCATCACCATGGTCAAACGACTGGGGCGCAACATGTCCCCCTACGAATCTCCTCTATCCTCAATGACTTCCAGCGACAGCTCCGACAATGAGACCCCTGTAGCATACGACGCCTATCGGCCAACGAAGAGACAGAAGGTTGGAGAGGGCTCGACGACGTCGTCCGCTGCTGTTCATGAACCAGACCACGAGCCCGAAGCTGAGCCCGAGCCTGAGGTCGAGGCAGAGGCAGAGGTTGAACCCGAAGCGGAACCTGAGCCCGAAGCCGATCCTCTCGATGGCATGTCCGACGTGTCTGAGGATACCGAAGGCGACATCCCCAGCTCACCCATCAACGCGCGCCTAGATGAAGAGGATTTCCAGGAACAAATCACACACTGCGCATGGGATGGCTGCGGCGCCGGTGACTTTGGCAACATGGATAAGCTCGTAGAGCATATTCACAACGACCACATCGAGAGCCGACAGAAGAAATACACGTGCGAATGGAATGGGTGCAACCGGAAGAGCATGGCACATGCCAGTGGGTATGCGCTCAAGGCACACATGAGGAGCCACACGCGAGAGAAGCCGTTCTACTGCTATCTACCAGGTACGAAAGTTCGAATTGAATCTGAAGGGAACTTGTATGCTGACGATTGGAAGAATGCGACAGGGCGTTTACGAGATCAGACGCGCTGGCAAAGCACATGCGCACCGTGCACGAGACCGAGGCGCTGCGACCGTCTGACCCGGTACCCAAGTCGATGCAGTCCGGTCCCGCGAGCAAGAGCAAGCTCAAGATCATTATCAAAACGCCACAATCCCACGCGGCGGGCCAGGATGACTCGATCAACGGCGATGACGATGCTGAGCTCTCCTCAGACCTCTTTACAGGTCTGACCGAAGACCAGGGCTTCACGAGGAGGGAGCTCGATATGCCCCTAGACAAACTCTACAAACTCTGCCGCGCCCAGGTCAGGTGGGCTAGCGATGAAACAAAGGAGCTTCAAGAGGAGATCAAGGCTCTCGAGATCGAATACAAGAAGCAGTGGCAAGAGAAGGAAGTGCTTCTGTCGCAAGTCATTCAGAGCGAGGCCGATTGGCACGACAGGCGCATGGCTGTTCTTTCGGGTGCGGCAGATGTCCGGGTGCCAGGTATTGTCGAGAGCCAGGAGACGTCTGAGCTGGCGAACGGCACAGAGGCTCCCGATACGCGCGAGAAGTCGGAGGCGCCGGCCCTGGCCAACGGCGAGAACAGCGAGGTTGCTTCACAGGCTTAATAGGCGGATCACAACGCTGTTTACAATTTGTCACCTGAGAGCTCCCCTCTTTGTATGCAGAAGAGGCATCTCGCTCTGTACTGTGGCTCAATGCCAAGTACACGTGTCATATTGGAAGCGACGCAAGAGACGTACCAATTTGAGGTCGCTATTTGGAAGAAAAAAATATTGTACACTAGTCGCAACGACGATGGGGGGGACGGTGTTTACGAGGTATTCAATTGGGAGCGTCAATCATCCGTTTCCACAACGAGGATAACACAATATCAGCAGTATATCATTTTATGACTTTGACGCAACTCCGCCGTTCCGTACGTATTTCAATGTGCGCCGTCAGAGGCCCTTCTTCTTCTTCCGGTACGCCTCGCTGTTCTTGAACGGGAAGCCGCTCGTGTCCTTGTCGAATCCCGTCCTCTTGCTGTGGCGCCCCTTGCTACCCGCGAACATGACGAACCAGAGCCCGAAAACGGCGAACACCCCGCTACCGAGGCAGCCCATGACGCTCGCCGTCTGGCCGGTGTGCAGCCAGCGGCTGTAGCAGTAAAAGGCGCTGGTGGCATGGTGCAAGGCCGAGACGGAGACGGCGGCGTCGGCGTATGGGGAGGCCGTACCCTCGGGGTGGGAGGCGTCGGTCGCGGCGAGGGGCAGGGCGCCGGAGAGGAGGAGGACGGTCAGGCCCAGGGCCAGGAGGGCGAAGCCGAGGGAGCGGGCAAAGTAGGTTTCGAGGGCTGCTGGTGTCAGGGTGTCTGGGGGGCTGTACAAGGAGAAAGAGGACATAAACGTACCGCTTGTGGGTTGGTATTCATCGCGGAGGAGGGAGGTGATGAAGCTCGGCCAGACTATGAGGGGCAAGGCCTGCAGGCTGAGCCAGCCCAGGTTGCCGAAGGCGTAGGATGATACGGGCTGAAAGGTTAGTTGGGTTGCGTGAGAGGGACGGGATACCTACGTCCATTGCGCAAGTGTAGTTCGACGTCTGATCGAGAAGCTGAACGTGCAGTTGGAGTCCTGGATGGAATTGGACGATCGTCGTGTCGAATGATCATCCGAAGCTGGAGCTCCAGAAATCAATCGAGCTTCGCTTCGTCAAGGTGACGGGGGTTACGACAGTCCCCGAAACGACGTCATCGGGTCCTTAGGGATACATGAGTATTTGAACCCCCTACAAGAGTCCCTTCCCGAATTTGGACCCTGGGACATTCAGGTGTGTCTTTTTACTGGCGAGGCCGCTCACTCACTAACTCGCTACCGCAACCTACGAGTCCATGTTGAGACACACACCTTGATGCGTTGCACAGTCTAAGCACGGTTATCAATAACATCAAAGGTGATGCGGCTGCTGGACCACAAGAAGTCTATGTTTACTTTTATTCGCGGACTATTTAACAATCAGGAGGGTCGAGTCATCTGCGAAGCAGTTGACGTGTTACCTTCACCAAAGGCCCGACACTGATCGTTGCCTGCTCTTCATTACGTGGACGAGTACTCGGTCATCAGCTCCCTTCCCGGATCGTTTAACGGAGTGAAATGCGTTCCCAACCAGTCTCCCTAGGTTGTTGCTGACTTTCCGCGGTTTTGCGATCCTGACACACAGCGCCAAGCCACTCTCGCAGTACTTCCCTCCTAGAGGTGCCTACCTGACTGTTGCATTCAGCCCAGGAGGCGCAGAGAAGCCTCCGTTTCCTGGATCTGAAGTGAAGAAGTCATTTACGAAAGACACGTGCACTTCAGAGCTTCAGCACCCTGAAGGCTGTGGAAGTATTAGAGCTACCCCCCTTTCCGCCATTTGCACCTCGCCAACAGCAGGAGAAGCCGCCTTGCGTCCAGCTTCACGACACAATCAGCACCCCGATTTCATCTGCCATTTTGAATCTCAAACCTCGAGATGTCCATTTTCTCAAGTAGAACAGGCATTGAGGCCCTCTTCCACCGCCCTCAGCCGAGTGCCTGGGAGGATTTTATACGGCAGCCTTGCGTCTTTGTCGCCCACAAGTTGTACTCCTGGCGTGCGATCCGGCCACAACCCAGCACTTCCCCAACCTCATCATCACCCATATCTATTGTCTGCATCTCGGATACTCACAACACCCAGCCTCGCCTCCCACAAGGAGAAATTCTCATCCATGCTGGTGACATGACTCAGTCGGGCACGTTCGACGAACTCGTTGCTGCCATAGACTGGCTTTCCTCCCAGCCACATCCCATCAAGATTGTCGTCGCAGGCAACCACGATGTCCTCCTTGACGCTAAGCAGGACGCCACTGGGAACAGATCCAGGTCTACCGCCGATCCCTCCAGGTCACCAGAGGCGCTTCGAGCCTCTCTGGCTTGGAAAGGAATCATCTATCTCGAAAACCAGCATGTCGACGTTACGTGCTCAAATGGGCGTCGCCTCCGGATCTATGGGAGCCCTCTCTCACCACGACACGGCAACTGGGCCTTCCAGTACCCCCGGGCCGATGATGTCTGGCACGGCGCGATCCCTGATGGAACCGACGTCCTTGTCACTCACGGCCCGCCGCGAAGCCATTGCGACCTTTTGCATCTGGGATGCAACCACCTCCTACGAGAACTCTGGCGAGTGCGCCCTCAGTTGCATGTATTTGGTCACATCCACGCAGGTGCCGGTATGCAGACCGTCGAGTTCGATGGGCTGCAAGCGGCGTACGAACGGACCGTCATCGCAAAGGGCGGTCTCCGGAATCTTATGTCTACTTTATCTCACTTTCTCCGGACACTAGTAAGCGGCGTATTTCACCGTCGGGCTCAAAGGGCTCGCACATGTGCGCTTGTAAATGCGGCCATGGTGTCTGGGCTACGAGATGACCAGACAAGACAGGCAATCACAGTGGTGATTTAATGCCGATTTTGGTCAGCGAAGGCGAGCAAGCGTCGATGGGCTTGTTTTTCTGGAAGTCTGCTCTCGTGGTTCTGTCTTGCACCATGACTCGTGGTCTTCCTTTGTTGAAGCTAATTCCTAGCCTACTCGACGGTCTCGCTCAGACTCAATATCAACCGTTTCAGAGCCATGAACATGTAGGCCATCTTACTTCCCCAGGTATTTTTGACAACGGGGCGTCAGCCACTTCGATGCCCGTGCTGGTGCCGTAGACAAGCGCGGCTATGGCTGACGGGCTACGTGCCTAGATCGATGGTAGGGCTTGCCAACGGTGGCTAGGGCAATGAAATGCACGCCATCTGGGTCTCATTGGTTCTGTCCACGAACTGATCGTTTGCTTAGGCGCAAGTGGTCGACGATATGGGTCCGATGAGAATTCTGGCTTCACAAACCACAACGAGATGTCAAAGGCTTTGACGAAGGACGAGGTCCCCTAACACTGATCCAAACATCAAGAATCATACGAACAATTTGATTTACTCAGTTGTGCTCCGTCTGTCTGACGCTGATACATAAACCCGTGCGAACCGCTCGTGCTGATGATCACCACAGCTCGATGCCACTAGCCCCCTGTTGCATAGCTGATGAGCAGCCAGAACGCGCGATTATCCCCAGCAGCTTCCAGACCATGTCAATAAACGATTTCAACGCACAAAAATAGTCACAACTTTGGTCCATGCTCTCGGGAGATAGACCTATCGACTGCCATAAAAGGGTCCAGCCACATGGCTTCAGACAGGCGGGAGGGTGCCGCCCCCGAACGCCATGCCCTTCAACGCTTTGCCCCGCACCCACGCAACGGGTTCGGCGGCCTGCGAACCGCATCGAGACATCAAGCTGAGCAGAAATATGGTTACCAAGTATGCTATTGAGGCCCATGGGCATCTGGCCTTTCAGCTCGTACCCTTGCAGGGTATCGCGATTGGCATCAAACGAGGCGGTGGGTTAAGGGGAAAAACCACTAGTCAGGTTCGCGACAGGGGTTCAGCACGCGCCGTCCGACCTTGGCATGCTTCTTGGGGAAAGGCGCCCTCGTGGTCAGGGACGCCACAGCACGTTCAACACCAGGTTGGGAAGGGCCATATGCCACGAAGAGTTAACTGACGAGGCCTCGCAGCTGTCATGGCATCCAGCTGACCGCATTCGGGGCGCCCGAGACTCCGTAATTCCAATATTCAGCGCGCTACAGGGACATCGTGGCCATGATCCTCGGTTGCTCGCAGACATCGGCGAGGAAACGACAGGATGGGAATGTATAAAGCTGACTGAAGGCATCTTGCCTTGGACTGCCGTCCTTGGCCCAGCACCGCTCCTGATCCTCACCACAACACCTCGACTGAGATCGAACTACCGACAACATGAAGTACTCTGCGTCTACCGTTCCCCTGGCCATGGGGCTCTTGCTCGGCACTGCCCAGGCCATGCCCCAGGCGGCCACGACGTCCAAGTGCTCGCACAACAACTGCCTGCGTGCTGTAAGATTCATCATCGTCAGGTTGTCTCAGAGGACTGTTCACTTACGCTTTCGAAGGTTATTGCTGGCTCTTTCCCCAACCGTCCTACCGTCGCCGACTGCTCGTCCTTTCTCCGCAAGACAGTGACGCCCGCCACCTAGTATGAATACCCGCTCGCCATGCGTTTTATGTTTGCTGGAGAAAATATTAATGTCAAGTCCAGCACCGAGACCATTTGGGAGACTGTTACGCCCACCACCCAGACGGCCACAAGCTTCAGCACCGATGTTGCCGTACAGGTGACCACCGTCACCGTCGTCGACACTGTCGACGTCACCACCCAGACGCTGACGACGACCATCACCGCTGTCCCCGCCGCACGCAAGCGTGAGGATGGCGAGTATCAGGAGAAGCGCCAAGTGACGGAGGTCCCCTCGGCCATGCCCACATACGCCACCGCCTGCCGCAGCACCGAGGCCTACTCATCCGCCTGCTCCTGCATCGGCATCAGCCCGGCGACCATCACCGTGGCCACGCCCACTGTCAAGGTCACGTCCACTTCGACCGTGACCGCGCAGGTGACGGTCGGCGTCATCGAGACGGTGACGACTGTCGTGCCTACGACTGTCACGAACACCGAGTCCCGCACGGCAACCGCAGTCGCCACCGCGGTCGTGCAGCCCCGCCCCTGGGACCGCTTTGTACGTTGACGGCACTTGATCCGAGAGTCGCGAACAAAAGAACTAACAGAATGACCCAGATTCTCCGCGCGGTTGGCGGCCGAGCCAACGGTCGGTTCGCCTACTCGTGGCAGTTTGAAAGCAACGTTGCGTCGCTCGTCCGTACGTACTCGCCCCCTTTCTCTCTTCTCTATGATACGTTCTTTTGGAACGAACAGAATACTGATCCGCCATTCTCCAGAGAGCTTCGGCAGCCGCGGACAAGCCACCGTCTTCAGCCTCAGCTCCCCCGCCGACAATTCCCTGTTTGTCGAGCAGCACCCGCGACTCGGCCAGCTCCTCGTGTCCAGGGGTGCGGGGGCCTTTGGCGCCGTCTTCAACGCCGACGCGGCGCGGCGCCAGAGCGACAATCTCGTTCCCGTGACCTGCTCCATCTCGGAGGCGGACTGGGAGCTCAGGTGCGACTTCCAGGGCCAGAGGGACTGGTACTACTGCAACGCGTGGATGGGCTATGTGCTGCAGATTGGCGGTGTTCCCCATCCATCGTGGGGTTGCGATGCTGTCAAGCTGTACGCCGAGCGACCTTGATTTGGGGGTCGAAGGACCCTGGAATGAGCATGATGAATGATACACGGGATTTGTTATCCATGCAAAAGAATGACCTAATTTTTGACTCTTATCAACGAGGAAACCGATGGCTTGTTGTGAGGAACCTGTCTACCTAGAGGTCAGTTCGCGCAGAGTGAACAGGATGGCCTGGCTGCAGCATCTTGCTAGGAAGGAAGGGTAGGTATGAGAAGCTCCGAAAGAAAGAGTGTCCCGTGGTCGAAACACCTCCCATTCGCAGTACGACGCATGGTTCTTGCACTTTATTGCTGGGGAGATTATGTACGGCGATGAGGTTGATGAATGGGCCATCTCGGAAGCCGTTTCCCACACCCAGTCAGAAGGGGTCAAATGGAAGAAGAGGGTGCAAAATATTAGACCCCTCACGCCCTTTGCCCCACCGTCACCCCACTACCAGTGGCCAGTTGTCTCCCCATTTTCGGCCTCTGATGATGCCCCTCTTCATCCCCTATCGCCTCAAGCCCGGTAACGCTCCTCTCAATCCTGACACGAGGGGGAACGAGTCACTGCTGTCTCGGCTCTCAGCTAGCACAACAACAGGAATCGTGTTCCATTTCACGGGGCACCAGTTGATGGCTAATCGATCAGATTGGGGGTACAAAGCCACACGCCAAACAGAGCTGCTAGACATAGACATCGACTCAGTCTAGAAGCGGCCAGGCGTCGCAGAGGGCCGATACCGTTCCGGGTAACCCCCCACAAGTCCTGACAAAGCCCACTGGTGCGTGGCGGATTTCCAATCAGTTGTCAACCGACCATTTTATTTCGCATCTCCGGACCGACACGCAGCGGCGGAACCACGAGTCCGGTCACTGGCGCGTCGATCTTTCCCTTTTGACTCTGAAAACAAGAGGTACATCGATACCGGTGCATTCCTTCCTCAGCCTCCAAGTCGCATCGAGAGGGACGCTTTTCGTAGCCAAACTTCGTCCCTTCGAAAACACATTTCCCTCCTCCTCTTCCTCCTACATACGACACCACGCCGCGAATTCGACTCGCAACGATGAGCGCCATTCTGTCCGCCGACGACCTCAACGACTTTATCAGTCCCGGCGTCGCCTGCATCAAACCCGTCGAGACCCTGCCCGCGGCCCCGCCACCGCCCGCCGACGGCTCGCTCGAGCACGAGGTCATCCTCGACGGCCAGCCCGGCGGCCCCGCCTCGTCGGGTCTGAAGCCCAACGCGCCCGCCGAAATCTCCCTGACCGACTGCCTCGCCTGCTCCGGCTGCGTCACCTCGGCCGAGGCCGTGCTCGTCAGCCTACAGAGCCACACCGAAGTTCTCAACACGCTCGACTTTGGCCCCTCGCTGCGCATCGTCGGTCCCGACGAGAAGGGCCAGTTCTGCGTCGACGGCCTCGAGGATGAGTCCCGCAAGCTCTTCGTAGCGAGCGTCTCGCCGCAGACGAGAGCCAGCCTCGCCGCCGCCGCCGGCAGCGGCACGACCGAGCAGGAGGCGGGCCACATGCTGGAGAGGCTGCTGCGGGGGCCCGAGGGCCTGGCGTCCGCAGGTCAGCACAACAACGGCTTCACCTGGGTCCTCGACACGAACGTCGCGCGCGAGGCGTGCCTCGTGCTCGGCGCCGACGAGGTCCTGGGCACCGACAAGGCGGCGGCATCCTCCGACCCCAAGCCCACGCTCACCTCAAACTGCCCCGGCTGGGTCTGCTACGCCGAGAAGACGCACCCGCACGTGCTCCCGCACATCTCCAAGGTCAAGTCGCCGCAGGCCCTCATGGGCACACTGCTGAAGACGACGCTCAGCCGAAAACTCAACATTCCACCGAGCCGCATATGGCACCTGGCAGTCATGCCGTGCTTTGACAAAAAGTTGGAGGCTAGTCGCGAGGAGCTCACAGACTCTGTATGGGCGGGCGACGGCAAGCCTGGACGCGGGATTCGCGACGTGGACTGCGTCATTACCAGCAAAGAGGTCCTCATGCTCGCCGACTCGCGCGGCTTCGACTTCTTCAGCCTGGCGCGCACCAACCCCTCACTCACGAGACAGCTGTTCCCCGACCCGCAGCTCGATCGCTTCCTCTTCCCGCCGCAACCTGCACACCGAGACAAACCCATTGCGGGGTCATCGGGCGGCAACCTATACTTTACGCTGCAGAGCGTTGTGTCCAAGAACCCTGGCTCCCAGATCCAGGTGATTCGAGGACGGAACGCCGACGTTACCGAATACATCGTCGCCAGCGAGGCAGGCGAACCAATCTTCAAGGCGGCCCGGTTCTACGGGTTCCGCAACATCCAGAACCTGGTGCGCAAGCTCAAGCCCGCCCGCCCATCGCGCATGCCCGGCGGGAAACCCTTCGGCAGCGCCAGGCGACCGACCGGCAAGACGGCGGGGCTCGAGTACACGTTCGTCGAGGTCATGGCCTGCCCCGGCGGGTGTACCAACGGCGGCGGCCAGATCAAGATTGACGACCCGATCGTCGTCGAGCGCAAGGGCCTGGCGATGAAGCCCGGCCCGCAGGAGCAGAAGCAGTGGCTGGCAGAGGTGGACGAGGCCTACTTTTCCGCCGAGGAAGGGGACAACAGGGACGTCGTTTCCGGCTGCGACGTGCCGCGGCAGGACTTGGTGGACGGCATTTCTCCTTCGCACATTCGAGATACCCTGGCGCATTGGTCCGGCATTACGGGCGTAGACTTGGATAGATTGGTCTTCACGACGTACCGCGAGGTCGTCAGCGACGTCGGCAAGGACAAGACAACCGACACGGAGCGCGTGGTGCAGCTCGCTGGCAAGATTGGCGGTGGCTGGTGAGGAAGAACGGGAAAAGAAGGATTAGATAAAAAGAGATAGAGAAGAAGAAGAAGGGGATAATGAAATATCAAGCCTCTTTGCTCCCGCGCCTGGCGAAGCCGAAGCCGCCCCGTCCACTGCCGTCCGGTCCGCGTGGTGCCCGTATCGCCGGCCTCGGCTGTTCTTGCAGATCCTTGGGCGAATTCCTGCCAGACTGCGGCGCGCTGCCGTCCCCGCACCTCTGCAAGGCGAACCCCGGCTTCGGCGCAAAGTTGGGGTCGTACAGCTCTCTCGTCTCGGCGCCCGATCTCGGCGTCTCGGGGCGAGACCCAGGCCGTCTGCCCCCGTCGTCTTGCTGCTGCTGATGTTGGTGTTGCTGCCGGCTGGGTCCCCCGCCTCCCCGCCCACGACCACGTCCGCGGCCGCCGCGCTGCCCGCCGCGCGCATCGGGCCGCGGCGGCGTGACGGTGCCGGCGCCCCCGGGGGCGTGGCGCCGGGCGAGGGGGTGGACTCGCCAAAGATCTTGGCCCGCGCCTCGTCGTACCGTTTCTGCTTCTCCTCGCGCTCGCGCTGCTGCCGTGCGCGGATCTCCTCGGGCGTCAGCTGGACGGCCTTCGCCCTGCCGCCTGCCTCGTCGTCGTCGTCGTCGTCGCGGACAGAGAGCTGCGAGATGGCGCCCGTGACGGGGTCGACGCGGCGGGCCATGGTCGGCGGGGGCTTGCGGCTGAGGACCTTGACCTGGGGTTTGAAGGTCGAGGCGAGGGGCACGTTGGACGTTGCCTCGACAAAGTGGAACGTCTCGCGGTTATCGCTGGTGATTTGGACCCGTGTCAGCAGTCGTCGTTCTATGGAAGAGAAGGGGGGAGAGGGGAGACCCCCCCCCAGCCTGTTGAACAGAGGGGTCGGGGGGAAAGTATCATTCTACGTACGCTGATTCCCAGAGCTTGCGGTTCGTCTCTGCGTGCTGTGCTCGTCGCTCGGCCTTGGTCATTGGCGCCGGCGGCGGGGCTTCTTGGGTAGGCTGGGCTTCTTGCTTGTCGGCCTGGGTCTCCCAGTCGTCTTCCCATGCGTCGGGGACGGCATGTCTGCTGCTCCCCATCGTGGGCGTCTGCCGTGTCGGTTGTTGAATGTGTGGTATGGGCGGTGGAACGATGACAGCCGTCAGGTCTTGCTCCTCGGGTGGGAGAAAGAGAAATGGGTTTGGAGATCCAGTTTGAAATGCACAGGCAAAAGGCTGGCCCAACTACGAACAAGGTCCAGGTGGGTAAGTCGAGAGGTTTTGGTAGGGCAGTGGGGTTGCTGCAAAAATGTTGAACGATAGATGGCACTTTCGTCGTCAGAAGCGTGAGGTGAGCTGCGAGGTTCATTCTGGGCAGTGACCTAAAAACTGTACCGTCGGGTACTTGGCTGCGCCGACACTTTGGTCCAGAGGCAAAGTCACTGTAAGTCGCGGCCTTCGTCACTGGACACAGCGAAATGTCTAGGTTAAGGTACCTATGTAGGTACCTAGGTAGGTACTCAGGGTCTCCATGGTGGGGCGGCTCGTCTTGTAAGAATGTACGAAGCCGTCTTTTCCTATAACAATAGTTCCGACCAACATCGTGGGATTCTACAATCCGTGCTGCCCACACTACAATGACTTGCTTGTGACGCTTGGCACAATAAAACCATACCCTCAAGAACATATGTTGAAAGGGCCGCCAGAAATATCCAGCTCTGGCCCCCAAAGCAGCCGCTTGCACAGCCAGCACGATCTCGATTCAACACCCTCATCTTGCTACAACCGAATTGCAACTTCCAAGAACGGTCTCCGAAGCGAACTTGGCGCCTTATGCCAGGTCCCGGGTATGTTGCAGGTGTCCCGACGGTCCGCCAGATGTACAGCCCGATTTGCATGTCTGGTAATAAAAGCCCACGCCCACCTAGGCTCGCGCCTCATGTATGCAACATGCCAGATAGAACCCCCTGCGTGGGAGCAATATAGAGAAGGTTGCCAGCCACTGTGCGTGTCGGGCATACTCCAGCCTCATCCGGTTCCCGGACATGACGCGCGCTCGTTTTGGCAAGTCGGGCCTACAAAATCTGACTCCGTCGAGTCGCACATGCATCGTGGCGCGCGGCGTTCGTCAACGACACCTTGTTCACGGCGGCAGCTTTGAAAGGTTGAGTCAATCAAGCGCTGCGTTGCTTGTATTCGGAAGCCCGATACTACGACTGATTGAGGGACACAAGCCGATCGATCTGCTTTGATACAGTTGTCTGACTGATCCTCCCTGCAG
This sequence comes from Verticillium longisporum, assembly GCA_019188255.1. Lineage (NCBI taxonomy): Eukaryota > Fungi > Ascomycota > Sordariomycetes > Glomerellales > Plectosphaerellaceae > Verticillium > Verticillium longisporum. Next base: position 3,060,234 of record JAETXT010000011.1, read on the forward strand.
TCATGGCCGCAGTGGCAATGTGACCCGCTCGGGCGGCCTTCCAGCGCCGGACATCAGTCAACGACAGTTCCATCACTGAAGTCGAAGCGAAGCCGTACGAGTATCGTGGCCTCTTACGACGATTGAAAGGCGGATGCTTGTGATGCAGCTTAGGCGAACAGGTCTTGAGGGGGCTGACCTCAGCTCTTCCTCCCCCTTGTAACCATCAATAATACCCTGTCGTGGTCAGCTGGAGGTCAAGACGAATCCATGTCGCCCAATAGGCCTGGGGTCTTGGGGTGGTGCCAGGGCTCTCCACGCGGCGGTTGCGCCGCCTTACTCTAGCGGGGCTCTGGATCGTCGGACGAGCGCTACGAGGACTCGACTGCAAAGGCTCAGTGGCAGTCGTGGGCTGAAATGCAAGTGGCGGTCATTTTACGAGGTAGTTGGCCTGTCGAGTCGGGAAAGAGGAAACGGACAGGCCTGAGACGTCTTGGATCCAATGGTGCAGTGTCTTGCCATAGCACCTCGTAACAGAGGATTCGATAGGCATGTTAGATAGCCTGTCAGACGGCAGCGTCCGGGGGGGCTGAGGTCAACTGGGAAATATATCGATTGCTGTCGTCACCTGTGTCCGGGAAGCTTGCCAAGCATGTCAGTTCAATACGATAGGGGTTGATCGCTGAGCGGCTAGCAAGCACGAGACGACTGTAGCTCGTAGTAAGTAATATGGTTAGATGTACCAAAGTGAAGGCCCAGCGTACCTATATAATTGAGAGAGTGTGTCGAGACTCGACCGATATGGCTCTCACAATTGCTGCCCACGGATCGAAGCAAGCAGACGAGGATTTCTACCTACCTACCTCAAGCCGGCCTGCGCCGGAACAGAACCTAAAACAGCAGGTGGCAAAAACAACAGTATCGAGAATTGCGCCTTCCGCACCCGCCAGCCTCGTGCCGATTACTTCAGCAGGAAAGAAGCTTCGAGGACGGGCCATCTTTCCCTACCAGCCTACCACCACAGCTGGAGACACTGGCTGGCCGTCTACAAGTATGTCGTCCCCAACTATCCACCTCGACCTTGGATATCTCATCCCATCCCGTCCCGTTCCGTGACGTTCCGCTGAACGAGACCTTGGCCTATTTACATGGCTTGTTTGCCCCGAGTCGCCTCGGGTTCTGGGGAAGACTAGGAAGCATTAAGCACATCCGCGCTAATAAAGAAACAAGAGGGGCGAGGCAGCGACGCTTTCGAGGCAGCGACGCTTTCGAGGCAGCGACGCTTTCGAGGCAGCGACGCCTTTGAAGCGGTCATCACCTTGGGTGCCTTTTGCATCACCTGCGTCAAACAAACCAAACCCACGCCAGGCCAGGTCGGATTTTACCCCTCCTTCCCACGCCAGTGTCTGCCCCACCAGAAGACCCCCCCCCCCCCTCTCGAACCCCAAAAAGCCTCCAACCTCAACCCGGCGCTCCCTGTCAGAACCTTCTCGTCAACATCCTGTTATTATTCCCAGGTTCTCGCGGGCACTGACGAGGCACATACTGCATCCCCTCCCTCTCCTCCGCTTCCACCAAGCTCAGTCCTACCAGTACCGCTGCCTGTCTCCGGCCTTATCAAGTCAATAAAGATTGGGGCAAACGGGGGCTGGCGAACGATCAAGCGAGCGGATCCCATTCAACCCCGCCTGCGGGTGCCAAATACCAACCAGGCGCCGCCTCTGCTTCGGCCTTGACAGCTCTCTCTACCACCACCAGCCTGCTACGAACGGGTACATCCAGATCAGCCAAGGTCCACGAGTGCCTGCTCAGCTCCGCCATCAAACACCTCGACCTCGATTACAGACGCAGACCATTCTGTCAACCTTACCTTACACACCTCCCCAGCGTCACGTTACGCCGTACACCTACCTACATCTGCATCATCCATCCATCCGTCCATCCCATTATTCCATCCTCACGCCCCTTGCTACACATCTCGCCGACCACCACTACTAAGCAAGACCTCCATCGCCACCTTTGCGCCTTCACTAGTCCAGACCCAGCAATACGTACCCTTGACCCCGTTTTGCGGTCCAGGATCTTGACTGGCGTCTGCCGCGCCGGGGGCCATACCACACACACTCTTACATACATACACACACACACACACGCATCCATCCCACCTTGCATCACCGTCATACTCACTCACATATACACCGGCCAACGTCAGCTCCCTCTCCCAGCCATACCACGAACGGTACCATCCATCCATCGCACAGCAACGCATCGTTGCACACACCATCCGCTCGAAAGAACGAACGAGTCGGAGCGTCCGCTGTCATCATGGCCAACATTGAGGGCAGCAGCAACGGGAACGGCGGCCATTCGACCAATAACCCCTCCGCCCACTCCGGCACTGGAGGTTTCGACCTGCTGAAGCGGGCAACACAAGCAATGATGATGTCAAACTCGAGCCCAAGGTAAGCTATCATCTTCCTTTCCTCATAATTGCACGCAAACTCCCACATTCTCCTTCTGTCCATTCATCATTCTTGTGATTTACGCTTTCCCCCCCGGAGCACGCGCCAGTGCCCGTTGTCTGTTCATCCATGACTCTTCGCAATTCGGCGTCCCATTTCATCCATCCCCAATCTCACGAGCCGCTATTTCTGGTCTTCCCTTGGACCACTAGGAACCTCGCACTCGCGGAGCTCCATCGCTTCTTACGAGAGACCTGAAAGCTCGGCTGCCAGAAAATCGCTTTGATAAGCTTCTCGCGGCCCTCAAAACTTGGCCCTGTCCCCCCCCCCCTCCTTCCATACTCTGACCCCTCCCCCTTCCCCAACACACCAACACCACCACGAAGACTACCAAGTCAAGCTCGAAAGCTCAAGCTCCCACTTCGGTTTGAGCTCCCCGGCTGCCCCAGCTTCGGCTCAAGCTTCGGCCCATGCTACCCAAGCGCGTGGCATGGATGACGGAGCGAAGCGAAGATGGGAGGGAACGCCGTCCCGCAAAATCCGCAACCTTCACACACATCATCACAACCCCAGACCACATCATACCTCATCGACAGGGTTCCCCGACTTGGCTAGCTTCATCAAACACATACATCATGATGGATCTACGACCCGACCTGCTCCTCCTCCGGCCCCTCCACGGCCCTGTTGCCATGCACATTGGCAAAGCCCAGGAAGCCGAGCTGCAACAGACAGAGTGCCTCCATGCCCTGCCTGCGACATTAATGGCCTCGAGTCGTCTCCGGCTTCCCCCTCCACAGCACAATCTGCGGCCCGCATGAGGCCGAAGTGCCATTTGCTTTCACTTGCACATGCCAAATCACATCACGACAACACAATGCCTCAAGTGAGCAAGCATTTTGTGCTGTCCCGTCCGCAACAGCGTCGACGAACGAGCGGAGCACGGCCGGAATGACGCCGTTCGGCACCCGGGTCCTACCTAGGTTGTCACGAAAGCTGGGCTCATGCCGCAGGTGCCTTGCTTGGTTGAGGCCTGACTCGCCCAATGCCCAGCAGTTCGTCATGCTCCGTTTCGGCCAACACCCCTCTTTCCACTTCCATTTCCCTGGGTCCGGCATGCCATCACGTTTGCCCCGCCATGACCTTCGCGCGCCTTCTTGCGCTGGCCGCCTGGCACAAGCCTGGACTAGATCGCTTCACCAGGGCGTCGTCGGAGCAAAATTCACTCCCGCACTGCGCTCCCTGACATCTTGCATCATTCCTGCCACCTTGACTAGCCTGCAAATCTCTTGATCTGCCTCCTGCATCGGCGCATGAATTTTTCTTTCGCTGCTGATAAACACATGCCTGCATCGCACACGCCCATGAGCTCTCAAGAGTCTTGCTACCCCCATCTGGCTTTTTGCTCCTGCCCACACGCTAGAACACGATCCTTGTCATTTGGCACCTGCTAGCAGCATTTTCCCATTTCATCCCACTCCGCGTTTTTCCGACGTTGAGACTACCTGCGACTGCCAGGACATTCCACGCCCCTAGGACCGATGACTATTCAACGATGAACACTATTGACCAAATCCTTAGGCCCACCGCCGCCGACGACGATGGGACGGACCAGATCGGCTATGACACGCCCCGCTCTGGCGTGGCAACTCCGCAGCCCGACCTGTCTGACAAGCGCCTCCCGGGAATCATGAGCTACTTTGGACAGGTTCGTATATCTTCCACTCAAGACCCTGCATTGTCTTCTGTTCCCACCAAGGTTCTGGCCAACGCATCACCCTCTTCTGGCGTGCAGGTTCAGATGATGGACCAAGGCACAAGTTCCCCTCCTCAAAGCGCCACAGCGTGCAATGCGAGTTCTGCAGAGCCCACGTCTTATTGCCCTACCCGTGTCAGTCAAGAAGCGCAACCGCTTGGTGACCACAAGGCTGCAGGCCTCGGTCAGTATCCGACCCCGCCGATATCAAGACGGTCATCGGCAGGGCGGCTGACGCGAAGCCTGTCGCTGTGGAGCGGAGAGACGAGCACAGCACAATCATCATCAGGGCGGCCGTTACCCCTCCGCCAGCAGAGCACTACAGATCTCCCTCCCAAGTCCCTCAGCACAATCATGTCTTCTCCTTCAAGCGGCGTCACGACTCATGCCGTGCACGCATCACATCTTTCTAACCCGACTGTGCCTTCCCAACCTGTTACCCCACCCTCTTGCGCGCAGACCCCCAACGGCCCAGGAGTTGATCTTGCCAGTCTTGAAATTTCTTCCTCTCTTGAGCAGCTCAAGAAGCTAACGCAAGGCCCGGGTGTTAAGAGCGGTCCACCAACTCCCACACGTGCCCTCTCCTCAGCTCAGCCGTCTCAGTCTGAGGACCGACCGTCGGTCTCAAAGCGAACGAGCAATGAAACGGGACCGGCAAGCGGCACACAGACGCCCCGGGGCGCAGGCGGAGCCCAGGTCCCTGCTGCTAAGGGAAAGTTGACCATCAACATTGTGGAAGCTCGAGGCCTCCGAAAGGCGAGAGATCCTTATGTCGTGGTTGTTTTCCAAAGGAGCGAGCTCATTTCCGCGGGTCCACGTTCTGTGCAAGAAGAGGACGACGATCACCACCTACCCGCACCTGGTCCTGGAGGCATTCCCATCCAGCGCCAGGGCAGTGATTCCGGCCGCCCCGCCGTCTCCATCCCGATGCGAAGTCGCCAAAGCAGCAACACGAGCGTTACAGATTACAACAACTTCCGCAACAAGAACCGGCGATCGTTCACTAGTCCGACCTGGGACGCCGAGGCTGCCTTGTAAGTCAAGCCTCCAAAGCGCTTCCGTGTTGTTACAAGCTGACCCACTTCAGTGACGTTGTTGACTCGGACATGCGTGTCGCCTTGTCGGTATATGATCACACCGCTAGTGGTGAAGAATTCCTCGGCCAGGTGGATTTCCAGGCCAACATGGACAACCCCGTTCGTGGGTGGTACCCGCTCACCGGCCACGCCGATACGATGGCAGAGAACACACCAACCGGCGAAATTTATGTCGAGGCTACTTATCAACGAACAGAACGGAAGCACTTTGGTCCTGAAGACTTCCAGATCCTTAAGCTCATCGGAAAGGGAACATTTGGTCAAGTCTACCAGGTGCGCAAGAAGGATACGGAACGTATTTATGCCATGAAGGTCCTATCGAAGAAGGTGATTGTTCAGAAAAAGGAGGTCGCCCACACCGTTGGCGAGAGGAACATTCTCGTCCGCACGGCCATGTCCGACTCGCCGTTTATTGTCGGTCTCAAGTTCTCTTTCCAAACGCCATCCGACCTCTACCTCGTGACCGACTACATGTCCGGCGGCGAACTGTTCTGGCATCTGCAGAAGGAGGGGCGTTTCGATGAGAAGAGGGCCAAGTTCTACATTGCCGAGCTCATCCTGGCCATCGAGCACCTACACAAGAGTGACATTGTCTACCGAGACTTGAAGCCGGAGAACATTCTGCTCGACGCCAACGGTCACATCGCGCTATGCGACTTTGGCCTTTCGAAAGCCAACCTCACGCAGAATGCAACCACCAACACATTCTGTGGCACCACCGAGTACCTCGCTCCTGAGGTTCTCCTTGATGAGTCTGGATACACCAAGATGGTGGATTTCTGGTCGCTGGGAGTCCTCGTGTTCGAGATGTGCTGCGGCTGGAGCCCGTTCTATGCTGAAGACACGCAGCAAATGTACAAGAATATCGCATTCGGCAAAGTGCGCTTCCCTCGAGATACGCTCTCTCAAGAAGGTCGCAACTTTGTCAAGGGGCTTCTGAACCGGAACCCGAAGCACCGACTGGGTGCCACCCTCGATGCCGAGGAGTTAAAGAGGCATCCATTCTTTGCCGACATCGACTGGGATATCCTGGCGAAGAAGTTAATCACGCCGCCGTTTAAGCCTAAGCTGACTTCAGCAACGGACGTTTCGTACTTTGACCCCGAGTTCACAAACGCTCTAGACAACAGTGGTTCTCTGAACGAAAGAGCGGCCGCCTTGGCCCGAGGATTCGCTACATCCACTCCTCTTTCCCCTTCAGTGCAGGCCAATTTCCGGGGCTTTACCTTTGTGGATGAGAGTCATCTGGATGACCAGATGCGGGGAAACCGTTATGATGACGAGGAAATGGATGACGCACACGGATCCCACAGAGGACAAGAAGACGACGACTGGGACGACCTTGGCGATGTGGCTACCCAGAGGGGCAACCGCATGAGCGGCATTGAGCGCTCGGGCAAGCGCGATGACGGCAAGGACTCCCACGACGACCAGATGATTGGTAACTCTCAGTTTGACGACTAAGAAATGCGCGGCAACTGCGCTACAGAGGGGAAGCGCTTGCGTGGGGACCTGGAGGTGGAGCGGAAAACCAAAAGAAAACACAGGTTCTTTCACTCGAGGGAGTCGATATTGAACCACGACGGATTTGTTGCATACGGAGCGGTTGATTTTGCATGCGACCTGATGAAGGCAGGAACAGGCGTTTGGGCAATACGTGAGCGTTCGCCAGTATTCTTTGCTGGAGTTCTTACAGCTGGGTATGTTGCTCTCAAGGGATGCTCCCGTTCATCCTGTGTTCCTTGCAACGAGGCTCACTCGCTCACTACATGGGTAGTTAGTGCGGCGGAGTGCGGCCACAAGCAATATTGGCAAATGATAATGTTGAGCGGGGGACCGCGCCGGGCAGTCGAACGAGGGTTTTGTTAGTGACGAGACTGTCCAGATTCTGACGGGGACTCAAAGTGTGCAGATAGCTGGCGGAACGGTATTTTTAAGCAGAGTTCACTACAAAGCACATTGGTTCTCACTGTCTCGTCCAGTATATCCAAGATGTCTGAAGATGCCTGCCAAGGTGAGTGTGTGGAAGCTAGGTAACATTTCAACAGGTTGGAGGTGAGCAATATCTCGGACACGATGATGTAGCCACGCCCTTGTTGATGATGCCTGGTCTCCAGCCTCCTGTTGAGGAGTAGCACAGTGATGCGTAGCCGTTTCTCGCGCATACGTATATGCCTCAGCATGAGTGTTGTGGTGGCCGCGTGAAGCCATGTTGGTCAAGTTGGCCTCTGCAGGCTGTTGTTGACCAGGCAATACTACCATGACAAGTTGCTGGGCGGCGTCTCGCTTTGCAGACGTGTGCTTCTAGCTCTGACCAGCACCAGCAAAGCAGGCAGCAGACATGGGCACCAGCAAAGTCACAGCGACGGCAATGCAGTGTCGGACGAGAAACACACAAGGGTTCGCTTGCACGGATTTCGCATTCCAAACCAGCGGAGAGGTTCGGTCAAGGGAAAGAAATATACACGGGGGAAAAACCAATCCGGGGCCGACGAGCGATGTGCAGCTCTCTCTGTCTCTCCTCGCCGGGTTCCCCCATCTGGCTCCCCACATCCTCTCTCGCCGTCGCAGTTCTCTTCTCTCACCTACACCTCCCCCTCCCGGCGCCCACACTGTCCCGCATCCTCTCTCATGCGTCATTATCAAGCCCCCCTGTCCTCACTCTCTAGGTGTTCCGGCTCCCGGGGCGAGCCGGAGAGCCGTAGAGATAGTAGTAGTAGTAGGGAGAGCCGTCCTCCAGCACGAATCCTTCACATCAACCGGCCCGACCGATCACAAACATGTCGATTGTTGTTGTTGGTGGTTGTTTAGTGGGCGGCAGCGGCGGGCTCGTCCTCGTCGACGAGCCAGGAGCTCTGCTTGGCGGCGGGGGTGGCGGCGTCGGCGACCTCCTGGCCCTCGACCTCGACGGCCATGGACTCGTACTCCTGGAGGGAGGAGGCGAGGTCGGCCTCCTCGGGGAGGCGGGGGTCTTGGGGAGGTTGAAGGTCTGGACCTGGCCCTGGGCGTCCGACTCCTTGACGACGGGGGTCTTGTAGGCCTTGAGCTCCTTGAGGTAGAGCTCCTGGACAAAGTCGGCTGGGGGCGCTCGGCGTTAGCTGGGTTCGGATGTACGGGGTATGGGCGAGACATCGACGCGGATAGATGGATTGAGCAAGATGCAAGGAAAGAATCGGAAGGAGAAACGACAATTGAAATGGGAAGAAGAAGAAGAAGAACAAGGCAATCCGATGCGTCGAGAGAATGAGTGTGGTGCCAACCGTGATGGCTGTGGCCAAAAGCTCGATTCTTCTCTGCATCATCGACGTCGCACCGTGCTTCTCTCTCTCTCTTCCGACGCCAGTCATTCGCCCCAGGCAACTCCAACCCAGCCGCCCTCAATCCATCCAATGCCATTGTCGTCGGAAAAGGGATAGGTACGCACCACGTCGGGAAACGGTCGGGGCAATGAAGCTCCTCATCTGGACGGCGTTCGACCTGGCAGCCGCGCGGGTGACGGCCGGGATGGCGCGCTGTTCAACACGAGTTAGCCGTTTTGTCCTCGCTGTTCTGTCTCTCTCTCGTGCTGTGCCTCGGATGGTCAGGCCAGAGCCATCGCGTCGGGCGGCCTCGACGGAGAAGAACGGAAATGTCGGATGAGCGGGGGAAATGGACGTACGGTGGCTCTGGAAAGTTGGACGAGCATCTTGAAGGGCGTGGCGTGCTCAATTGGGGGGACGGGGGTGATGCACGAAGAGGGTGGGCGTCTCGGGTCGTTGAGAGGTTTTGGGGTCGTTGACGATAAAAAGCTGGAGCCGGGTCGGCTAGATGACCCAGTCTCTTCTTTGCTGGTGGTTCGGGGGGGAGGGAAGGGACAGAAGCAGGCTTCTGCCTGAGGTTTGCGTGCGTGTGTGTGGTCGGGTTCTGGGGCGGCACGAGTGGAGGAAGGAACGAACCTGCTTTGCTCGCGGCGCATCGGGGATAATCGGGTCACGTGCACTCTTGGCATAGGTACGGTAGGGACAGAAACACAGCAACAGCTGCACCTCAAGGTCAGATGCAGCTAGACAAAACCTGGGGATCGTCCACATTAGCAGCACCAAGTTTCGGACGATGCATCATGGCGCGCTCGACGAATAGACCAGTCGACAGTGGTCATGCCATCATCGAATATCGCGGCTAAGGGGGGACGATGCTTGGGGGTTATGCTCCCATTGGACATTTCTATCGTAACAAGCATCATCGAACAAACGAGGCGACGTCATTTTTTCAGGGACCTACTAGCTTGTCTCACTGCCCACCTCTTTTGCTAGCTTCATCGAGTTCCGTTCGCCTTATTATTGGGTTTCAATGCACCTCTTTTGATTCTCCTGGTCATGTTGACGGAAAAGACTATGACTTCATTTTGCACGCTTGACGCGGATATCTAGGACTATGAACGCCGCAACATCAAGGATGCGCTATCCCCGATCTAGACCCCTGTTGACCGACCCTGTAAGGAAAACCCTTGGAGGCTCTTTTGATGCTGGCCTATTCAGAAGCAAGATTTCAAACATATGAAAAAAAGGAACCACAGAGAGTAAGCTGTAGACGACGGACTACTTCATCTCGTGCGACTCGCGCACCGGCGAACCGCCGAGGCTGAGGTCGTCCTTCCTGCGACCGCCCGTCCGCCTCGACTTGAGCCAGATGGCGAGCACATACAGCACCGTCATGATGCCGGCGACGACCGAGTAGGCGACGATCCACGTTGTCGAGGACGAGGCGAGCTGCATGCCGAGACCGCCGTCGATGATGCCGAGGAGCAGGACGATGCGGCCGAACCAAATGTGCGAGTGGCTGACAGCGCCGCGCATCTGGTGCTTCTTGTAGTGCATGTGGTGCACCAAGCCAAGGAAGGGCTGGACAACCAGGAGCACGCAAACGACGGTGCCGAGGATGGTGTGCGTCTGCTTGAAAAGCTGCAGAGTATCGTGTTAGTCTCACGATGCCATTCTTGCATGCCCATGGCAAAAATTAAATAAAAAAGGGGGGCCAAACTTACGTATCCGTGGTCGTTGCCGTAGACGACGCCGAGACCGAAGCCCGCCCACATGAGCATGAAGGCGATAATCTGCCATCCGGCGTGGATGAGCCACTTGCCGAGCATGGGCATGAGGATGGAGCCGATGGGGTACATGGCGACGAAGACAATGGTCATGATGCGCCGTGCGCCAGGAGAACGTTGGGTCCAGCGAGGCCCGACGACGCCGGCGCTGTGACGCCGCCGGTGTTGCCGCCGGTGTTGCTGTTGCCAGTGTTGCCAGTGTTGCCATTGTTACCGTTGTTGCCACCGGTGGTTGGCGCTGTGGAGCCGGCAAAAGGGTTCGTGTCTTCGGCGACGGTCGCCCGCGTCAGGTCGAGGCCGAAGGACGTCACGGAATCGTGCTGGCTGATGGGCGCGTTGAGGTTGGTCGAGGAGATGGCGGAGCCGCGGTGCCAAGCGGCGATCCAGTTAGAGCTGGAAGAGCCGAGGGGCATGGAGCCGCCACTCCACGAGGCGCAGTTGGAACAGCGGACGTTGGCGGTCATGACGCCGTTGCTGACGCCTGAGCCGGCGAGGAGCTCGAGCTGAGCGCCGTTGGTCGTGACCTGGGGCATGACTTGGCCCGAGGCCCGGCGCGGGCTGATGGTCACGTTGCCGCTGCCGTCCTGGTACATGAGGAACATGTTCGAGTTGGACATGCGCGTGCCGGTGCCGAGGCCGATCCAGGCGTACGAGTCTGGCGCTGAGATCTGGAAGTAGAGGTTGCCGGTGCCGGCTGATGCTGCCGTCTCGGGTACAGCGACCTGGAAGCAGACGCCGCTGTTGCCATTGGGACAGTTCTCGATGGGGTCGGCGACGGCGCTCGCGTCTGCAAGATTGGTCAGTCTTCGATCAAGACGTTCATGTCATGGATGACCAAGTCCTGTGCGAAAGACAAGACTTACACAAGGCGGCCGCTGCCAGGGAGGAGGCGATGAAGGACTTCATCTTGGTGAGAGGATTCGAGACGTAATTGGATAGTGTATTCGGATTACTGGTCGCAGTTGGAGGTGGTGAGTGGGTGGGAGTGGTGGTGGTGGCTCTGAAAAATATGTGACCTTCTCGTGTGCTGTTCGTTCTTATATCAACAGAGTATGAAGTCTGAATGAAGCGGAGGGTTATTCGGATATGCCAAGCCAAAGTAAAAATGCCAAGACCGCGTGAGGCTTCACTAGAAATCAAATCTCTAGGCAGCAACAATTGGGAAAACTGTAATAGAGCTAAGGTCCAAGCCCGTTGACGTTGACGAGCAGATTCGTAGCGTCGTGTTCCTGACCGGGGGAGGGGATCCTGGTCCTTCTTTATCAACAATTGCACTGCACAGCCGCTGACGGGGGGGAAGAGCTGGACTGAGGTGTGAGAAGCCAGGGGGTCGCATGTGAAGGGTGGGTAGAAGGGGGGTGTAGGGTGTAAAGGTAGGGCCAGTCGTCCAGCGAGTCAAGGATGCAGGCTGACGGCTATGCGGTATGCTTTGGGGGCTGCGGGCGGGTGTGGATGTACGTACGTACGTACCCAAGTAGTGTAGCGTGTACCTTAGTTGCTCTTCTTATTTCTCTATACTTGGCAGATCGTTTCGGGAGAGTGGCTGTACTTTTGTTTCGGCACAGGGGAGGAGAAGGAAGAAGAAGTAAGGAAGGGTGGGCAAAACGTGGGGGATTCCACAAGGGCGCCGAACTAAATTGAAGCCGCGGAATGATCTGTTTTGATAGATGAAGTAATGCCCCGAGCGAAGTGAGGCAGGGAGGAGGAACGTGGCAGATGGATACGGCTGTTCTGTTTAAGACGAGGTTTGGTCCAGCGGTCAATCTCTTTGTTCTCGTCAGGCGCGCGCCATGCTCACTCATGACACCCAGACCATCCCTTGCGAGAGACAGCCAGCGAGAAGGAAACGGGACCCGGGCCCCAAAGTCGGTTCCTCTCTGTTGCTGCAAGCGCTTTCCCCCACCCGATGGGGTTTGCCGCGGGCGTTTGTGTTTGACCGTTGTCCGAACAGCTACCGGCGACACACGCACATGTTGACGCGGCCTTGTCTCCCTCGCGCCCACCCCCCGCCCCCCTCTGCAGAGCATACCTCAACTGCATACCGCATCAACCCCACCTCATCACTGATGTGCTCGAGAGTTGCCGCAGATGAGACGAAATGTCGTTTGGGCGTTGAGCAGGTTTGGCTTGGCGGGCTGTGTTTCGTGGGACGACGGGTACGCTATGGCACATGATGCGGGGGATGCCAAGGAGGCAGGCAGAAGCATTTCTCTTGTCTCCTGCTGCGCTGGCTGGTACATGGGCTGGATCGAAAACACCAAAGGCCATCGAAGCTCGCCCTCCAGACAGACAAGTGGTCCGGCGGCAGTCAACCGACACAGCCCCCAACCCTGGGTGTGTGGTGTATGTTCGAGATGGGGTTGGGGGTTGGGTAGCGTTCGGATCTGAAAGGGATTGGCATGGCGTCCCATACCCAAGGTAACTTACCTGCCTTACTAGGGTACCTTACTAGGGTACCTTACTAGGGTACCTTACTAGGGTACCTGCGCGGGTCCATGGGGGGCAAGCGCTGGGGAGCGCCGGGGAGCGCCGGGGAGCGCTGGAAGACCGCTGGAGCCAGTGGGGAAAGGCCGCTGGCGATTGGTATTCGGAGCGCTGTGATTGGGCCGTGAGACGCAGGCCCTCCCCTGATGGCGGACGAGGAGGGAGGGAGGGGGTTTTGAGTTGGTGCACCATCAGCCGCGTGCGTGCGTGGCCTCGACCCGACTTGGCCATGTTCCGGCATGGTGCTAGCCTTAGTCAAGCCTCTGTTCCCTCGGTTCTGGGTCTCGACCTAGCCTTGGTCCCTGGTGTTTAGAGTTGGCAGAGGTGTTGGTTAACTTGGTTGTGGTGCCGACGGGATGCAGGGGCCCTGCGAGACGTGCCCAAAGGACTGGTGGCCGGCTGTGTGTGGTGTATGCCATTGCTGTGTAGTGGCTTGTCTCCCAGTCATCCTCCCGAAAGGCCGAGGGTTGGTAGGCATGATTGTTTGGAGTCTGCGGCTGAGGTGAGGCAGGTGCCTCACTTCATCTGGCAAGTTCAATCGGAGCACCTAGTCTGTTGCTCAGAAAGACAGAAACCCCAGCATCTTCTGTCCTCTTTCCACGTGTACACGTTATCGCACGCACCCCATCGGCCAAACCGACACAACGCAAGCCTCGAGATCGAGACCTCGCGTTCACAATCGCCGCCGAAAGCAGGCAGGAGAACAAAATAAAACAGAACAGCATCACTCATCATCAAACTCAAATCTCGACGCCAAGACCATGTGAAATGTTTACCACGACAAGCAGCTCCTCCGGACCCCGGCACGGCAGATGGCGCAGATAAAAGGGGGGGCAGTGCAGGTTCTTCTGCTCAGGTGGTGACAGTGACAGTGACAGTGAGCGTGCAAGAACGATCAGAGGGTCCTCCTTCTCCATTTCACTGAGTTCCTGACCACCATTTGTCAGTGTTTGTCAACCGCGCCAATGCAACCCAGGCCACGCAACACCCCGTGCGCAGCGGCGCCGTCGCCGCCTCTGTCATACCTTGTTGGGTAATCTTTCGCCAGGGCCCCGTCAACCTTCCTCATCCATCGCTACGGCGCATCCGTCATGCTCTTTTCCTTGCCCTCATCGGGTTTGTCCTCTTTCCCGTGGGACCCCGTGGGACAGGGCCAAGCAAGAAAGCTCCAAGCGAGAGAGCTCCAAGACCACGCGAGTCAAGAGAAAAATGCGCGCCCTTTTCATGCCTGAAGCTCATCAGCACATCTGTGTCTGTGTCTGTGTGTGCGACCCAATGGCCGGTTTCCCAATCGGGCTGAGACTTGAATCGCCCGAGATGAGATCAAGATGACAGGTCTGCCAAGCCACCCCGGTCATCTCCTCGAGAGGGAGCTAAACAGACGCAATTGCCATAGGCCCACGAGTTAAACGTCCGAAAATGCCAAGACCGACCGGCCGTCGCATCTCTACATGCGCGTCGTAACCCAGCGCCTCTGGCAAAAAAGAACGTCGATCCAAGGACGTGTCACCCTACGAGAGCTCCCCAACGACCAGGGGCAGGGGAAGGGAAGGCGCATGCAAAAAGCTTCCGAGCGCAGCAAACCAGCGAGCAAAAAGCTTCGTAATCGGACGTCCGTTGTGCGACGGAAGCCTCATCCAGTCGGTCGTCCACGAGCCTCATGCTCGTGCTACGGGGGAAGACAAGAAGGAAGAAGAAAAAGAGCTACGACACTTTTTGTCCTAATCACGCCCCCCCCCTCCCCATGCTTCTCATGTTCCCCCCGTTCGCCTCATGTCTCGGACGAATAAGCCCAAGTGATAAAACGTCCCAGCAACAAGACACAAAACCAGAGGTGGAAAAGCATCTTGCACTGCCTCTACACCAGTGCCGGCCAGCCAGCCAGCCAGCTTGCCAATATTCCGCTGATGACGACGAATAGTCTGATATGATCCGGGAGAAAGATTGGGCGATCTTCTTTGCGCTGGCGCGCTGTCTTGTCACGTTGCTGGGGCGGAGCTGCTGCAACCCCTACCCTCTGTCCCTCTGTTCCTCCGTCTTCACGGGTGCTGACCGTTCCGGTGGGCCCTCATCCACTCTTTTTCCTGGGGTATGGCGCAACCATTCCTCCGTCCCAACCTTCAGTTCGTTCGGCCGGCTGGTGGACCGACAGCCTCCGGGAGTAGCCAGCCTCGGGAGTCCACCGCGCTGGACCAAACTCACGTCTGCCGGATGCCGGTGTTCCGCGAGACACGTCATGGCGGGATGCGAGCGGAAACGTTCTTAGACTCACACATAGCGCACTCACTACTACCCTAATGATGACAGAAACCCCAATTCTGGACAAGACCATATAAGAAACAGATCTATTAACCGATTACCTTCGACAACACTCCCTGAAACACTCGCAAGGCAGGCACAGAAGAGGAGGCCTGCCAGCTTGAGTGGACGACGTATGAGCCGCCATTAAAAGTACTCCATGAAACGCCCTGTTACAATGAATGCATCCCAAAGTGCCTATAGGAGGCTTTTCCGTCTCTCAAGACGCCATACGAGTGCGCGTGTGTAGTACGCGTTCCAGGTTCCCAATGCCATCTATCCCACGTGCGACGCGGCCCCGTCTACTGATTCATTAAGCAGTGATCTGGAAAGCATGGCTGTCCAGCAGGCTGCTGGATGCAACATAACTGAAGCCCCCAAACATGTCATCCTTGCCGTCCTTAGCAGAAAAGCTGCCCCAAGGATCCTTAGCTGTCACGACTGGGCTGACGGCCAGTTCCGTGAATTCTTCACTAAAGTTCTCGGCAAGCTCGGGATCTGTGATAAGAGGCTGAATCGGAGGCTCCATCTCCCTGGCCGCGAGTTTCGTCCAGTTGATGCCGCGGAAGAACCGGTGGTTTTTGAGAATCGTGAGATCCTTCGGCATGTTTGAGCCGAGGCGCTTGGCTGGATCTTTCCTCAAAAGCCGCGTCAAGAGATCCTTCGCGTCGGGACCCAAGAAGTAAGGCATGACGAGCTTTTGCTTGACAATCTTCTCTTGGATCTTGGCATTGTTCCCCCCACGGAACGGTGGGTTGCCTGTCATGAGATCGTATCCAAGCGCGCCATACGACCACCAGTCCACCGCCTTTCCATACTTGCGCCCTTGAATGACCTCGGGAGCCATGTACTCGACCGTCCCAAGCATCGAGTTGCACTGGTCTTCCGAGTCTACAGCTACCTTGGACAGACCAAAGTCTGTAAGGAGGAGATGGCCTTCGGCATCAAGGAGGCAGTTCTCAGGCTTGAGATCGCGATACACTACTCCGAGGTTTGTGTGTAGGTGCGAGATTGCAAGCATCAGCTCGGCCATGTAGAACGCCGCAGCAGGCTCAGAAAACATCTTCTCCGTATTGAGATGGGTAAAGAGCTCGCCGCCCTGTCCGTACTCGAGGATAAGGTACAGCTTCTCGTGGTCCTGAAAGGCATAGTACAGATTAACTACAAAAGGGTGTCGGTTAACCGATTCGAGGATTTGACGTTCCGTCTTGGTCTGTTCGATGAGCTTCTTGTGGACCCTGACAGATGCCTTTTTCAGCTGCTTTTGCGCATAAAGCCGTCCAGTCGTGCGCTGTTTCACCAAGAGAACCGTGCCGTAGGTCCCTTTGCCAAGACAGCGAAGAGTCTCGAAATCGTCCGCAGCCATTTTACGCGGCGGCAGAGCGCCGTCATTGTTGACGGGGAAGATGCCTGTCCGCTCGCGGACGCTCTCGTCGACGAAGTCGTGTTCCAGGTTGACCTCATAGCTCGTGGAGCCAGCATCGGAACGCTCGCTTCCTGTTTCGCTGCCGGTGCGGCTCATGGCGGCACTCCGGAAGCCTGCGCCATTCTGCACGCCATTCTGCACGCCATTTCCGGCCCCGAGTCCGTTGCAAGACGCCTTGGTCAGGGTGCTGGTTCGCGAAGAAGCATCCAGGCTGAGGGGTTCCATCTGCAGACGCAGCTTGGCAATGCCGGAGACGGCAGGCGACGGGGCGGCCCGCAGACTGGGGCTGCAGTTTGCGCTGACGACGTCATCGATACGCGGCGGGCGGTTGTTTCGTCGCGAGGACGTGGTGGGCGGTGTCAGGCAGGAGCCGTAGTCCGAGTCCTCGTCGCCAGAGGTGGCTGGGGTGTGTTGGAAGCCGCGCACCGTGCTGAGCGCAGGAGTCGCCTTCGCAATCATGGTGCCGACGTTGGTGGGCGTGTTGTGATACTATTTGTAATTGTTTCTTGTCTATCTTCGCCGCCGCTTTCTCAGGGCGGGCGTAAGATTCAAAGGGTGAGGAAGCAGCCGCGTCGGCGCTCGGGGTCGTCACGAGGATCGCTCTCAATATGTCGTTGTTGCTTGAGGTGGCTTGGGCAGCGCATTTGGTGCCGAAGAGAAGCAATTTCGAAGTCTGGTGTGCTATAATGCATTTGGGGTCGATGAGGAATGTTGACGGTTCGCGTTTCGTAGGAACGTATCAGGGGGAGTGGTTCACCGAAATGGTGTTGAGGGAGAGAGAGGGAACCAGGTGAAACCGGGCAGGCAGGGAGACGAGTATTTTAAAATCGACTTTTCCCATTCACATGCAGTGTCAGCACCAGTGCGGAATGGCAGGAGCCTCCTTGCCCAGTTTTAGCCTTGAAGCCAGAAAAAAACCCTCGGGCGGGTGCGATGCGGGCCGCTATTGGGCAGGCGCAGCTGGGGGGTGTCACATTTGCCTTATTTCCCAGCGCAAGTGCCCCCAATGTCCCCAATGTGCCTGTCGCGCCTGACCAAATGGGGGTATTTGCGGGAGCCTGCCGCATTTCCTGCAACTGGAGACGGAAGGTGCCAAATCGGCAGGCATGGATCAGCGATGCGCATCGAATGCAAGTCACAAGGTACAACGCGATTGTAGGGCAGGTAGTAGTCGCAATACACATTATGGGAGTCGTAGAAAGAAGGCCGGGGTTGGTCTTCTACTTGTGCTCCCATCACGGCCAGTGTTCATGAGTGGAAATCATCATCATGATTTGTACTTGAGACTGGCTTGGGCAGCAACTTTGTCGCAGGTTAGGTGCGCGCTGTCAGCAACCCTAGCGAACCAGGATACAGGGAAGGTACATAATATGGTGGAGAGCCCAGAGAGTCCAGAACTCCAGTACCTCAAATCGAGATGGAGGGGTATCGACGGATCTTTACAGTGGGGTGACCGCTACAGACTGCCCTGTGGTACAGCCAGCAGGGGGACGCCCTCGGGCAGCACCCCCCTACCAGTGGGGTAGAAAAAGTCGCGACGGCGAATAGAATCCCCGTCACCGCGTACGCAGCCTGGAAATTCATAGGCACCAAAGATCCAAGCTGGTAGCTTGGTCGAAGCATGAGATCTTTCAACATCAGCGACCGAAATAAACGGAACCACGACCACAGCCTGCGCGTAAAAACCCTCTCTCGGCCATCTGATACCAATCCAGCACTGTGCCCGCAACAAGTCGCCCACCATGATGCACCCGTCGCGCCAGGCGTATGTGGAGGAGATGGACGAAGACCGGGGGATAGCTCTCGAGGATGTTCCCCTCGATCACGATTACGAGATCCCTTCCGCCTCCGCTGGTATCGCGCCGGAAAAGGCGTCTGCCGTCATGGCTCAGTTTGAGCGCAAGCGATTGGCGGCCAGTATCGCTGTCCCGACCGACGATGGGCGAGTACGCGCCAAACTGCGGGAGCTGGGAGAACCTGTCACCCTGTTCGGCGAGGGTCCCGCCGAACGGAGAGATCGATTGCGACAGCTTCTTGCTATTCAGAAGGAGCTTGCTGGCTTAGAGGACGGCGATGTCGACATGGAGGATGCAGGAGACCAGGAAGACGAGGAGCAAGAAGAAGAATTCTATTCGCGCGGTGGACCAGACCTGTTGAAGGCTCGCATCGACATTGCGAAATTTTCTCTCCCCGTGCGAAACGACGCGCCAAGTTTCAGAAGGCGGAGGCGACGATACCGCTCCGAACACATGTCAAGTTCCGCAAAGAGATCAAGGAGAAGCTTGACGCCTTTGAGCTTCAGGGAAGTCAGACAGCGGGCGACCGTCATGTGAGCATGACTAGGCTATCCCCCAACGGTGAGATAGCGGCTGTGGGTAACTGGGGCGGAGCTGTGAAGCTTCTCGAGATCCCATCCCTTACAGAGAAGATGAATTTGAGAGGACACACCAACAAGATCAGCGGTCTGTCCTGGTACCCTGGGTCTACGTTGCCGGAATGCAACGTCTCCCCAGACTCAGTCAACCTTGCCTCAGGCGGTGCTGAGGGTACTATCAACCTCTGGTCCCTCAACCAAGACACCCCTCTCTCCACTCTCCAAGGCCACAGCGCACGGGTGTGCCGTGTTGAGTTTCATCCGTCTGGGAAGTATTTGGCATCTGCCTCCGAAGACACGACGTGGCGGCTTTGGGACATCGAGACCACGGCTGAGGTGTTGCTGCAAGAAGGACATTCACGAGGCGTCTACGCCGTGAGCTTCAACTCGGACGGATCACTGCTCGCTAGTGCTGGTCTTGACAGCATCGGCCGCATTTGGGATCTCCGGTCAGGCAGGACTGTGATGATCCTAGACGAACACATCAAGCCAATCCATGCTCTGGACTGGGGTGCCGACGGCCACAGAGTTCTTACGGGCTCAGCAGACGGTTGGATCAAGTGCTGGGATGTAAGAAAGGTCCAGAGGACCGGCGGCCTCGGTGCGCATACTAGTGCAGTGTCCGATCTGAGATGGTTCAAGGGGCTCGACGATCCTGTGGATGGCGTTCCGCCGGGAGTCGATGAGAAGGGTGCCCAGCTGCCGAAGAAGTCCGGGACCTTCTTGGTTTCCAGTGGCTTCGACGCAAAAGTCAAGGTCTTCTCTGCCGATAACTGGGGCCTCATTCAAACATTGAGCGGTCATACGGGACCTGTAGCGAGTGTTGATGTGAGTAGAGATGGCAAGTGGATTGTCAGTGGAGGGCATGACCGGACTGTCAAGCTCTGGGGTCGTAACGATATGGAAGGCCTTTAAGGTCAGGGCGGTCGAGGGCTCGAACGTTGGGAGCTACCGATACCAGAATTGATACCCAATAGAAGCAACGTGGACATGGACACATTTTCGTACACGAGTGTTATGCTGCTCGGTGACAATGGGGCGTGTGTCGGGCTAGACCAATTCACAGCCATCTAACGCATGCAAGCGGCTGTCAAGTCCACGATCATGGAAATCGGTGCATGAAGTTAGGATGTCATTCGAACACATCGCGTCGTATAAACCGGCAGTGTTTTTCGTACTACTGTAGGGACACACTTTTACTTTCATTATCCGCCGTCGTCAGCACATTTTACAGGCCACGCAAGAATCTGCGTGTGAGTATTTAGGTTTGATATCAGCTCACAGCACCTTGCCCCTGAATCACAGCTGCAGTACCGCAGACCTCATGAAGCTTTCCTGAACGTTAGATTAGTAGGATGAAAGCTTTCTGACCTCAAGCAATCAATATCAGTTTTAGTAGTGATCGAACCTCCATACTGCCACATTAACACGAGGAAGCATACGGTACGTACAACCGCCACCACACAGCCAAAGATCACGTGACAGACAGTGGTGGGTATCGCGATTAGATAACGCGCTTTTGACGACCGCATCGCTTTCACGTCCCTCCCCGTTCAGATTTCCAGATTGACCAAAGGACATCCACCAGTGCGACAAAGAACACGGCGATCCTAATGCAGAGGTTTCCAATCCCGACCTTTCAAATCGCTCACCCGATTATCTGTCGTTAGCATTCCACTATGGCAAACATCGACGGTTATCGGCCTCCCCGGGAAGGCTACCAGCCTACCGTGCCTGCCGCTGCCATAGCCAGGTCCGCCGGGTCGCGATGACCAGTCAAGCAACGCGAAGTCCCCCCCGCCGCCCCGTAACCTCCTGCCCCATCGTCCCGGACATCACCTCCTCGGCCGCATGTGCGACGAGATGCGCCGGCATCACAATCGTCGTCAAAGTCGGATGCACACATGACCGCCACGACGCCGAGGGGCCAGTGGTACTTCAGCCACGACGAGGTGCTGAGTTCCCCGACGATTCTCGATGGGATCTCACCTGCAGAAGAGCGTCTACGCCGCGCCAAGGGCGTCAACTTTATCTACCAGGCTGGAGTCATGTTGGACTTGCCTCAGATCACGCTGTGGGTGGCGGGCGTCTTCTTCCACCGGTTCTACATGCGCTACAGTATGGTAGAAGAGAGGGGCGGTATTCATCATTATGTGAGTTGCATCCTGATGAGGTCTCGGGGTTTCGTGTCAGACTAACGTTCTTTCCTCACAGAACATTGCTGCCACAGCGCTATTCCTTGCAAACAAGACGGAAGAAAACTGTCGAAAAACGAAAGAAATCATTATTACCGTCGCCAAGGTGGCGCAGAAGAATTCACAACTCATCATCGACGAGCAGAGCAAGGAGTACTGGCGATGGAGAGACAATATTCTGGCATACGAGGAGCTCATGCTCGAGCTCCTGACGTTCGACCTCATGGTCGAGAACCCCTACCACCGGCTGTTCGAGCTCCTCGGCCAGCTCGAGCTGGTCCATAACAAGCACCTGCGCCAGTCGGCCTGGGCCTTCTGCAACGACGTCTGCCTGACGACGATGCCCCTGCTGCTCGAGCCGCAGGATATAGCCGTGGCGGCCATCTTCTTCGCCAGCATCCACACTGACTTCAAGATCCCCGACGTCAACGGCGAAGCCTGGTGGATCGCGCTCAAAGGCAACGAGTCGCGCTGCGCCCGCGCCATTGATATCGCGCAACAATTTTACACCGAGAACCCTCTGAAGAAGCAGAACCCTTCGCTGCCGTCGCCAGCTTTCGACATTGAGAGCACTCGCCGGCCCAGGGACCCACTGCCAGGTGACAACATGTCCTCGACGGCCGGGACCCCGCGGGACGCGACGCTGAGCCCGAGGATGCGCGCGGCTAATGGCCGGGATGATGCGACAGCGACAGAGTCGGGGTCGCAGGGGACGCACACACTTGGCGCCAGTAAGTCGATCGGCAACGGCGTTGCGTCGCCCGCTAAGAGGAAGGAGCTCGACTCGGACGAAGACGGGCCGGAGCAGAAGCGCGCGAGGCTATCGGATGAGGACGAAGGAGAGGTGTCGGAGGACTGAGATACGAATTATGTGGCCACTCCGCCTCGGGCTCGAAAGGCGTGGTTAGGCTCAAGGCGCCCGTTTTCACTTTGTCATGTCTCGAGAGGGAAAGACAGTGTAACATATCGGCATGTGAAATTTCCCCCCCTCGGATCGGGAGGGAGCATGGGCAGGGACTACTTTGGACCCGGGCCGGATTACGATAGGAGCATGGCGTTTACAGGACAACGGATCATGGAGGGGCCAAGATTGGTGATGGGGGAAGGAGTTTGATGTTGCGGGAACATAGGCTCCGCCCAAAAACACCCTCAGAGACTGCTCTCGATACCAAGAACATAGCAAGCGCAAGCAGGATACCTTTTTTATGGACCGGGCCGACACTTTATGGACCGGGTCGACGGCGTATGAGATTACGTGACCTGGTGACGGCGGCTGGCATTGGGTGTTTTCTTTCTTAATTCTACATAATTCAAACATCAGAGTCGTACATGACCTTGCAGGTGCGCGATTGCCCGTATCCCCTTGGCTACCTACATGAGTGGCCTTTTGGTGTGAATAATTTTTTTTTATCTGTCTTTGTTGCAGACGGCACTTCACTGCTCCACCTTTTGGTAGACAATCCTCACAGGGAAGAAGTTCTGAATGGTAATCGCGTCCGCTACTTCTCATTAGTAATGACGTCCAGACGCTCCATGGCAAGCATAGCTGGGAAACACATACGATTCTTCCACTTGATCTCGAATCCCTCCGGATCCGCAGAGCTGGGAAACGCAACCCACGCAGAATCCTTGGCGCCCCTCCACGAGACCTGGCCCGATGGCTCGTCGAGCGTGAACTCGTTGACCGAAAAGGTCGTGCCGGGCGTCACCTCGACGAGGTCGGGCTGCGTCGTCTTGAGGTCGTAGAGGCTGTTGGTGCCGGTGAGGACGAGAGCCTCGTGGACGATGCCGATGGGATACGTCGCGAGGGTCGTGGCCTCCTGGGGCCTGGTGGTCAGGTAGAATTCGAGGGCGGGGGCGTTGGGGAAGAGGCCGACTTGGTCGGTGGACTTGGAGAGGAGCTTGTTGTGGAGGTCTGGGACGGAGGGTCTTTTTTTGGTGACGGTGGTCAGAGACAGTGTTCTTGGAGGGAGGAGTGGAGTGTGCTCACGCATCAATCTTGAGGTTGTAGATGGTCAGGTCGGACGGCGTGTCGTAGCTATCTGGCTCTTCTTGGGGGAGCGGGGAGGCTGTGGACAAGGCGGAGAGGAGGGCGAGGGGGATGGCTGACGTCCACTTCATTGCTGCGGTTTGTGTTGACGGGTTGCTCGAGGGAGAGGGTCGAGGAGAGACGTGGGCGCGCAGTCGATAGGGATATGGCCGAGTATCGATTTCGGGCAAGTGGGATGGCAGAGAGGCGTGTAGCACGAAGAGATGGAGGGACACGATATATGAGGGCAGAGGGCGTGGCTGGTCTGATATGTCTCAAGATGTCTTGGATTCACAATTTGTGGCCTTGCGCTCGAAATCGAGCTTAACCCCCCTTTTTACGTGCTGGGGTTGAATGGCACGGCCTGGGTGGGCATGACCGCGAGTGACGTTGAGTCTGACAGGCTCAGGATCTCGGCCCTCTCTTGTCCTACATCATCAGCCCGCTTTGGGCTGTCACAGGCAGCATCGAACAGCAGCAGGGGCCGCCTCGAGATGACTTGAGGTACGAGACGGGGGAACAGGATGGCGCCCCTGCGCTGCGCCTTGCCGGCATCTCGAGGATAGTTTGGATGACGATCGTCGTCGGGACCACGTTTGCGGGTGTATCCTGGCGCATGGGCGGCGATCACTGTCTGGGCGCCAAAGTCTGATGACATTAAGTTTACCTCTAGATTACGCTTTGCATGCGGCCATGGGTGGGTGAAGGATGCGGAAGGATGGCCTTGGAGCATGGCATGGGAAGACTTGTGGATTGATGGGCAGACACAAAGGATTCGGTACAGGAAGAGACTTGAGGTCCAATTCCTAATGTGTTTGTTTGTTTGCTGGGCCAAGGATCGAAGCGCAAGTCATGCCGATCCCCCACGAAGGGGCGTCCTTTAGGGGCCTTCGGGGGCCGTACCTTTCGAGGCTCATGGGGGCTACAGGGGATAGGCATGCGCGTATGGGTCTGACAGGAGGGAGTCTGTGTCCCATTAATAGGAGGACGGTTATTTGCTCGGCCTTTATTAGTTATTTACTCTGCCTAATAGGGGGAAAGCTATAATAGATAGGGGGAAAGCTACGAATATAGCTCTATTACTAAAATTAGCTATAGCGTTAATATATTTATCCTTTTCTCTTATATATTTAAGTCTCTCGATAATTTAAGAGTAGAAGACTAGCTATAACTAGCTAATAGACTAATATAGGGCTAGTTAGTAGCCCCCGAAGCTCTATAATTACCCTATCTATCTATTAAATTATTAACTCCCTCTAATATAATAATAGTACTAAAAGCAACTATCGCTAATAATAATAAGAGTTCTAAATAGCCTCTAATTAAGCTTAATTTAGCGTTTATTATAGTCTTTCCGATATCCTATTTTATAATATAAAGAAATTAGTACTAGCTATATTAGGGCCGCTAATGGCTACTAATAGCCATTAAGCGACTCGCTTACTTTGCTATTCTATCGAGTAACTCGAGTATATAAGAGAAAAGGATAGGTATATCGACGCTATAGCTAATTTTAGTAGTAGAGCTATATTCGTAGCTTTCCCCCTATTAGGCAGAGCAAATAACCAATAAGGGCCGAGCAAATAACCGTCCTCTTCGTTCCCCATCCTCGCATCATGTTCATCGTCATTTCAAGCAGGCAAATGCTCCTTTGCGACGTCGTAAACAATTCTCGCAAGGCTCCATTGAGATTGGCAAGTGTGTTAATCCATTCGTCTCTAAAAAAGATAACACATCAACGGCTGGCCCGGCTTGCAACATAGGTAAACTCGGCGCCATCCGTCTCATGTCTCACCCCTTCAAATCTGCTGCTCCCTGGCGGGCCCAGCACTTTAGGGCGAAGATGCACGCACATTGAATGGGCACCGCCTTGCTCTCCCTTGCCATGTCTACTTTCCCTCTGGTCAAACAGTCATTGCTGCACGACGCGACCCCGGATTGCCTTGGCTCTGTGCTCTCTGCCCTTCGACTGTCAGCTGCACGGTCTTGTCCTCCCGGGGACAGAGTTACACACGCACATCTCTCCCCGTGCGCCCGAGCCGATACGAAGCCCCACCTATGACCATCGTCTGGAGTTTTCGTTTTGTCACGGGGGCTGGGGATAGACTTTCGTCAGGTCACCTCCACCTTCCAACGGTGCATACCCGGCTTGGCAACCGATTCGTCAACGGCTACACCGTCAAGACTGTCCAGCTAATGGGAGGCCGATCGTGAGAAGTAGGACTCAGCCGTCTCGTAAAAAAGAAGCCATCAGCATGCCTGCCCCTCAGGGAGGTAAGAGAAACAAATAAAGGTAGCTTAGATTGGTGGCTAGCCAGGTTCAGATCTGTTCGAGAAAGTCTTACCCTCCCCTCAGCCGCAGCTGTTCCTCCGTCGCCCCGAACATGATGCCACAACCCAGGCGAGTTCGGGGATTTGCTTGTCCAGTGAGCTGCATGATGTTGCGATGGAAATTGCTGATTGCTCGTCTTTGCTCGTTTTCATTCGTTCGCGGGGCCACATGGTCGTATCGTTAACTGTTCGCTGATTGTGGCTGTCGCCATAGGGCGGGCCATCAACAGGCAATGGCGATGCAGACATGCCTGAGATCACTGTTTCTCGCTTTCTCCCCTAGGAAAGGTACCCGAGGGAAGGGACGACGCGGGAGGGGCCCATAAGGTCGTCGACTCCCCCTCCTGCTGTTCATGGCTATTGTTAGGCAGCTGTATATACCTACCTACCTATATACCTAGGTAGAGGAACTTGAATCTCACGATCACAACATTGTTGCCGCCTCTCGGACATCAGGTGCTCCTCTCAGCTCAACGCTACGTAAACGTGTACACACACACACCAAAGATGCGCCTGCTTGCTTTCCTCGGCCTTGCTGCCGGCCTGGTCACCGCACTCCCGGCCACCTGCAGCGAAGAGCTCCCAGCTGCCTCGAGCGACTGCCCAACCCTCTGCATCGATGGCATCAACGAGTGCAACGAACCCTGGGGCGGGTGAGTACCTCTCATCCCTCTCTTGGCCATTGTCCATCTGCATTGTCATGCCTCGCTGACACCTCGAATAGATGCTTCAACGTCTGCAACCCGGAAGAAAGCCCAACCATGCCTCCCTGCTCCGAGCCCACGCCCACCTCGATGCCCATCTACCATGACACCCCCATCGCCACCGCGTCACAGAGCGACAACTGCAGCACCCGCTCCGTCTGTGCCGACTATGTGAACGAGTGCGGCATCTGGTACGGCGGGTAAGTTTCTGTCACTTCCGTGGGCGTAACTTGTGAGGCAGAACTTGTGGCGACTGACCTTTTCTCGCAGGTGCTTTGCTGACTGCACCCCCTGGCCGACCTTCACCAAGCCGCCCTGCCCTTCGGGGACTGTGCCGCCGGTCGATGACGACGAAGAAGGTGATCATGACGAGGAGGACTGTGAGAGGACCATCTGCGTTGACAAGGTCAATGAGTGTGGGATCAAGTATGGTGGCTGTTACAGGGACTGCGCGCCGTATCCGACCTTTGAGCCGCCCACGTGCCCGTCCGAAGCGTATGGCAAGCAGTAGCTGGTTTTGTTCGTGTCCAACGCGTGAGCTGTGGTTTCACGGAGAGCTGTCGTTTCGCTGTAAGTATTGGGAGTTCGTTCGCATGTAAATCCAGGTGTTGTGAGAACCCACAAGGCTCTGACTGGTCTCGACGTGATGAATGGTAAAAAGAGAGTCGACAGTGCAAGTGAATCCCC
Source organism: Verticillium longisporum (assembly GCA_019188255.1). Lineage (NCBI taxonomy): Eukaryota > Fungi > Ascomycota > Sordariomycetes > Glomerellales > Plectosphaerellaceae > Verticillium > Verticillium longisporum. Next base: position 3,087,142 of record JAETXT010000011.1, read on the forward strand.
CATTCTAAATCACGTACATCTCGCATTTCCTTTGAGTATCTATCGAGCACAAGACAAAAGAGAGGAAGTAACACCAAACTCGAGTTCCATCATCATCATCATCGTCGCCCTACTTCTTCTCCAGATAGGCCTTCCACCCGATCGACTGCAGCTTCTCCGCCTTGGCCTCGACCTCATCGCTCATGCCCTTCATGTAATCCGCCATGGCCTGCCTGTACCCCTCATCGCTGGCGCCCAGGATCTTGACGGCCAGCAGCGCCGCGTTGGTCGAGTTGTTGATGCCGACCGTGGCGACGGGGCAGCCGCGCGGCATCTGTACGATGCTGAGCAGGCTGTCGTGGCCGTCGAGGTGCGTGGCCTTGATGGGCACGCCAATGACGGGCACCGTCGTTTCGGAGGCCAGCATGCCGGGCAGGTGGGCGGCGCCGCCTGCTGCGGCGATGAGGACGCGCACGCCGCGGGCCGCCGCCGACTGGCCGAGCTCGACCATGCGGTGGGGCGTGCGGTGGGCCGACGTGATGGTGAAGTCGTAGGGGACGCCGAAGCGCTCGAGGACCTCAAACGCGGCCCTGAGGACGGGGAGGTCCGAGTCGGAGCCCATGGTCACGACGACGAGGGGGTTCGCGGGGTCGCGGGACGAGGTGGCGGGTGCGGCGGCGGCGGCGGGGTTCTGGGCGGGTGTCGCGTCGGAGGGACGCAGGGCGGCGGTGGCGGCGTCGATGCGGCCCTGGCGGATGCGGTCGACCTCCTCGATCAGCGGCGCGGCGAGCTGCTCAAGGTTCGTGCTCGGGGAGTAGGAGGTAGCCGTGATGTGGCCGATCTTGCGGCTGGGCTTGGAGGCCTTGCCGTATTGGTGAAGGAAGATGTCCATGTCGTCGTCGTAGAGGGACTCGGTGAGGTCGACGAGCGCATCGTGTGAGTCCTCTTGCGCGCCGCCGAGAATGTTGAGCATGACGGCACCGGCGACGCGGGGCTGGAGATTAATGGAGCGAGGGATAATGTCGAGAATGGACGCCACCTGGGCCTTGTACTGCGACATGTACGGGACTGCCTCGATGGTGTAGTGGCCCGAGTTGTGAGGGCGGGGAGCAACCTCATTGACGGTAATGGTGCCTGCGGAGGAGTCAGTTTTGAGTAGGGAAGCATCAGGTTCAGGGGTAAATCGCACCATCGGCGAGGAGGAACATCTCGACGGCAAAGACACCCCTGCCCTTCAGTGTCATGATGACGTTGGACGCCACCTGCCTGGCCTTCTCGGACACAGTCTCGGGGGTGTTGCGAGGAGGGTAGAAGACCTTGGTGCAAATGCTGTCCTCGTGGATGGTCTCGACGGCAGGGTACGCATGAACGTCCCTCAGCTGGCCATCATCGTCCTCTGTCCTCACAACCATGACGGCCAGCTCGAGCTCGAAGGGCACCCACTTCTCGGCGTACAGAGGCAGCTTTCCCATGACCGTGACGGCCTCCTCAAAATCATGGACTCCGCTGACCTTGAAGTTGCCGCGGCCGTCGTAAGAACCCTTGCGAGCCTTGAGCATGAAGGGGAAGCCAAACTTCTCGTACGCCTGGCGAAGTGAGTCCGGCATGGAGGGGCCAGACACAAAGGCCATCAGGGGCGCGATAGGAATGCCAGCCATCGCAAACAGCTCCTTCTGCAGGTACATGTCCTGGATGAGGCGAAGTGTCTCCCACGATGGGTGCACAGGGACCTTCTTCACGACGCCTGGCGCCACCGTGACACCCTTGGTAGCGATCTCCTCCAGCACATCGGTATTGATGTGCTCAATTTCGACTGTTAGAACGTCGCACTTGACGGCCAACTCCCTGATCTTCTCGGGATCCTTGAACGAGCCCGTGACGTGCTTGGCGTTCTGGTTTGCCTGCTTGGCTGGGCAGTTGGCCTCGTCGAGAATGGCAATCTCAATGCCAAGGGGACCAGCCGCCTCGCATAGCATACGGCCGAGCTGGCCTCCGCCCAGGAGGCCGATGACTGGTTTTCTCGCCATTGTGAGATTGGATAGCGATGAATAGACTGGGGTGTGCTATCGTGTAAGTGAGTCGAAGTTCGGCAAATGGAGAAAATTCGCTGCATCATCCGAACGGCGCTCCTGTTGAACTTGATCCGGAAAGCGGTGGGACTGCACCAGCCACCCCCACCATAAAGAGCCGCCACACTTGGAGACCCACATTCAGTGCCAGTTTGTAGCTTGTATGCGAGGTCCTGCTACTACCTAGGTACCACCTTAGGTAGGCAGGTACGGTACCACCTAACGTGCCCGGTAGGCAGAAGCGACTGAATTGCGCCCATTGACAGGTTGGAGAACATGGCCCACGCGTACAAACCTCGCATAGTAGCCGGTGTTCAAAGGTGTTTTACGAGCGATGTAGTCACAAGGGGATGGCATAGGGGTTGAGAAATCTAGGAATCGGAGAAACGAAGACGAAGGCGAGGCGGCCGACCCACAACGCCGACCCCGTTCAAGGCCAGAATGCGGTTTCGTGACTCTACTCCAGGATATAGCAGACGATGAGCGTCCAAAAGTCGACACACTGATGTATTCATCATAACTTAGAGAACCTGGGTTTCCAGCTCCCTAAAGCCATCGTTACGTGTGTCAGGGATTAAAGTGTTGCAGCTTATTTGCTGATGTCCCAATAATCCGCCTAAACTACCTCCTAGAATAGAACTGCTACAGCGTTCAACCCTCGATAAGATTCGTCTGAGATCATGGCTCCTAGACTTCCAGGTTTCTATGAGCGCTCAAGAGCATGCCTTGGAGCCTGTGAGATGGCCGCCGCAGCAATTGGTGAATGGTGAATTAAGGGCCGGTCGCACGCCAACCATATTGTTGACGTAACACTCCATAAAGGTCAGTCACACAATAAAGTACGGTAAAAAGGCAGGCCGATGAATACATACCACGGTACTTCCGCCTCTAGTGTAGTGTTGCATTTTGAGTTTATTGCAGCGATGAATAGTTTGGGTGTCACTTTGACACGCGCAGTCCCAGACCGCTTGAACGCTGTGAGGGCTGTTAGTAAGTATGTGCCAGCCACGGGCAGAAATTGAAAACTAAGGCAAGGCTCAAATATGCGACGGTGATGATGCCGAGCTTCATGATGGATATTGAATAGTGGAGGAGAATTCAGCGCTGCCGCTGAATCAATTCAATCAAATAATGCAACATAACAACAGCAGGCCAACGCAACAGCCTTAACATCTACTTCGAGGATTATAAGAGAAAAAGTCCTATACTCGATGAACTTAGTATGGAAAAATATTTTTAACTCATTTCAATATCTATGAAGCCTATAGGAAGACGTTGCCTAGCCGTTGCTTGGTTGCATTATTTGATTGAATTGATTCAGCGGCAGCGCTGGAGGAGATGGATGGATGTAGCGACGAAAGAAGAACAGAAACAGCAAACTTGAAGCCGGACTCCCACAAATGCTTTAAGCTTTAAGTATTTCTTTTCCTTGGGTTAGTATGTGTCTGAATCGTCAGCCGTCCGCCAGGGTCCATGATACGAACACTTCTCAATTGAAATGTTGTCTTTGTCGGAGTCAACGCCTTGGCTTCAGCCCTTGCGACGATTCTGATACTACTTAGTCAGGATAAAATACGAACACTCCATGGAAGATTCTGCCCTCGGAACTGCAAAAGGTCTTCCCGCTTGAGCTATGGATAACAGGGGGTACGTGAAAATGACTTTTTACTACACCGCATTCGTTTATCCCAGTGGATAACGAGCTGAGTGAACGTATTACCGCCTTTGTGGCAGCCCAGACCCTTAGCCGACATATGGAGCACATGTCGCCTCTGCTGGGTTTGAGACGTGCTGACATTTCGTCTTCTAGTGACGGCCAGGTTTGTCCTCTGGGACAGTAATGAGTATTCCTCGTTTCATCGGTTGTGTATGGTTGCGAACGTGGAAACGGACTTCGAGAATAGGGAAGCATGATATCGCCAACCATCGTTGCTAGGCACTCGGTACGATCTTCAAGGATGAGCTCTATGTACGTTGGTAAGGGGGAGGGGTTTCCCGAACTTCCGGGTATCAATTGCCGAGGGTACCACACAGTCAAGGCAGGTAGTATTCCTTATGTCGATGTAGACGTCGCCGTCGGACTTACCGCATCATTAGTGCCGTTGTTTGATCCATGAGGAACTGCGCGCTCCAGGCTTAATCGGTCATGGGTTCACTTTGGTCGTGGCCTGGCTCGCTAGGATTTAAATGCTGCAGACTCACAGGCAGTAGAGCATGTAGAAAAGGGTAGCCGTTTCACCGCCCTTCCTGTCCCCACTCCCAGAAACTTGCTTCGATCCTCCTAATACCTTCGTGGAACACTCGTCAAATATTGAATTCGCTACGCCCAACTTGAAGCAGACGACATGGTACATGTCAGGAGGCCCCTGGGGAGCCACGGAGCAGGGGGCTAGGGACTACGAGAACGCGTATATAAGAGCTGCGGAGGGCCCCCCTAGCTGCGGAGGGTCAGAATTCAGATGTCTTACAACCCCATACCTATTATCTATTGCCTGCGGACCACGTGTGGAAGACGTCTTCACTCTGCTCCAACCCACGCACTGACAGTACACTAGCTTCTTCAGAGACTGCACCTCGCCCGCTTGCTGGGTTTCTCAATTTCGCTGGATTGAGTGCTACCTAGTGTACCCAGTTGAGGGCAAACGGGGGTTGGCTTGTGTGGGAGCCGTAATCTTGACCCCTACCCTAGTATATACTCTTTCGGATCACTACCCGCTGAAGCATTAAACTTTCCAATCTGACCGCTATAGACTGTACTAGCATATAAGAACGTGGCCTACTCGCTACGTCAATATAAGACTTTATCTTCCACATACCCGACTTCTTACTTGCAGCGCTCCAATCTATTAACATATATCTCACAACGTCCGGAGAGTCCTATCATGTCGAACTACCGCAGTCGACTGGTGAATTATAATTAGATGATTGCTCATCCTGACGTAGTCGTTCTGCTTCCTTGCTCTTCAACTGAAGTCCTAGCTGAATCAGTTGGCCACATGATCTATAAAATAATGGTCTAGCTTGGTACTATCGAAAGCCATAACCTCCCTGGCTCTGTCACGGACATAAAGCTTGGATTGTAAAAGTTTCTTCTATGGTTGGCTGCCAGGGCGATGTGCTAAGCAGAGTGATGAGGATTTCTCAGGTGATGCCGCAGTCAGATTTTACGTGTATGATCGAAGAAAGTTTGAAATCTGACCCTCTGTAGCTAGGGGAGCTGCACAGAGCCCTATGTACATGGTTACAGGCAAAAGTTTCGATACCCTCCGAGGTAGCGCCCACCCCTACCTGTGGGGGGACGCTTGGACGGTACAAACAGTGACGTTCCTTTCCTTGCACAAAATTATACCACCTTAACAAGGCTGGTCTACGAGCCAATGAGATATAGATAAGATGCTAGGGTAGTCGATGGGGAAGTCGATGAATAATGGGCCCCTTGGTCGGCTCCCTGGTCGGTACTCGTTAAATGATTGAAACTTACCGCATACCATAGTATAGGCCCCCGAGATGTTGTTCGTCTAGCATAGCCCCATGCGCAGCTGCCCATGACTCTCCTGTTTCGGAGCACTCCGCAGGTGCCCCCCTGGAATTGGCCGAACTGCCCAGTCGAGAAACTTTCTTGCACGAATCACGACCCCTTCTTACCAGTCAAACCAGCAGGATATGCAGACATGAGGTCTAAATCTCTATGAATGCAGGTCAATTAAATTTGTGCATTGATGCAACACGCGTCCTTTATGCAGAAATGTACAGCTTTGGCCTACGGCCTTGTGAAAGCTGCCACTTCGCCCTTCTGGAGCCAGTACTTGACAAAGGGGGGTATTCTAACTATATTCAGTTGGAGTTGTGCCATAGCTACTAGTCATATGAGCCATGACTGGTTGTTGAAATTTTGGAGGAATCATAATGATAGTACTAGGGATATCTCCTGAATCCTCTCGCTGTCTCCCATATATTCCCGTTCGGCATTGTAACGCCCAACAACGAGCAAATGTTTCATAATCGATGTTGGTATTCCGGCATGTCCCGTGCCATGATGTTGTATCCTGTGGCCTTGACAAGTTGGACCATTTCGTGATACCAATACCACCAGTCCGCATTGTTAGCCCCTTCGCGTTTCAAGACTTCCCCTGCCTGGTTGAGTGGCAACACCGCCGAGGCAGCACCAAACAGCTTGAACTCTGCTCTTGCAAGGAACTGAATGCTCCTGAGTATCAAGAATGCCAGCTCTATGACTGCCTCTTTCGATATCAGGGCCTCGAGGTCGGGATCCACGTCCACTTCTAGGCAGGGGAAGATGTGTCTGATTTGTCGGATGTTTTGTGCGCAAACAATATGAAACGCCCAAATGTGGGTGAAATAGTTGGCAGCAGTGATACTAGAAAATTGTAATGCTGTACGGTTGTCATACGGAGGCTCGGTGGGAAAATACTGGTACTGACCGCCGTCGCCCTGAGCTTCCCTCAAGCTGACCAGCTGGCGGACCCAAGTCTCGAAGTTGTGCAACGCATTTTCGGCAGCAAACTGAGCTTGTTCCAGAGGCATACTGTCGAGTCCCTCGACAACACCAACACTCACCGGCATGTTTATCATTTCGCTGAATAAATTCTGAAGGGGTGCGATCCCTGATTTACTGAATGGTGCGTGAAGCCATTGGGCTTCCGCAAGGAAGGACTTTTGTCGAGACATGAAAACGTGGATAAACTGGGACAATCAGTATTGAACACAACGACGAAACATGAGGTCCTTGCCATAACTGGTCTGAAACCAACGAACAGCTGGTGACTAATGCCCGAGCTATAGAAGTCGGGGTCATGAAGTTGCAACAAGTCACCTATCCCACTAGCGTGGATCGGAGCACTCGAATTCGAGGTGGGTAGGACTACCTACGCTGCATGTTAATGTCATGGTTGAAGAGCATGCTCAGAGCTAATCTTCCGTACCTCTGAAAGAAACAGACACATGGTGGCAGCAGCCAGCAAGTTCGAGTTGGACGCCATCATCTGCCCAAGACCAGATTGAATAGACGATAGGGCGATTGTCTGGGCTTCCAAAGCGTCTGACACTGGCGCTCTACCATTCTTTCCTCGTGAAACTATAGATACGGCCAAAGTCTTGATGGCTGGCGAGAGATAGACCTCGGCTTGTTCATCCCTGGCCAGCTCGGGGAGGGCTTCGACCCATGCGCCGCATATTCGATGTGACGAGCTTTTGGAGGTGTTGGAAGCACACCCAGTTTTTGAAAGATGTTCTATGGGGCTGAAATTCTGGATCACCAGCGAGATGATGTCAAGCAACGGCCAAGTCAGAGGTGGATGTAACGTTTCGGGTCGCTGTCGACGGATCAACTCGGCAGCTCGGGATCCCTCCGCCTTTTCTTTCGTTCCTGACTCTGCTTTCGGCGGCCGGGATGGCTGACGCTTGTTTTTGGGGTCGCCGGCGGGAGGGTTGCGGCGCCTCTTGGCACTGATAATTGGGGCTTGATGGTGAGTTGATACGGTTGGAGGTCGAAATATGAGATCATGCTGGTATCCCGCACACTCTCTGCCGCTCTTGGTACATTGCGTACAGGCAGGGGTTTTCCCGTCACACTTGGCAAAATCACGTCAGCTTTCGACGCCAGGCCAGGCTTGCATTGCTGTGAGGCTGCTGGTCGCCCCGTAGTCTGGATATAATACTTACGGCCAACTTCCGCGCCCTGCAGGTGTGGCAGGTCGTGATCTGTCGAATCTTCATGCTGTCTAACACTTGTCGATACGGTATGTCACCGAGTGAGAAGGCTCGGGTTTAAGTTCCATTTCTGTACAGCGAGGGAGGCGAGTCGCATTTGATGTCTGCTGGCTGGCGGTGTTCTTTTGTCAGACAGCCGTGGACGGGAGCTTGCAGGCACAGCAGTCTTCACGGATTAGTGTTGGGAGCTACAGCTGAGGTCGCACGGCCTTTGCCCCCCACATGTGAAAGCGACCTTACCGAAAAAGGGTACAAAACCCGCTAACCTCCGACTGACCACGGCGGAAGAGTACTTCGACAACTGGTCGTAAGCACAAAAAGAGTACGTTCTTGGATAATCAAACCGTCATCCACTAGGGTGAACTTAGGCGTTTAAGTTGAAGTTCGGCCATTGATAAAAGGCAAGGTAAGTCACCTCAAATGGGTGAAAAGGCGGCGGGGAGGATGGACATGAACGTGAGAATGGGCAAGTGTCTCAGTGTGCTTTCCGCCTACCCGGGCACCTCAATAGCCAGACAGGTGCCGAGTGACACCTTAGGTAATCGGCCATCTAGTCCTGCCCACACTAACTCTGCCATGGCGGGGCACAATTGCCTTGCAGACTGATCTCCAAGAGCAGTCAATGCATCTTATGGCACTTTCCCAGCCGTCATTTTACGCTTACGATGCCGGCTTCCGAAGAGCTCGAGGCGACCTGCCCGAGTATACAGTATGCACGAAGCCCGTTATGAAATCTTCTTGAGGTGTGAGCGCCAGGCTCACCACTCTTTTTTCTGCCCTTTAGCCCCCTCAAGATTTTTGATGCTGCAAAAAGTCAAGACCGATATCTAAATGTGTCGGCTCCCATGGTCAGATACAGCAAGGTACAGTCCTGACATTCTTGTAAATTTCCATGGCGCTCATGATTGCAGCTTGCTTTCAGAAGAACCGTTTTCGAGTATGGAACCGATATCTGTTACACGCCGATGATTCTGTCGAAAGAGTTCAACAGGAGCCAGTTTGCTCGAGATTGCGGTACTGCCACTTCTCACACTTGACCGCCGATGCAGGCCTGTGGCTGACTTGTCAAGATCTCACCGTGTCGTCTCGCGGAGTTCAGCCACCGACAGTATTGCAATGGGGTGCCAATAAACCAGAGGAGATCGCGCGCTCATCACTCCTGGCGGCGCCCTATGTCAACGGCTTCGACCTCAATTGCGGCTGCCCTCAGTCATGGGCCTGCGCCGAGACTCTGGGAGCCGCGCTCATGGAGAAGCGTGAACTGGTGAGGGATATGGTCATCGAGACTCGCCAAGCCTTGGAGAGGGACGGATGGGGTGTGGGCAAGGAGAAGGACATCGAGAACCCCCAGGGCCGCAGCGTGAGCGTCAAAATTCGAGTACACAAGGACCTGCGGTATGATGAACAACTTTGGTGGCACAATGCTCCAGACCAAACGAAGACTGACTGACCGTAACTTGCAGAAAAACGATGGACTTTATCGAAACGGTCATAGGCGACCAGCACAACCGCCACGTCGACTGGCTCACTATCCATCCCCGAACCCGAAGCACGCCCTCTAGTACCCCCATTTTCGGCGACTCCCTCGCCATACTCATCGAGAAGTACGGCGCCCGGCTCCCCGTGCTCCTCTCCGGCGACGTCTTCTCCCTCTCCTCCCTTCCGCTGTCACCTCTCCTCGCCCCTCAGAAGACCATCACAACGAATGGAGAGTCGGAGCCGGCCCTCCCCCGCTTCCGCCCAAGTACCACAAAGCTCGCAGGCCTCATGTCCGCCCGCGGTATCCTCGCCAACCCTGCGCTCTACGCCGGCCACGAGTCCTGCCCTTGGGAGGCCGTCGAGGCCTTCCTCCGACATCTCGCGCGCGCTCCGCTGCACCTCAAGCTGGTGCTGCACCACCTCGGCGAGATGTGCGGGCCCGGCATGGGGCCTGATAAGAATGCCCTGTTGACCAAGGGGGAGCGGGCGCAACTGAACGCGATGACGAACATGGGCGACGTGATAAATTTCGTGGACGAGGTCGTCGAGCGAAAGACGGGGCGCAAAGGAGGCGTTGACCGTCTGGGCGATATTGCGGACGGCGTAGACCGAATGAAACTTAGTTCTGCTTAAGAATCGTGATGCAGAACCCATTGCATGTTGTTGATGTGTTTGCGTGGCGAGTTGTGGACGATCCGATGTTGACGTGCCAAGAGTTCCACATGCGGGCTTGGACGTTTCCCCGGATTTGAAGGTGTTGACATTCGGTCCGAAGCCATCACCGCTTGGACAGGATCCGCCCTCTCGCCCATTTTCAGCTGCCAAGATCGGCTGTCAGTGTCAGGCACCGAGCGTCCCCATCCGTGCCTCCCTCTTGACATGCAACACGGATATGAAGCCTCACAACATGGGGAACCAAGGCGTCGCAGAATAATTAATGAAAACTTGTTGCAGCGTCTGAACTCCGTCCATGCCTGTTACAGTACATTACCCGGCGCAAACTCGCAGCGCCCTAGGTATCATCGTGTTTGCCTCAGCAGGTTGGGCGGCCGTTTCGCCTGCCATCTGAAGCACCACTCTTCCCCACCGCCTCAATACCTTCTCCTTCTTCCAATGTATCCCAAAGGACACAACAGGCTGTCACAGCACTCCTATCCTTCGCGCACAACCAGAATGTAGGCGAAACACTTTAGAACGACATCTGCTTCTTGATCTCGGCAATGGCCAGACCGGGGTTGAGACCCTTGGGGCACGCTCTGGTGCAGTTGAGAATGGTGTGGCATCGGTACAGGCTCATGGAGTTGTCGAGGGCCATCTTGCGCTCGCCCTTCCTCTCGTCACGGGAGTCGGCCAACCAACGGTAAGACTGGAGCAGGATGGCGGGGCCGAGGTACTCCTCCGAGTTCCACCAGTACGAGGGGCACGACGTAGAGCAGCAGGCGCAGAGGATGCACTCGTAGAGGCCGTCGAGCTTCCGGCGGTCGGCCTTGGTCTGGCGGTACTCCTTGCCCTGAGGTGGGTGTTAGTTTGGAATGTCAGAAGCTTGGTGACGCGGGCAAGACACGTACATCAGGGGAAGGCGTATCCCTTTGGAGGTAGGGCTTGATGGACTTGTATTGCTTGTAGAACTGCGTCAGGTCGGGCACGAGGTCCTTGACGACGTAGGTGTGAGGCAGAGGGTAGATCTTCATCTCAGACGTCTCGGTCGGGATGCGGCCTATCACGGGGTTAGCGGCGAGTTTCTTCGGCACGTTGACGAGGCACCACCTCGGCATTCACACATGAAAGTACATACACAAGCAAGCCAGGGTGTTCTGGCCGTTGATGTTCATGGCGCAGCTACCGCAGATGCCCTCACGGCAACTCCGCCTGAAGGTCAGGGTAGGGTCAATCTCGTTCTTGATGCGGACCAGCGCGTCGAGGACCATGGGTCCGGTCTTGTTGAGGTCGAGGGTGTAGGTCTGCATGCGCGGCTTCTCGGTCGGCTGGTCGGGGTTCCAGCGGTAAATCTGGAACGACTTCATCTTAGGCTCAGGCGTCGTGGCAGGCTCGTTAACGGTGGCCATGGTGCGGGCAAAGAGCGCCGGGCGGAAGGCTGGCCTGATGGCTGAGCCGAGGACACGGGTCGAGGAAGAGCGGAGAGCGGCCATGTTGGCGATTGATCGCGTGCAGCGAGAGGGGCCCTGGAAAGATTGAGTGCGCGAACAGGTGCAAGAGGTGAGGAATCTTCTCGGGTGGAAGCGGTGTGGAGGGAGCAATGGCCTGGCGATGGTTCCGCAAGAGAGTCCTCTTCTAGCTGTATTGTGCGTGGAGGGTGGCGTTCGGAGCAAGTGCAGCCATCATAGGAAGATTTGGCTTCCCTTCGGTCCCTCGGTTATTCCAAGCACGAAGATGGGCCTGACCAATCAGCTGGTGTGCATTTTCAACCTTCTGGCTGCGCAATAATGGGACGAATCGGAAGGACGGGGCACTCTCGGCCTGCACGTGATGGAGTCTGGAGACTGACCGGCAATACTTCGGACGGAGCCCAGGGGAGACTGACCCGATGACATCGAATCGCGATTCTTTTCGGATGGGGAATATGGGGTCCCCGGGTGCTAGCAGACCTGAGCTTCGTATTGGGTTCGGGACCACCTTGCTGGATCGACGACCAGGTGAACCGCATCTACCCAACCATGGGCATAATCCCTTTCGCATAGCACTGCCCATTATCGACGTATGCGAGATGTGACGAGGATTCCACATCTTCCGACATCACGACATCCTTCGCGGCACTTTCAGAAAAATGGCTGCATCGCTAACAGCAGCTCGTCAACCCTTGACACTTTGCACAGCACGCCAGCCCATTAGCATTGGTAGGTCGCATCTGGCAACGTACCCTTGGTAAATTACGCCTGCTAACAGACTCTCCACCCAGCCATTGGCCTTGTATCGAAACCTCTTCCTCGAAACAGCCGTCCGACCTCGTCCCACGTCGGCCGACCCATACCTGCCAGATCAATGTCCTCAACACCGAGAGGGGGACCTTTCTCCTTCCACGTTGCAGCTTCTTTCATCGGAAAGGACCGCCGATACGATCCCTCGACACACGTATTCCATTTCAACCCCTACAACCGTATCCAACAGACAAAGCACAACAAGCGCTCCCGCCCAGACAGCGGTCACGATGCCTTCTTCGTCAGCCGCGTCGGCGACACTGGCTCCGTCGCCCTCGGCGTTGCAGACGGCGTAGGCGGATGGGTCGACTCGGGCGTGGACCCAGCCGACTTTTCCCACGGTCTCTGCGAGTACGTCGCCTCAGCAGCCTACGAATACAACCCTTCCGTCTCGTCCCCGGCCGACCCCTCGACGCCGCCCTCCGCTCGCTCCCTCCTCCAAGCAGGTTACCAATCCGTCTGTGAAGACCGGTCCATCCGCGCCGGCGGCAGCACCGCCTGCATCGCCGTCGCCGACCCGGGCGGCACCATCGACGTTGCGATCCTTGGCGACACTGGCTTCGTACAGCTGCGCCTCGGCGCCGTGCACGCCGCCTCTGAGCCTCAGACCCACGCATTCAACACCCCCTTTCAGCTCTCCGTCGTGCCTCCCTCTGTCGCCGCACGCATGGCCGCCTTCGGTGGCGCCCAACTCAGCGACTTCCCCGCGACGCTGACGTGTCCCGCCACGGCCTCCGCCACGGCGATGTCCTCATCTTCGCCAGCGACGGCGTCTGGGATAACCTCTTCAACCAGGACATCCTGCGCGTCGCGAGCCGCGTCATGGCCGGCGCGGGCGCCAGGGACACGCCCGCCGTGGGCGAAGCGGAGAATGGCGGCACCCGCGTCATCGCCGACCTCGCCTCCCTGTCTGAGCAGCAGCAAAAGACGTCGTCCAAGCCGGCCGTCACTCTGCAGAGCGTCCTAGCCATCGAGCTCGTCTCCGCCGCCTAGGCCGCCAGCGTCAACAGGAAGCTGGACGGGCCTTTTGCCAAGGAGGTGCAAAAGTGGTACCCACACGAGAACTGGCGTGGCGGCAAGGTTGACGACATTGTGGTCGTCGTCGCCATCGTGTCAGACGACAGCAAGGCTGCGCCGCCCAAGAGCAAACTTTAATCGTCTTGGGGGGGGGGGTACGGAGAAACATTGGATCGGGCGAGAAGAGTGTCACGATCTACATGTACGTGCCATATCGACATAGCACGGCGTTCAGAGAGTCCAGTGGCGGGAGGTGGCGTTGCGTTCTGTTTTCCAACCATGCATTCATCCATCGCTACATTGAAAGAAAAGAAAGAGAGAGAGTCAGGAGGGGGGCTCCGGAGCAAGAATTAGACGCGCGGACAAAAGCCACATGGCTGTAAAAATAGGACAGGATGTGTTGCAATCCAGCGATTTTAGAGTGCGAGAGAAGACGGCGGCTGAGAGCTATAATAAGGGCTGAATACAGATAGTCGGCTTACTATGCACACATGTCGAAGCTTGTTTTTTCCCCCCCTCGTTGGTCCGTTCGGTCATTGGCAGTCGCCCAGCTGGACGGGCCAGCATCAGCTTCTACGATTCTCTGCGCTTCCTCTCTACCTTACCTTCCCAAGCAGGTGACTGGCCAGAACGAAAAAGCAAAATGCTTTCCGATTCGCGATGATCAGCCGCCCCCCTCCCCGAGACCTTGCACCTTGCATACACGTGCTGCCGCCGACCGCAGAAACCAAAGGGATGGGAGGGCTCGTCAGCAGTAGCGCAAAGCTTGGCCAAAGACAATGCGCGGGGTTGTGGTTGCACACTGTCCAGTGCCCCACAAAAAAAGAAAAGGTGTCATGACTACATGGGTCTGAAGTGTTGTTGCACAACATGGGAGACAGCGGCCAAGCGCGCCATCTACGACCTATGCACGTCCGGCTGAACGACTGGGCTACCTTACCTGGCGACGAGACGCGAAAGGCGGTAGTATTGTTCACAGTTTACTTCTTCAATTGAACACAACCGAGATGAATCAGAAAGATGCAATTGTCTTGGACCCGTCGATCTAAGAACATGTGTGTACACGTCGAGCCGCCCTAAGACACAAAAACCGATGCAAGACAGTTCCACGCACATCAACGCAAGCCGCGTCGTATTTGACGATTTACCCTGTGCCCGAGACTCCAAGCCCCTCGACGCTTTCCCTTAAATAGTCGAGAGGTAATAATGATAAACCGCATTAAGGGTCATCATCCATTAATGAAGAGCAAGTAATGTGAGCTCGGTATGAACCGAGGCCGGGACGTAAGTACGCTTAGTGGAAGTACAGCATGGCCGCGAGGGTCATGATGAGGGCGACGGGGGAGCCGAGGCGGCCGGCCTTGCTGTCAGGAACAGAGGCGGCAGTGCCGGTGGCGGACTCAGACGCGGTGGTGGAGGCTAAGAAACATATCGTTAGTGGCCTGTGCCGCAGCGTTGTTGGGCAAGGGAAACACTTACTCCTGGTCCTGGTCACGACGGAGGAAGAGGCCTCAGTGGTGGCGGAGCTCTCGGCGGCGGAAGACGTCGCAGTCTCGCTCTCGCTGGCAGCGGAGGACTCGGCGGCGGTGCTGGTGACGGTGACGGTGGCGGAAGCGCTGGTGGCGGTGCTGGCAGGGGCAGAGCTGGCGGAAGCAGTGCCAGAACCAACAAGGGGGAACTGAACGCTGTAGTTGGGCTCGGTGCCATCGTTGATCTCGAAGGCGTACTGGCCGCTGACGAGGGTGGTGGGGACGGACCAGGTGAAGGATTCACCGGACTGGCCAGCTTGAGGGTAGGTTAGCATCATCGTCATGCATCGCCGGGGGGAGGGCGGCTTACTGGTGATGGTCTCGACAGTGGTGAGATCGTCACTGGGGCCGGACTTGAGGAGGATGGTAACGGGGCCCTCGGCGCCAGACCAGGTCAGGGTGAAGTCCTCGCCGGCACTGATGGCGGCAAAGTCGGCCTGAGTGTTGGTGATCTCGGCCCTGGCCTGGACGTAGGCAACAAGGGCGGCAAGGGTGGCGGCAACGCTGTACTTCATTTTGACGGTTGGTGGTAGCTGTCCAGTGTGTTAGGCTTGGTTTGAGAGAAACAGATGCTTGTTGTCGTGTAACGTGTGAATGAGAGACAGAGCTTCGAGCTCGAATGGAGAGAAACAGTGGTTTGTTCGAAGCCAAAGGCGGGCGACCAAGACTACAAACAAGGAAGGAGAGCACAATAATGTCTTTTGTTGTTGTTGATGTCGAGGTAGGGGGGTAGGTAGATAGGCTGTCGAGGCGAACGACCCTCGAGGGCACTTACATGAAAAGGGTTTGGCGGTCAAAAGCTTGGTGACAAAAGTCTAAATGTTGGAGTCGACGATGCGAAACGACGGTGGTGAAGGAGACAGACGGGGTAGCGAGAGACTGGGGTGAACTGGAGATCTGAATAGAGAAAGAAGGAACGGGTTGGTGTAGTCGCGGCGCGATGCGGGTCGTAGCTCCTTTAAGGGGTGGGAAGGAGCAGCCGGCGCAACACACGCACGCCTTCACACGCACACACTCACGCTTACACTCACACAGAGTATGGGGCGCAGGATGGGGGATGGGGGATGGACAGGCAAGCAGGCTGGCCAAGCGACGCTGCAAATGAGGTAGGCCGGCAGGGGCCCCCAGCGCCATGCCTGCCAGGTTCGCGACACTTCTTCGTCGGTGGTTGAAGCCGTGGCCTGCCATGGCAACAGGGGGGAGGCCTGGTTCCAAATGGATACCGACACCCTGAGCTAGTCCCCTTTCAACAAGGCGTTCGATGAAGGAATCAGACCGAGCATCCAACCAAGCTTTGGGCCAATGCGCAGCCAACTGGGTACACCTGGGCGGGCAGGCAGAGGAGCGCCGGGCAGCTCCGTTCTGTCCAGCACGCGCTGACTTTCCCGGGGTTGAGGCAGACGAGCCGGCCAGTAGTGGCAAAGATGGTCGTCATTAGCACCACGATGGCGCCTACCGTACCTGAGCCTGCGCGGCCTGGGCCACTCTGGTCGAGCCCGAATGAGCCGAATGAGCCTGAATAGGTGAGAAAGCACGGCCAAAACGACGAAGCTTATTCCCCCGACCACACACACACACCTGGCCGGTGCCCTGGACTGGAAGAACCTATGCACTACAGCACCTTTTGCCACCCTCCCCCCCTTCGTCTTCCCCAAGTGCAGACAGAGAGGGTCAGCAATGGTTGCTCCTAGGCTCCCGCTGTGCACGCCACGAATCAACATCTGGCTGTGCCTCAATCCAATCCACTTGCTCACAGCAACATGCCCTCCATTCCATCTCGTGTTGTTCTGTGGATGGTGAGACTCTCCACGTGACCTGGCACGAACGCACGCAGTCTACAGCGCCGCGCGCAGGAAACCCCAAGGCGTACCAACAATCAAGGACCAACCGACGACGGCGAGCTCTCCAGTCATACAGCTCTCCACTCCACCTTCTGTCACCTAGCCTAGCCTTGTCCGCACACCCTGGCAGCTTAGACAAGCCCATGCACAGCCAGCCATTACGCCTGCTCCGCCGGCGGACTGCGCGGGAGCGCGACCAGCAACGACGTGAAAAGTGGGTGGCCAAAATCTGGGTCAAGGGAGGAGGATGCACTCGCAGTCCATCCCCCAGCGCAGATCGATTCCATCCATCGTCGAGGAACAAAAGTGACGACACACACGAAACGTACCATCAGGAACGAGTGGCCGCCTCGAGAGACACGATTCCAGTACCCCGAGGCAAAAAAAAAAAAAAAAAACTGAATCGTTCCAGTGCCCACCGCCCAGGACAAGTTTGCATGCTCCTCATCAAAGTCAAATTCTTCCATGGCGCCGTCGGTGGAGACAGTCCTGAGAGGACCTCATCTCCCCAGATGCGCTACACTGGAGCCCGCTGCCCGGCCCCCAACAGTCCCTGTTCCTGCATTTCCAGGCCTCTTGGGCCTTGCTCTGCGGGGCTCCTTTCCCACCCTGGAAGGTACTGCCCGGAATCGGCCAATGCACGGAAGACAACCATGGTCATAGCCGATCATCTGACTTATCGCGCCTTGCCTCTGTTGACCACTCGTCGTCGTCGTTCCACTATTGCACCGTTGTGTGATTGCCTTTCCGGCGCGTAAGGTAACGAACCTGATGGCGCCTCTCTCTCTCTCTCTCTCTCCTCATGGTGGCTCTATAGGTAAGGTAGGATTACAGAGCATCCGACCAAAGCCGGAACAATGGGCGCACGCAAGGCACACGGCATGTCGCTAGTGATCAATGACGCACAACAATCAAGCAGGAAAGTTTTGGGTTGTCGTCGCTGGACCTTTGATGAGTCTATTACAGGATGCGTTTCGAACTCGAGTCAATTTGGCTTCAACAGGGCCGTCCCATCTCGATTAGCACATCAAACAACATGTGAGGCCAACTCTGTCCCCCCCTTTCCCCTTTTAGCCTGAGCCCACCCTGAGCAACACCGACAAAGCTTCGTGGCGCAGCATGCACAACCTAGCCACATACCGTATGCACAAACTTCACCGTAAAGCCATCCTTCCACCGTATTATGCCTTTGGTGCCCAAATTTGGTCTCAGTACTACGTATGATCGACATCCGAGTGGCAGAAAAAATATGACGCCAATTGAACCAAAGGACATAGCGAACTGTACATCTAGATGCCTGTACGTTACCCATGTTTCACAGACGTACCCGCCCTTAATCATGTCCTGAGCTAGTACCTGCTTAGATGTAGTACCTGCTTTGATGTACATCAAAGCTCTTTAGGCAGGCAGTGATCATTTTATGTACTGAGGCCGAATTTGGGCACCAAAGGGATAATACGATAGCTTGAATCGCGAAACCACAGCGGAGCTCATCTAGGTGCCGACGCCTGGTTTCTAGTCTCTGAGAGGCAGAAACAAGATTCAGCCGTGTGTTTCGGTGGAGAAATACGCAGCGCGCGCCACCTAGGGTGGCTCACACTGAGGAAGGTTATAGTCTAACAAAAGGTCTTCGCAGGGCTCCGAAGACTCCCCACTTCCATTCTCACCACCAACCAGTCCATACCATAACGATCCTCTAAATCTATCTAGATACTGGAATCACCCTTTCGAAGCCTCCCAACGACCTTGTCGACGACACAGCTTCTATCGACAAGGACACCTCATCGAAAGACTTCTCACTACATCGCTCTTTCGCCGGAAAATCCTCTTCTTTCGGTCTACTACACCATGTTTTCAACGTCACTCAGCCGGAGGCAAGGGGTTTCAACCTGGGATGGCTTGCCTAGAGAAATCCGGCTTCTTATTTTGAGATTCCTAATGCAAGAAGGCTACGCACTGAGTCGCTTGGTCACGGTGTGTCGAGAGTGGCAAATAGAGATCGAGCGACATAACTTCGCTCGAATCAGATTGACTCCGTCGCGTCTCGTCAACTTTAATGCGATGGTTCAAAGAAATCGGGCTCTCGTCAGCTACATTTGGTTCTGCTTGGAACTTGATGATTATGAATGTACCACCTGCGCACCTAACATTCGAATGCTCACAGGGGAAGAGTACGAAAAGGCTTTTGCGATTAGCGATACCGATGGATGTCCTATCACCACGGGATTCCAAATTTTGTTCTCAAATCTCAGCACATGGGATCATCACGGCGACTTGACACTCGACATCAGTATCTACTCGCCAAGCGACTCAAGGCACTGGTTTAAATATCTGATCTTCGTGCCCGACACTCCTTCGAATCTACCAGTTGATTGTCGCACAGAGAAGTCGATGTCAAACGGAGACTACCATGACCCTCAACATGGTTGGGTTGCCGGTTCTCGACAATCCGCCCCGCCTCCATCTGCTGTCAGCAAAGTATTCCATTCAGTGATGGAGGAGGGGCCATTTGACGATGCCCAGTCAGAGCTTCAATGGTGGGATCAACTCCCATCTGTCCGAGCAGTAACTAGTTTACTTCTCCGGCAACAGAACCGCCGGAGATGGAATCCGGATTCGCTGGCACATATGTTTGCCCGGTTTCCTCGACTCCAGGAAGTCCACTACGAACCCTGGAGGGAATGGAACTTCATGCAAAGCGATACATATAGAGGTGAGTATAACTACATTGCCTCCCCATCCTTTTTAATTATTACTCGCTCTATGTTATATAGATACTCATTCACGAATAATCCTTATTACCTATCTAGGTTACCAGTACCTTTTCAAGTCTACCCAACATTCCAACAGTAGTCTTAAAAGACTCGTGGTCTTCGAGAACTTCAATCAACAGTACCCATGTTTTATGCAGCGATTCCTAGAAGGAGTCGACCTGAGCGAATGCGACCCAATCCGCGACCCGAGTCCAGCTGTTAGCCAGGCGGTCGTACTTACTAGCCTTAAGCTTGAGCATCTCGCAGCATCTTTCATTGTAGATGCCAGCTATTCCTTCGAGATCCAACCCTCTTGGGAGTGGCCAAACCTGCTATCGCTGGTTCTTACTTCAAAATTACTCACACCAGACGAGAATTCGACAGATATTAACGCTATACTTCAGGCAGCCGCGTTAGCGGCTATGAAGATGCCTCATTTGGAGACAATGGAGATTTGGAACGGACGAAAGGGCTTAGCAGCGCTCTTTCGGTATCAGGCGCTCCGCAACGTACAGCAAGCCGTAGTTTTGTGGAGAGGCACATGGGATTTGGCTATAGAACCACCTGTGATCCAGGCTTGGGAAGCTGTGATGCATCAGTTTGATAAACGGAGACTCGATTTAGCCCAGGAGCGGCTGGATAAAACTGCTATCAAGTCTCACGGTGATGCGCTTTCTTGTCTGATGCTTTCAAGCCAGGTCATTCGGCCCATCTCGCTACAGCAGATCCAAATGGAACAGAAAGCTCTAGAGGGCGTAGACACTATATAACATCGATGAAAACAAAGTAACAGCTGTAAAGCATAGCATAGGCAGTAGCTAGTAATGAGACAAATAGCAGTGGGCATTATACATGGCAGCTACGGACATGGCAGGACCTTGTATAAAGCAGGATGGCAGGCTGCTCTCCCCTAACCCAAGGTGCTGTGTCTCGTAGAGGACGTCGATACAGAAGATCCAAAGGAGATGTTGTGACCCTGGTGGTCTTTCGAACAGAGATACAAGGTACGAGGTGCGTTGCGAGCGCCGGAGTAGTCACGAGCCGTATCACGTGATCGCTAGTTCTTTATGAATCCTTCGTCCGTGATGTGTCCAGCGTGGGAGCCTGATCCTGCTTGGTCCCTGCAGTTCTGGGCGTTACAGGAGGGTTCGATCCACGACGGCGCCCAGCTCGGCTTGATTCAGAGGTTTTTTGTCTAAGACTGGATATGGTGGAAGGATACGGCGTCGGTTGAGAACTTGATGCGCACGGTCAAGATATGGGTGACGCTGGTTGATAACGGCGGGCCAGGCCACAGGTTTCCATTCTAAACGGTTCGCACTATTCGAAATGACCGTTTCTATTGACCGATTTGTGCACCGCCACACATGTTGCATAACGCCTTGATTCGTAGTGTTGTATTGAGCGCGGCGTGGCTGAGCTTTGGCTGGCCTAGCTTAGACTGACCGAGCCTGAGCAAGCGTGATAAACGCGCCAGTCCTAATCAGGACAGCATATCACCCGTGACAAACCCTGGAACCCAGACACCGATGCGGAGGCCGCGGAATGTGGCCAAGATCAAAACAGACAAACAGTATGCATCACGGTCGCGTATTAATGCCAGCTTCTGGACCCGAACAAATCGCTGTTGAATGATTGACATCTGCTACGTCTCGAATCAGAAGTCAAAGGATCACAAACGTCCCTGGTAGCAGGTGACACCTGTTGAGGGTTGTGTTATACCCCCCTGACTCGACATGATGGGGAGGGACGCGCGATCTCGCCCTCACAGCCCCATCGATTGCCCATTACCTGACTGCCGAGCCATCCCGGCAATGACGGCCCTTCATCGAACAGAGCACCATATCGTTACATCGGCTGTTGAAATCCTCCAGATCCGGCGGACGCATTTTGTCGCCGGTTCTTTTGCGTCGTTGCCACCTCGTGCTGCTGTGCCGCGCTTAGTTTCGTCGCAGCCGCTTTTTCCATCTCGGTCACCGTCCTGGGACACCGCTAGCCTGTGGCGCGGCTGTGCCTCCCCCTCCTGTACACCATCGAACGCATAAGCCGGCAACACCCCGAGGTGCCAAGCCATAGTGGCGAGAGCGTTGTCGAAAGGAGTGTCTCCGGTTCGGTCATCGGCATCATGAATCAGAATCATCGGTCAGATAGTCATCGGCCGTTCAGGCAGAGGTCGCAGGTAGGACACAGCGTACGACACCGCGTCGAACGCCCTCAGCCTCCTCGCGCAGTTGGGTGACAATGGCTCCCTTGCCTCGCGCCTTCGCGATGAAGTCGTCCAGTGAGCCTCCAACTCCAAAGTAGAGCCGCTTTGCTCCGACGAGGGCTTGGCACTTGCAGCCGACGCGCTCAGCCTTCTCCCTGGAAAGTATAGCCAAGACCATCTCGTTGAAGGCATCGAGCGCAAACGGCGAGTAGATCGTCTCGGCGCCGAGGAGCAGGCTGTCAAATTCGCCGCTGTCCGAATGGCTCGCGACGTCCGAGCCGTCAAGTAGCTTGACAAGCTCCTGCGACCACCCTCCGGACAAGAAGCTCAGAGAGATGTTGGACGATGCCAGGAAGGCCTCAAAGGCGGCAATGACCTCCGGCGTCAACTCGAGCTCGCCCTCTTCGTAGAAAGCGGTCTCGAGGACGGGCGTGGCGGTTTTTCGTGCCAGAGCCCAGGTGAGGATAAAGTTGGGCAACGTCACGAGTTGCAGCACCGAAGGGTTGTAGTCTGCCAGGACTATGGAAAGTGGCGAGTTGACAGATGACGCGACGGCGGCGCTTCTGAAGATTGCGAGTGAAGGCAGAGCCGTGCCGCACCCAAGCTGTTCTCTTGGTCAATCAATCGACCAGGAGGCTGTGAAGGGATCTATTTTTGTCTGATGATCTACGCACCTCAATGACACGCAGTGTGCGTGGGCGGGCAGGGGTCAAGAGCTTCTCACTATCCAAGACCTTCACGAGGTCGACGCTGCTCTCCCAGCTCTTGAAACCACCCTCATAGACACCGGTCTTGACATCGTGGCTGCCAAGGCCTTCAGGTCCCTCCGCGGCATCGTCGTCCTCTGCCATGAGCTGGACCCTCACATCCCACAGTTCGCGCCGGGGAATCTCGACCACTTCCCCGCCGTCGAGAGTAACGTTCAGAATGCTGTATGCAATCTTGGACGGCAGCTGCGCCAGCATGTCTGCCAGGCGATGGCTGGTTGGTGGAAGCTGAGGCTTTCCTGGCACGGGGAAAGCGCTCGCGGTAGCTGGCTGCGAGGCCTTGATCTCGAGCTCCGGGGCGGGATTCCCATCTGCGCCATCAATGTCATCTCCCGCGAAGGAGAAGGAGAAGGAAGCCATGCCGGTGATTTCGTGTTCCAGGGTTGCGAGGAATAAGCAGGGACACAAGTGTCTACCCAAGGTACGTGAGTGGCAGTTTCGAAGAATTGCATATCACGTGGGGCGATGTGATCTGTGCGCCATGCCCTGACTGGTCAAGTTCCTGATTCCAGATCTGCGATCATACTGTTAGGCCCTCAAGTATCGAACCTCGCCAACAGCCTCATCATCTTCAAGCTCATTGCCTCATTTACGCATATTATTCCTTACGAGCCACACCAAAAAGACAGTTGGCAGTTTATCCAAGGCGCTTCAGCTGTGCAGGGTCGATACTCGAAGGAAAGGTGGCAATGTCAGCGCGTTCGTCGCCATCGTCTTTCATGTGGGGGACCAACTGCTTGCTGCCCATGATCGTCACTGGCAAGGTTGCTCTCCGCTCAACTGCATGATCTGACCCATGACCGAATCTACCATCCAGGTCAAATTGCATCTTGAAGCTGTAGCTATCGGGCTTTCAAAGGAGCGACCTGATTACCTTTTGCCACTTTCATGTGTTCCTTAAGCTCAAGAGCGTCTCTGATTCGCCTTGCAACGAGAAGCGAAAGGCTGAATCATCCTTCAGCCCTTCGAACGCCATCCTTCCAGCTCCATCTTCCTCTTGACCAGACGGCAGGCTTCAAGTCTGGCTTGGCGTTCCGGCATGTCGATTGGCGAAGGATGGGCGCCATACTGCTGCTCACTGCGCCGTACGTGAGCAAAAGTACATTACATAGGCTCTCGGTGGCTGGCGCCAGTGGCCAACCACGGCATTAGTGATCGCCTTTACCATGACCTGTACCGGGGATTCGGATCGGGGTTGGTGGCCCTGCCGCTGGCGAAGAGACCGGCCCAGCGCCACGGCGGGTGCGTGATACCCAGATGATTTAGACTGCACGTCTGTTCTCTGCGACAAGTTGTACCTAGGAACATCGTCGAATCCAGCGTTGATCCCTGTGCCAGGATACTCTGTTCGGAGGAGACGCGGGGCGCGCAGGCTTTGCTCTCAGTTCCTTGCCCAGACCTCTCCCGACAAATGGCCTGGTCCATGACAAAGCTTGTTGACGTTAGCTCGCCCGAAGTTCCTTCATTGTGGTTGGGTGCTTTACGACCACCATGCCCCATAGCCCGCCGAGGCTCGCAACTCAGGATCAACGACAGCTTCTCCCGACTCCTTGCGTCGCGCGGTCGTTGAGGCCAGAGTATAACGGAACTAGGAGCTAGCCTCGTGGCATTGCCGCCAATTCTTCCTCAGTCGCATCTCCTTCTCTTCTATCGGGTCCTCATCCCAGCAATACGGTTGGTCATGGCCAAGCTGGCCCAAATGAGGTACCAACCTGCAGTGACCAGTGGACTGCCGTCTTCCTGTGGCGTGTCGAGGTACATGCGACAGGCAGCACACAGCGCAAAGCACGCACCAGCTTCGAGGGCGGTCATACATGAGGTACACACCATGCGAGAAGCGCGAAGCCCCCTCCTCCTCCCCCCCCGGCCGTCGTATATCAGCCAACAATGGCGTTCGCTGTGGGGTCGCATCCCCCACGATTCAACAACGTCTCCATCTTTGCTCGTTTGTCAAGCCTGTCCATCTATCTGCCTCTCTGCCGTCTTCTCGCATTCGGCCACTCGCAAGCTCTCCAAGACTAGTCAAATGCGACCTGTCAAGCTGCACGCCCTTGTCGACCAGTACTGCAACGCTTGAGCCAAGGGAGCGGACCCCATCCATTCCTGCTCCCCTCCAACGCCGTGAGAGGACCGAGACGGCTCGCTCGCTCGCTTGTTTGCTTGCTCCTGTAGCCCAGGAATTTGGCCTGCTGAACCGTGCGGGCGCGGTTCGCCTCGCCACCGAACAACGCAACGCAAGGTCTTAAGCTCTCGTGTGCTCTTTACGAGTTTGATGCGGCTGTTCGAGTGGATACCGAACCGGGGGGGAGGGGGGTTCCATGACGCCGCCGTCATGCTCGCATATCGCTTGTCTCATCCGGATCTTTGATACCAGCCCTGTTAGCTTCAGGGTGCCTCGGCCGAAGAAAAGAAGTCTTTTTTGAATCGTAAGCGTCGGAGAAAGAAGCGTGCTGCTCTCCACACCATCCAATCCTTGTCCTTGCCCTTTGCCCCAGATGTATGGATGCCGGGAGGAGCGGGAGTAGTCCAGCGGCCGTCTTGGTTTTGGATGGACTGAATGAATGGCCAACTGCCTTTGCTTGGCAAGGGCCCCAACCTTCGTCACGGCTATAATAAGTCTCGTCCACCGTCCCTGCCGCTAACCTGTCTCAAGCACCTTCACTCCATCAACCTCGGCCATATTGAATCGCTGTTCCTTCCTCGTACATAGTGCTCCTCCTTCCTCTTGTGTCTTCGAAAACGTGCCGCCTCGGATTCGGGCAGCAACGACGGACAGCTACTTCCGTTGCCGTCTTACGACCTTCCACTGAGCCTCGCTCTACGACCGTCCACCTCGTCTCAACCTCTCTTTCCTTTTCGGGCCCCGCTTCAACACTGACCAACATTTTCAACCCCGACCATGACACGTCAAACTGTGCCCAACCTCTCCCGTCACACGGAACTCACCGGTAACAGCCACGGCGCCGGTTCTGCTCCCGGATCCGCACCCGTCCGCAGCGGCCATGTTTCGTACAACGTCCGGGAGGCACCCTTCGGAGCGCCCGAGCATCTCCGCATCGTAACCATCGGCGCCGGAGCCAGCGGCCTCAACATGATCCGGACCCTGCGCAACACCCTACCGCCCTCCTCGTTCGACAATGTCGTGTACGAAAAGAACGCGGACATCGGGGGCACCTGGTTCGAGAACCGCTACCCGGGCTGCAAGTGTGACGTGCCGTCTCATAATTATCAGTTCTCCTGGAGGAAGAACCCCGAATGGTCCAGCTTCTTCGCGTCGGCCGGCGAGATTGAGGCCTATCTATGCAAGCTGTGCGACGACGAGGGTATGCGTACGGCGATCAAGACGTCGCACAAGATCCTGGGAGCCGCCTGGTCCGAACCGAAGGCTGTCTGGGAGCTGCAAGTTCAGAACTTGACGACGGGTGACACCTTTTCCGATTACGCCAACTTCCTCATTGATGCCTCTGGCATTCTGAAGTAGGTCGACGGCTGTACACCTGTGGAGAATGCAACTAACAATACGGCCAGCAAGTGGAAGTGGCCCAGCGTACCGGGTGTCAAAGACTTCAAGGGCACTCTCGTTCACACAGCAGCATGGCCTGAAAACTTTGACTTCAAGGACAAGACCGTTGCCGTTATCGGCAACGGCGCGTCCGGCGTCCAGGTTCTGCCAGCGATCATGCCTCGTGAGTGAATACGGCCAAGCAGTGTTGGCGCGGCATCTGCTAACGGAACCAGATGTCAAGAAGCTCCACCACCTCATCCGTTCTCCCACTGCCATTCTACCCCCTAGGATAGCTACTATGAAGATGGGTCGCGCCGCTCCCATCATCAACCAGATTGAGCTTGATGAGCAGGAGAACTTTACTTCCGCCCAGATCGAACGGTTCAAGTCTGATCCCGCCTTTCTCGAGCAATTCACCCAGGCTCTCGAGATGGACTCGAACATCAAGTTCGCCATTGCTTTGATGAAAGACAGCCCCCAGCAGCAATGGGCTGCAGGCAAGGTCCGCGAATTCATGACTGCCATGCTTAGGGGAAACGAGAAGCTGTGCCAGCAGCTGATTCCAGACTTTCCCCTGGGATGCCGCCGCATGACTCCTGCTCCAGGCTACCTCGAGTCATTCCATGACCCAAAGGTCTCGCTGGTCACGACCTCGATTAAGCGATTCGTTCCTCAGGGTATCGAGCTGGAGACGGGCGAGCTGATCGAAGTGGATGCAATTATATGCGCCACAGGCTTCGACTCTTCGTTCAGACCCCCTTTCTCCTTGGTCGGCAGGCACGGCAACTTGCAAGATATTTGGACCGCGGAGACGCCCAAGTCATACATGTCTCTTGCTGTCGCTGGCCTGCCTAATTACTTCAGTCAGTTAAACCACTCTTGTTGTCTGTTTGATACCCTGCTGACACCCGACACAGAATTCCTCGGACCGTATGCCCCGATTGCCCACGGCGACGTTTTCACCCTGTCGGAACACATTGCAACGTACATCGCAAACCTTATCAACAAGGCGCAGTCGGAGAACATTCGCTCCCTGGCACCCTCTCAGGCTGCTGTCGACGACTTTGCTGCTCACGTGGCGGCGTTCATGCCCCGTACCGCCTTCTCTGGCAGCTGCCGCAGCTGGTACAAGCAGGACGAGGCTGGTACGGCCGCACCAGTCGTGGGTCTGCACCCCGGAAGCCGCATGCACTTCATCTCCATGCTTGCGCGGTTCAGGGAGAGGACTGGGAATTCGCGTACGAGAACGAAAGCAGCTCGGCCAAGGCCAACAGGTTCGCGTATCTGGGCAACGGCTTTACGATGCAGGAGGCGGCCCTCTTGAAGGCGGCGGCGGCCGCCGCTGCTGCAGCTTCTGCTGCTGCGTCTGGGAATTGATGCTCAATTGAGAGGACGTGACAGACATCGTGGTGGAGAACTGAATAGACTGCAGCACAAAGAAAAGGCGCTGCGAGGGGGGAAGCGGGAGGGGGCGATGTCCTTTTGGGTGGATTCGCTGGCGTTGCTTCGGTCGGTCCACTTTGTTTAGAAGTATCAGCGCCAGGCGGCATGCGAATGAAAGCTGTCGCTGCTGTCGCGGTTAATGAAGTTACGGTCTATGAATGCATTGTCCTTGCCTTGTATGGCCTCGAGGGCAGTGTCGTTCCCAACTTGCACCAATTGAAAAGCACATGAAGATGTGGCTTCCTTGCACACAACAGTGCGCACATAGATAGGCTCGTATAGGGTGTATGTAGTCTCGACTGTGGATGAACTGGACCACGGTAATGCAACGGCACGAAATATGAAAAAATATTTTGATTGATTTCTCTCCATGATCCAAGCCCGACCAGACTTCGCGCCCTTTCCCATCCTGGCCAGTGGTCCTCCGAATTATCACCCTGATCAACCTTCTTCCCAAACCCATTTTCTTCCTCGCAAAGAAAATCCAGCCCACCCAGTGGCAAAACACAAGCTTAGAGTTCACATGTCATTGAAGACACAATGAAGCGGAAGAAAGACGAGTCAAAAAAAAAAAAGGAGAGATCATCAATTGACATCTGGTCTGCAGCGCCAACGGGGTTATAAAAAAAAGGTATCTGTGTCGAGAAGCGAAGAGAAAACATGGGAATTACTCGCAAGGATGATTGAACCCTGAAAACCCGAGGGGGGCCTCAAGAAAATGGTAGCAGCAAAAAGAAGAAAAGAAACTGACAATCCGTCTGACAAACCTCGCCCTCATCTTACGCGGGAGTACCCTCACGGCTCCTGCTCTCCCTCTTGCTCAGGAAGCTCCTCCGCATGGTCGACCGCGGGCTGTCCGGCTCCTGCGGCGTCGGGGTGAATGTGCTCTTGACAGTGACGGTGCCGCCACCGGCCTTGAGGACCCTCTCGGCACCGCTGCCAGAGTCGTCGACGACGTAGGGCACGTCACCGAGGTCGTCGGCGCTTCGGAACGTCCTGTCGCCCTTGACCTCGATCTTGAACTGGGTGTCGGGCGTGCAGGTCCACTTGAAAGACTCGTTGAACTGGATTTCGCCGCTCGGCTCCTTGTGCTTCTCCGTCTTACCGACCGTCTTATGCTTGGGCGTCAGCTGGTGAATGACGACGTAGACCTCCGACGCGGGAGGGTAACCGGACGTGGAGACGATGCTAAAGACAGCCGTACCAGACCCGGGCGACGCTCCGTTTGTGCTATAAATGGATGCCGCACCCGAGCTTCTGTTTCTGCTATGTCCGAGAGTAGCGCCATTGGCAGTACCAGGAGGAGTGCTGATCGGTGACTCATTGCCATCGGGGACTGGCCCAGAACGCTTCAAGTCGTTCCCGTTCTCCGTAATGGTCGGAGTGTCGTAGGCCGTGGCCGTGTTCCTGTCTTCGTCGTCCTTCTTGCTCCTTGAGAAGACGTTGCGAACCAAGCCCCCCACACCGGAACCGACAGCTCCGGCTGCCTTGACGGGTGCCCCAGCAACGCCGGTGACGATGCGTCCAGGCACAGCAAAAGTTCCAGAGAAAGTTGATGTGCCCTGCCGAGTGCGTGCCACGTACGCTGGGCGGAAGAGCAATCTCAGGCGCACGACGCCTGACTTGCCATCCAGGAGGAGTTTCGTCTCGCTTGGCTTGAAAGGATCGATGTGCTCAAGATTGATATCAGCAGAGCCGAGGAGGTCCGGCTTGTCAGCAAAGTCGTAGTCCCAGATGACAACTTTGAAGTCGGCGCCTGTACGCGACGGCACGGGAACCTCGAAAAATTCGTTCCATACTGGGTGCAGAGTCTTCTTCTGCACCTTCGTCTTGTATACCTCCTCTCCGTTGAGCTCAAACTTGCAGTAGGGGTCACTTTTGCCGTTACGGTCGGCCGATGGAAGATCTTCGGCGTCAAGGACGTCGACGCGCAGGGTGCCCATGTTGTTGATACTCTCGCTAGGATCAAGCTTCATCTTGACCGGGATGTACTTCAGGCTGACCTTGACGTTGCTGGAACGGCCATCCTTATCGTTCAGCTTCAGCATGGTCGGGTTGTTCTGCAGATGTTAGTAACGGACCCATATCGGCAGCATTCTGGGGGCAAAAACTCACCAGGCACTGCTTCAGAGTGTCCAGAGTGTTGCCTTGCAACTTGGCGATGGTGCTCTCCTTGTCCTTCTCGTTTCCTTCGACGGCCTGGCCCTTCTCGCGGACTTTGAGAGTCAGACGTGAGAAATCGATCTCGCGAATGAAGCAGTCACCAATCTCGTCAAACTTGTGCTTCTTGTGCTTGGCAGCGGACGAGATGTACGAGGGGAACGCCATGTCATCAACCCACACCTCCAGATGAGTGTTGCTCTCTGGCATCTCGGCTTCCATCAACTTGAAGATGAGCAGGCCAGTCTCATATTTGAGCAGCTGCTCAGGAGACAGATGAATCTTTGGCGGTCCTTCTGACTCCTTTGACTTTCTTGTAGAGGTAGGTGTCAACGGAACAAGGGCTGAGCTGTCATCTCCCTCGGACGCCTTCTGCGACTTGTTGTCCAATGTGGAGCTGAACTTGCTAGCAGTTGCAGACCGCGCAAGGGGCTCCGGTTCGCCGGCTTCGGCCTCTGGCTTCGTCTCCTTTGCCTCTTCCTCCTCTTCCTCGGGGTCGGCCACGTTGAGGGTGGGATAGAAGGAGACATTGTGGATAAGGAGACCCTTCGCAATGCCCTTGCCATGGAGTTTAAGCCCAGCCTCCTTCATCGTCTTCTG
Source organism: Verticillium longisporum (assembly GCA_019188255.1). Lineage (NCBI taxonomy): Eukaryota > Fungi > Ascomycota > Sordariomycetes > Glomerellales > Plectosphaerellaceae > Verticillium > Verticillium longisporum. The sequence goes on from JAETXT010000011.1 coordinate 3,117,156, forward strand.
GTCATGAACAAGGTATTCACCGTGCTCGTCTTGGAAGATGTAATCGCCTGCCGCAACCTCAATCTGACCCAGACTACGGTCCTTGCCCATCTTCTCCGAGTCCATGACCTCCATGGTCAGTTTCTCTCGGTTAGAGTGCACTGGCACGTAGAGAACCTCGTCCCAATCAGGGTCGAGCGTGTTCCTGTGAGTGACGGTACGGGCCTTTTCAATGCCTGACAACAGGACACGGACGTAAGGGTCAGACTTGCCAAGAGTCTCAAAGTTGCGCAGGTCGCGGGCGCCCCTAAAGTAGAAACGCATGACGCCGATAGGTGTCACGTAGCCTCCTGTACCGGAGAGCACGCCAGAAATAGCAACAGGCTTCCACTGTGCCATCATCTTGACACGGCCTGTCGAGGCTCCAGCCAGGTGGAACCACTCCTGGCCCCTCTCCTTGCACTCCAGAATGTCTTCGAGCTTGATCTGATATTTGCCAATAACCTGGTCGCCAGTGATATCGCGGTCGTCCTTGATAGTAACGCCGAGCTTCGCGTGCTTCTTGTCGGTAATAAGCATCTCCTTGGACCCGTTGTCCCAGATCGGATTGTTCGTTCGCTTGAGCTTTTGGTGTTGTGCACGTCGCGGCCGTTCAGGTGGAGGGTGGCATAGGGGTTCAGGAGACCAACCAGGCTCTTGGTGCCATCGAGGTCCTTGGCCTGCTCGACGGTGAATCGCAGGATACCAGTGTTCGATTCTGGGGAGGCTCCTCAGAGCCATCCTCCAGCTTGGTCGATTCCAAAACCGGGAAGAAGCGAACGTCAATGGAGACCTGGCCACGGTTCTTGCCATCAGCAAAGATGTCGAGTCGCTCGTTCTCGTGCACATTGAGCTCCTCCACTTGGTCCAGAGGGAACGATGCTACACCAAGCTCCTTGTGCTTTCTGAAGTCGTTGTAATCGAAAACCTGAATGTCCAGAGAGTCGGTGAAGGATGTGATGATAATGTAGTGAGTTTCGTTCCAGCGAGGGTTCGAGGTGTCACTGATGTGCTTTGTACGCGCCAGCTCTTGCCTCCTGTTCAGGCTGAGAACGGCATACGGATCGATGTCGCCGGCGAAGCGATCAGAGTTCTTCAGTCCTTGAGCACCGTGCAACGTAACAGCCAAAACACCGATCGCTTGGTCAACAGGCGTGCCGGCAAGCATCTTCGCAACCTCAATGGGGAAGACGTTGGGTGCGTACATCATCGGTGCCAAGTTTCCGTGAATCTGCTCCAGGATGAAGGTCTCCAAGCCGGGAATGAAGTTGATGTCGAAGCCGAAAGTCTCACCGCCAAGAGGCTTGCAGACGTAGTCGATCGTGGGCCTCTCGAGGAAGCACATCTCGACCTTCTCCACGTGGGGGAAGGGGATCTGCAGCTTGATCTTCAGTCGCATGATGCCCGAGAAAGCCATGTCCTCGACAATAACATCGAGACCTTTGCTGATCATGGCCTTGCCGACTCGGATTTCGAGAACGACTTTGGGGTTGATCTTGCTCTTGATCTGCTTCGAGGTCATGTCGGCGGTATCGTTCGGTGTGAAGCTGAATTTCCAGTCCATCATAACAATGTCATCTTCGGCCTTGGGGTACGTCTTGACGTGCTCCATGCGAGGCGGCTTGGAGCCGAGTGTGAACGTCTTGAGCTTCAGGCTGTCGAGGAATGCTGGGGTCGCCGAGCTCAGGACCTGATCGACCGAGTTGATGATGGTCTGCGCAAGAACCGGCTGGTAAATAGGCCAGAACTTGAGGAGGAACGAGTTGATCCATTCGAGCGACTCGTGGTCGTTGTCGAGCTTCTTCAGCTGCATCTCGCGATTGATGTCGTCGCGGAAGTTGCGACGAACGCGACGAAGCGAAGTGCGGTAGTAGGTCGAACACGCTGCCATGATCATGAAGACCCAGCCGAGACCACCTCCGAGAACTGCAACGAGCCAAGAGGAGATGCAGGCGAAGACGATAATGGCGGCATTGTGGTACCAATCTCCGTAGAATTTGTCGGGGACCTTGCCTTCGAGCCAGGTCGAGTGATCCAGGAGACTCTCGGCATCTTGAGCATTGTCGTTGGGCCAACCGAACTGGGGCGCCCATCCTGTGCGCTCGTATAGCTTCTCGGTATCACCACCAGGGCCTGCGCCGTCCTCGATGACGTTGCCGTCGGCATCTTTGGTGACTTCGATGATGCCTTCTTTGCTGGGGGTGGGAGATCAGCAGTCGGCCCGCTGTCTTCACCAGCTACATCGGTGACGACGGATACGCCGTGGGGTCGTTTGCTGTGGAAGCCCTCGGGGACGGCCTGGCGGAGGACGGTCAGCTCAGAGCCCGAGTTCATCGTAGCCTGGGCCACGGACGAGGCCAAGCAAGACTCTTGGGGGGGCGTCAAGGACAACATACCTCTCGCGCCTGGCGGCGCTTCTCCTCAGGGCTCGCATCTGGGTCGAAAGTGAAGGCAGTGACGCCGGCCTTTTTCGACTCCTCGAGAATCTTTTTGCGCGTCATCGGCGCTGATGGTGCTTTCGGGGTCCTGGGCGGCCTCGACGGCACCCTGGACCTTGAGCTCGTTCTTCTCGGCGGCCGTGGACATGGTGGTGGTGATCTGGCGAGTCAATTGACAAGGTGTCTAACTTGCTGGCGCGTGACGGCGCATGCGGCGCGGGTTGTCGAGGGGTCAGGCTCGGAGGAGACGGATCAATTGATGAAGTACAGACTGCTGGCGGGGCAGAGAGGTCGCGGGGAAAGGGAAGAAGGGAAGGAGCGCGGTCGCGATGGCAGGACGAGAAGAGAAGGGATGGTGGTGTAGAAAGTCTCCCAGCAGAAATGGTGATCGACGAGGGTCGGTCGATTGGCGGTGGCTGGACGGGCGGATCGGCTGGGTTAGGTTGGCGATAGTGGGTGAGCCTAGCTGGAAGGGAAGGCGTCTGCTAGTGTGGTGGTGGTGGAGGTGGTGGTGAGATAGCTAGTAGCTCTACAGAGCAGCCCACAGGGGGAAGGAAGCTTGGTGCCCGTCCGTGTCTTGGGAACCTGGAACAGCCTGGAAGGAGAGGAGTAGGAGGGGAAGGGACAAACAGCTAAGGGAAAGAGAGGCTCAGTTCTGGTCCAGGGAGGGCAAGAAGGGAGGGGGCAACAAGGCCAGATGAAGGCAAGAAGCAAAAGGAGGGTTGAGTGGTGCCACACGTAAGGTTAGGGTGAAGTGAAGGGTTGGGCCCGGCTGGCGATGGATTGCGTGGTTTCCAGCTTCCACCGGACAGGTTCCAAGTCCCAAAAGTTGGAGCTGAGCTGTGCAGATTGCAGGTTGTAGAGCTGTCTGGAGCTCCCACTGCTCCCACTGGGGCTGTCTTGGCACGAGAGGACGGATAACGACGTAATGGGTTCAGCTCGACAGGCAAGGAATGGCCGGTCGTCTTTCCGTCCTGCCCACTTGGCGGCTTTGCGGTTAGCGCAACGTAGCGGGGAGACCCTGGCTCCAGGCATCTCTTGCGCTAACGCTGCCACCGAACATGGGGTGGCAGGGCCCACTACGACGGGCAGTGTCTGGTCAGTGGTGGGTACCTACCTACCTGTACCCACCAGTCAGTGCAGTCACTGAGGTCACTGAAGTCACGCATCCTCCGTCGACTCAGCATCGACTGCCTCAGCTGGTCCTGTCACTCAAGAAGCTTCAGGTGCCCACGAAGCTGTTAGCTACCTACCTACCTAAGTAGGTATGTAGGTAGGAAACGGGTACACCAAGCAATTTCCCACCTCATTTCTGACCCTCTCCAGCCGTCTGTCTCGACGCACAATCAATCCGACAATCCGTACAACCTCTCTCGGCATTGACTTCACTTACCATCGTGATCAGTCGGCTGCCTCCGCATTGTCCTTTTCCCCTCCTCCTGAGCACCATCGAATCACATGTCGCCTGTGGCCCATCCTTGCAGCACATCGTCCCCTGCTCGAGAACCGATCGGGCCAGCCAGGACAGCGGCCGAACCTTGACTCTTCTTCAGTCCCTTGTCTGCTTACTGCCTTTGGTGCCCCAATGGCATCTGCCCTGGATTCGCCTTCCATCAATGTCACCCTGTGGCCTGTGGGGTTTCCGCTGACGACGAAACTTGGCAGCACTTTGTCGATCTGGGCCGAAACCTGCATATCATTCCGTGAATTCCAACATCATGCCTGGACATCAAGAATCGCTGGCATGCCGTCCGCCACGTTGGCCTCTGCGATGATGTCGACGGCAGGACGTGGAAGCAAACTTTTTCATGCATTCGCTCCTCGTCAGCATTGGACCGAGACAAGACACGCGCGTATCTGTCACTGGCACGATTCACAGCCACCAATTCTCCCTACCATATCCACGAACTTCCTGATTACCGCACAGATTCTGTCTCGACGAGGTTTGGCCGAATAGCAGCTCATTGACGCCCGTGTCGCACGAGTCTCACAACGCGTCGCTGCCCGCCACTGCCCTCCCGGTTTTGCAGCCCAAAAAAGCGAATAGACACCATGGAGCCCACGCTTATGACAGACATGTCGATCAAAACAATCACCATCGTCACGGACGAGGCAAGCATATGCGACGAGAATACAGGCTGAATACAGCATTTGCTATTGCACCTGGCTAACTCATGAGTCTGTTGATCAATTCGCGAGGCCGCTCTGAAGCTGGTCAACCAACTGGGCGCAAACGCGACTTCTCAGGATACCTCCACAAACCCCCTGACTTTGAAACATGAGGGCCGCAAGGGCGTGCCCTGGCAAGAAATGAAGATCCGTCATCATACTCCCCCGTGGGAGCTCAAAGCCGATACACCAACTGCTTCTCCTAAAAGTTGGACGAGGCCGTCGCATGTTCATCGGAAGCGACCGGCACATTCCTCACGACGACGGCCTTGCCCGACACACTCGTGACCCGCACGTCGACAGACGATGTTCCGAATCCGCTGGGCTGCTCGAAGAAGTTGTAGTCCTTCCTCTGCGTCGACTGCCAGGTGTTGCCGCTGTCGGTGCTGACCTCCAGTTTGGCCACGCGCTCAGTAGCGTTGACGACCTGCATCGAGAACCAGAAAGGCGACGTGCCAGACTTGTTCTTCAGAACAATAGGCGACGAGATGCCACAGTCCACAAACTCGTACGAGGTCGAGATGATGCCCGCTGACAGGGTGCCGATCTTCTCAAACGCGTTCTGGAAGAGGTCGAGGTGTCCCTCGTCGCACTCAGGGCACTGGTCGACAATCTGTTTCTCGTGTCAGCAGCGCCGTCCTTTTTTGTTGAGAGCAACGAAGAACCAAAAGGGAGAGTCAAGAAACTCACCATGGCCGTGATGGAGTTGCCGTTGGGTCCAGTGACCTTGACGCAGCCACCGCAGTTGGCGGCACTGTCCCAGACTTGACCAGAGAAGGCGGTGCCGTACAAGCCAGATGGGATGGTGTAGCCAGTGAACGAGCAAGTGCCGCCAGAGATGTTACCGCCGTAGAAAGTCGACTTGCCCGTGACAGCAGCGCTGGTGCCACCGGCGGCCGGCGATGCGGGGGGCGCCGGGGCTGGGGCCGGAGCAGGCGCGGGAGCAGGCGCAGGAGCAGGCGCGGGAGCAGGCGCAGGAGCAGGCGCGGGAGCAGGCGCGGGAGCAGGCGCGGGAGCAGGCGCGGGAGCAGGCGCGGGAGCAGGCGCAGGAGCAGGCGCAGGAGCAGGCGCGGGAGCAGATCCGTCCTGGTTCGTAGGCTTCGGGGCCGTGGGGTTCGAAGGCGTGACGTACGGCTTGACGGAGACGAGAGGTGCCGGGACACTGGGCGGCTCAGCAGCCGGGGCGGGGTAGAGGACGTCGGGGCCGGGCGGCACCTGGTTGGCGACAGGGTAGAGCTGGACCTCAACGACGACCGTCTTGGTCTTGGGGATGGCACAGCCAAGGACGACGGGGGCGGCCGAGGCGGCGAGAACGAGCGAGTGGAACCTCATTGTGTCGAGGGACGTGGCTGACGATGTGTCTGGAGGGCGGGACAGTTGCTTGTGTGTGCAAAAGGGGGGCTATGGACAGCAAGAGTATTCACAAGTGAATGGAACGGATGAGAAAAAGAGCGTATGTAACGAATGAATGGCGATACCGCAAGGGTAGGAACAGAATCAAGACCAAGTCAAGGTGAAGACGAAAAAAAAAGCAGTTGACATGAGAAGGCGGGAAAGGATGCGCGGGTTGGGCATACCATATATCTACTCTACCCCCCCCCCCCAACTCGAGAGTCATGTCCGAACAAGGGCTACAAGACGGCCTACCTACGAAAAGCAAACCAACAACGCCTGACCCTGTAGCGGTCGTGCCGGCAGGCCGGATCCCTTCATGTGCACGCCCGCCGCGAGGCTGCAGATGGTGGTGAGAGAAATAACATTTTGCTCATCTAAGATGACCAGGGGTGTTCCGGGATATGAGGTGAGGGGAGGGGGGTGGGAGGGGTGGGCGCGTGGCGGCGCCCAACATCGGCATCGGGCAACCGTTGAGATGGGCTTGCCCGTCGCGCGTTTACAGTTCTTCCTGACAGGCGGGGAGGGGGGGAAAGGGGTCGATGGTCTAGACACTGATGAATCTCTGGCTAGTTTGACATGTACGCTTGCCGCTGCCCGCGATGTGACGTGAGGTGGTCTCCATCGGATCGGACGACTGCATTTTCGCGGCTGGACCCGAGGAGCAGGAATGCGGTATGGCGAAGACGGCCGGCCAACCATGTACACGTGCAGGAAAGTAAAAAACCAAAAGGATGGACTGTACTACAGTAGACTCGGGATCAGTCCATCCCTTGCACTTTCTCATCTCGCCATGCTCACCACCACCACCACCGCCGCCCTCGATCCTTCTTGCTCCTTCCTCATCACCGACGCCCACCGACCCGCAGATGGCAGGATCAAGCCGAGTCTCCCGCCTCCAGAAGGAAAAAGAACGACAGGCTTGGGCGGAGATGGAAGGGGGGTGTGTGCATGGTGGGCAGATGAGCAGTGGGGAAAACCAAAACTCGGCACGCCATCTCCAGGGCGAGGCGAGGGGGACGAGAAGGATAGAGGGAGCATGAGCAGGTTGTCAGTTTCTTCTGTAGGAAAGGTGCAGTTGGAGGGGTTGTACCATGTACCCTTGATCGAGACTAGCGTGCTTGCCACTCTTGCTCGGTCGTCGCGCCTTAAGTGCCGTTTCAGCCACACCCTAAGCCAGATGTCGTTGCGCTTACTTTTGTGCAACGGCAAAACGGAAGTCTCCCGTTGAGCGAAGTCCCGGTCGTTCTCCCACAATTCCTGGCGTTTCTGTCCCCCAAGATGAATGAGATCGCGCGCGGAAAGAGGTCAGCCGGCTTTGCACGTCGTCACGCCGTTCAAACTGCGGCGCGAGAGATGACCGCCATCCCTCACGACTCGAAGAGCTTTCAAGCGTGACTGGACACTGATTGCCTTGCCTGGCCAAGAGCAGAAGTGAACTCCAGTATATAAGACGAGACAACATGATCTGAGTAGCAGTCCTCGACTTAACAACGTCAATAAATACATCGATACAAGTGATCACACCTTATACGAAAATAGGTTTCATAGGTTTCCAAACGGGATTTGTAGGTAGTTTACAGGGCGAGAGGCAGATCATCATGGTCGCGGCAAGATTCCGACAAACACCACAGGGGTGTGCCTGATGAGGTTATGAAATATGTTACCTTGAAAAGCATACCCACGATCGTCAGGGTGCAAAATGTCAGTACGCACGCAATCGTCCATCATTGCTTTTCTGCGGAATACACGCTACGGTTTTTGTCCACTAGTAAAAGGCAAACTGAAACTGTTTAGCCGTGAGTCAAACGGCCCCCCGCCCCTCCGTTCAGAAGCTTCAGACCGCGTCGCCAAAGATGTAACTTATTACCTGGTGCACAAGGGATGAGTCATGGGCCAGAACCGACAACACGCTGCATCCGCTTCAATAGGTCCTATGGATGTACCTCGGAGCCTCGCCTGTTGACGGTGATGGGATGTCGCATATTTCGGGCTCAGTGAAAGCTACCGTTTCCACAACATGAGCTTTACTGTGGGATCTGTGTAATGTGGCTGAGTGCAGATGGGCAAGCGAGCCTCATCGCTTAGTTTCTAAAAGCAGCGAGGCCCCATATGATGTCCAGATCGCCCCTGGCAGACCCCATCGACGAGGTTCCACACCCGAATTTCAGGAACCTCCTGGGGTACACCCCTGAACGAACGATGTGATGCTGCCCTTCGGTCTAGAACGACGGGGTTTAGCGCGTCCTAGGCTAGACATAGACTAAGCTGAAACTCAGGGACCCTAAGGAGGTAAAGGTAAAGGTCCAGGAAAAGCTTCTACTACCCTCATACTTACAAGGCATATTGAACTAACGTAATGACAGGCGTCAAGATCTAAAATAATCATGCAGGCATAATACTTCATTCATGGGTTTCTGAATCGTTTGTCGGCGCGGAATCAGGGCCTATGGCAACATTCTGACCTCTGAACTAACGATTCGGGCTTTCTATCCTGGCACGGGGTCACTTGCCCCCAAAGAGCCCAAATAGGCGTTTAATATTGCATTTCGTCAGCCCCCGACAGCCGATGCAAGCAGAAACGAAATTCATGACTACAAATCACATGCAGCTCAAAGATCCTGGTACAATCTCTAATGTGGCTCAGGCCTTGGTCCATGACTTCCGGGCTCCCGCCGGTCCCGCAATTGAGTCTTGTTGAGACAACTAGGAGAATAGTGATCCTCCGGCTTGCCATGAGGCCAAACGGCAACGAAGCAAATCTGGTTGACATCGCATGGACTGCACTTCCGCCATTCAGTCCACTCCAGCCATCCCATGAGGTCTCTGATGACGATACGGGCCTTCTTCAGGGCGTTCTCATCTTCCTCAGGCTTGCTCACCATGTTCCGAACCGAGAACAAATCAGTGCACATCCTGGTTTAGACGGTCTCGAAAGCAACTCGGATGAGTTTATCCTGCCATGTACTCGAGTTGACAAGGCGGGGGTAATGTTCGGCGCATTCGCGCGTGCCGGCTGAGATGTCCGGCCCGGCAGAGGGGGTGTGATCAACGAAAGAGTCGAGCAACACGCTCACCTCCGAGCGAATGTCATTCCAGGTTGCTTTCTCGGCCATGAACCGGAGACGGTCGGAATATCGTGAAAAGACCATATCCGTAACACCCTGCCAACTCTCAGTCAACCGGGGCACCTCAAACATCGACAGCGACTCCGCCACATCGGTTCTGATGCTCTCCAACTCTTCCCACGGCATGAAAACCATCCTCGGGTGCTCCGCAGCTTTGGGGTCCGGGTTTGTGAGGTTGGCAGGGTAGAAGAATGCAGATACCATTTTCGAAAAGTCCACATGGACGCGTGTCGCGGCAATATCCCAGTAGCGCTGCGCAACCGCACGCATATGCTCCATCTGGTTCAAATCGCGGTCGTCTGCCCTTCTCTGGGGTCGTTTCTTGGCCGAAACCAGCTCCATGCCGTCTTCAAACCGGCATTTGATCACCTCGAATCCGGCTTCCATGCGGATTATACCGTCGATCTGCCACTGCGCGGCCATGTCGCAGAGGGCCTGGGCTCGATGCCTCTCATCGAAGCCGCCCCTCCCGGTGCGGTTCCTTAGCAGGATATCCTGCGTGTCCAAAGTGCCGGGGTCGCATTTGGCGCCGGACATGCCATCGATGTACAGCAGACGCTGGGGTCGCGTGACGCGGTAGGTATGGAGGTAGCCATCACGAGGTGGCCGCACTTGGGCCCTCGGTGTATCTGGACGAGAAACAACTAGTTTCTCTGGCCCAGGAACGTGTAGGTGAGATGTTCCAGGGGGGCCGTTCTGTCGATCGTGGTTCTGCGGGTGGTCAGGCGGGCCTTGTCGCTCGAGCAACAGCGGAGCAAAGACCTCTGCATGCTCAATCTCAAATGCAAGCCACTCGAGGCCGGTCACTGCGTCGGGAGTGGTTGTCCTGTGATATAGCAGCACGCCTGGAGGGATTGTTGCAGGGAAGAAGGACATGCCGTTGTGGTTCAGGGAGGATCCCCATCGGCGCATGGCAGAGTGGACAGCGTTGAAGATGCGGCGTGCAATGTCCCGCGCGGAATTCGAGTCTGGCTGCATTCCGCTGTCCGTCGGGGGCGTAGCTGACGTGGTGGCAGAGACGTGGCAGTGAGGACCGATGACGCCGAGGACTGCAAGAGAGTAGAGCCAAAGAGCCATGGCGACGATGGCGGGGCAGCCTGAATGTGAAGAGTGAATTATTGACGAGGATTGATGGTGAAAGTCGGTCCTGTCGGTCTCATAGATATTTTAGAGAAATCAATGCCGTTCTCCTCAGCTGCTACTCGACCCTCCTCTTCTTAGCTCCGAGTGCTCACCGGGCGGAGGCTCGTGATCAGCCGTGGGCCCCCGGAGATTCGGATCTGACAAGACTGAGCCGTGCCGGTTTACCCAGCCGGCCGGCGCGGTGGGAGGCGTGATTTGCAGGAGACGTGCTGTCCCTTTGCCCACCTACCTTGCTCGATCCAATTATTCCATGAGCGTTGCTTTCAGGGTTATTGTATCACTGAGAAACGCCATGACTTGAAAGTCTCAAGTCCAAGTTCTCAAGTCTCGTAATTCTTTCGTTTTTTTTTTAAATTCATGCTGCTTGCTCCAGGAGACTGGCGGCCCAGACCGTTCAGTAGCCACAGCCCCGAATCACCGGGGTCTTGCTCATGCCACCAATTTGTCTAGCGTTTGCGCCGTCACAATGAACACGCAAGCTCATGATCTGCATCACAAAAGTCCAGGCTTCCTTCCCTCTGAAGCTAATAACGCAACAGTGAAGACCTCGCACGCCTAGGCTGGGTGTCGCGGCGGCATCATGACGCTAGGCGCAAATACTATACATATGTCATGTGGCTACTGATTTTCTTATACTGCGTTTGGCTTAAGTCGATATGTGAGTCAAGGACGAAAACTTTCCGAACAGTACTCATTAATTCCAGGACCAGCATACAATGGATAGAAAGCGAGGCTGCCTGAACCTGCGACTGTACTGTCACCCATGGATTCGAGACCTTAGGCTTCCGTGTATGAGTGGACCAGACTGAACACTCAAAACCTCTACCTGACAAGGGAAGCATAATCGAGATCGCGGCGGTTGTCTGATATCCTTTGTCGCGTTGACCGAAACAGTGCTCAGGCTCCATGTGCGGAACTTGCCCTACAAAGTCAAATACAGGCACGAGCCAGGCGGGTAGGGGGTTTCGCTGGTAGCTCGACTGGTGCAACATTTTGCCTATGGTCGAGCAGAGCACATCCACGAGAACCACTGCTGGTCGCATTTCACATTGAATTACTGCATAAGATGGAGTTGGGGTATGTTATATGTATGTGATACCACTTCTGCAAACCGTCACATCTCGGCACAGCGTCTTACACAGCTAGTCTGATCCAGTGTAATGTAAGAGCAGCAAGGCCGCTAGCGCTGTTGAGACCCCAGGCCAGGTCCAACAAGGTAAGGGTACCGTGAGTCCTGAGTCCCCCCGCAGCCTGAATGGCACCCTGAAGAACGGCATTCGGCTTTTGCAAGACAACAGATCTCCTTCACACACTCGTGTGTGCCTAGCGCCGCCTGTAGGCCGGGTTTTGATAGATTGGTGCAACATAGGCGCCGGCGGGAACGGCAGCGCTAAAGGGGGTGTCCTCGCATCGTCTAGCCTGCACGTATCTCACATATCGCAGACGAGCGATGCGCAACGACGACAGACAAAGACATACTGATACTGTATCATTTCTTCGCTGCAGAAAAAGCAGCCGTACCTCTCTGAAACTGACTACGGAGGTTACGAGAAAATAAAACACAAATGCCACCACGCACACATGCCACAAACGCTCCAATTCATCTGAGAAAAGAAAACAGCCATGCCACCGAAACTCCACTGCGTGATCGTGCTCGAAAATAAGAAAAAGAAGAGATAATCCCGCCCTCAATTTAGTAGCCGTAACTGTCGTGTTGATGAACAGGACAGCGTCCTGGGTGATTGACGAACCACGCGGAAATGCACGACCGGTGGAAGCGACAGAGGCACTCGAGTCTCGCCATCTGTACACCGGCTACGAACTCTTCCAGACAAATGGTACACTCTGCTGAGTCGACACAGTCTTTCTCCGTCGCCACATAGGGGAACATGCCGGTTCGACGAGCAGCAAGCGGAGGAGGGGTGCCGGCAACGGAATCCTGAGGGGTCTCGCCCGGCGTCCCGCCGCCTCCGCCAGGATATCTGCTGTGTGATGTAATACAAATGGTAATGTGGGCTTCCCGAAGAGCTTCAAAGTCGGGCAGGTGTCGAGGTGGGAGCTCTCGATGGCAAATGGGACATTCGTCCTCCTCGGCCAGCGGTGGTGGAGGTGGCGGCAGCGCACGATTCTGGGCGGCCGATGACGATGACGAGCCCACGTCTAGCATCGACCGATATCGACTTTGTGCTGCACCAGGATATGCAGAGGCAGACGATGATGCAGGGAAGTATGTCGTTGGCGTTCCGACGGGAATTCTATTCTGCGCGCCGATGTACGTGGCACGAGCCGTCGACGACCCTACACCGGGACCGGAATGCTACTGCCAGTCAGTATGCAGACCGCATGACAAGTAAAGCAATAAGACGTACCGTAACACTCCTCGATCTTACAAAAGCATCTTGGCCAGGTGTTGCCGAGAAATATCCCTGGAACCTGCCAGAAGGCGGATCGCCCGTTACGGCAGAGTCCATATTGCTGCGTGCTCTCTGGTGAGCTACACGAGGCGACAACTGGGCAGGTGAGCCTCGGGGCTGCGGTGGACTGGTGTTAGGATCTGGGACGCAGGGGTTACATAGGCGAACCCGCTCTCCTCCGCCCAGACTACTGAAATCGGCGTAACCTCCTTCGCCGCTGATGAGGGACGAGGGGTATCTTTGCGCGGCGTGGCGGGGCTGCTCGATCGGTTGCACAATGTACTGATATGGTATGGTGATTCGGTGAGGTGAACATGCGTTACATACGACTCGCCCGCATTTTCTGGTACTGTTAGGCAGACTGCTCTTCAGGCGTGGAGAGAACGAACGAACCTGCAATGATGTTTCCTAACAAAGAAACTGAACTGCGTGCGACATATAGGGCAGAAGGTAACCTCTGCATCAGGCTGCCATCGTGGTAGGACAATCTCCGAGGACCCATTTCTCCCTTCTGCTGGCTGCTGCTGGCTGCGATTGCTGGTGATGGACCCACGCTCGCTTCCACGTCGTGCAACTAATGGCGAGCCCAGTAATGCCGGCATCGGCGGAGTGGCATCTCGTGTAAGGTCTATGACTTCTGGCCTTGGGAGGCTGCTCGTTCTTGGGGGATGGTCGGCTAATGCGACTTGTGGCTCGGGTGACGGAATCGATGAAACCGAGGGCACGGCATCCTGAGTTTCTCGTAGCTGCGTGCTGATTTCTGAAGCTGGCGTCGATGCAACATCAGGCTGCTGGTTGACCAACGTATGGACTGTCTCAGAGTGTCCCGCATCGTGGGCAGAGTTCGAGCGGAGGGGAAGAGAGCCTATGCGCGCTCCATCCACGGGAGCAAAGCCTCTACTTTCTGCCAGTGGTAACCGAGAGTCGATATGATCTCCGGTGACTGTGTCGGGTTGTGTCTCAGGTCTTGGGTCGGAGTGGTTCATCGCGACGTCGTCGACAGCCTCGTCCTCGGTGTCGGATAGATTGCGCTCCACAATATGGGTCGGACAATCAAAGAACCGACGACATTCTCTGTCGTGGTATTCCGCCGTCCGATAAGGGCAGATGCTCGAGCTACTCCTAGAATCGTTGTCTGGATAGGATCCGTCAGAGTCGGAGTCTGAGGATATGTCGATGTACTGGCGCCCATCGTTCTCTGCCATGGTTGACCCAGGTCCTCCAACGGAACTTGACATCTCAAAACATTGGGTATAATCTCGCAAGGCAACAGATGGCCACGTCTCTTGCGGGTGTAGCACTTTGCGGCACCAGTCTCTGGGTTCGATTTCGGGTGCTGATGCCGGGAAGCACAGTCGGAATGAGCGGTGTCGCCGGAAGTTCTAGGATCTTGGAGCTCAACCGCGGATGACGAAATATAGTCGTGGAGATGGAGATGAGTGGAGCTGAGCTGAGCTGACCGGAAGTCAAAAGAAAGGTTATTCGAAAGTTGACCTTCTGCCCAGAGGCCCCGAGATCAACTGAGTTTCCGATGAGTACGACTGTTCAACAGCAGAAAGCAGGCTCTGGATATCTCGGGGAATGTTTGGAGGGGCACCTCGAGACACGCGAGCATCAATGTTTGTTCGCACATGCAGTCCTCCAGCGACCAACTACGTGGGACTACCTGGGAGATGGAGGCTCTTATCGCGACCCTGGTCAGGACCCTTGTGACGCGTTATCGTGCTAGTTGCTCGCCCAGTGGACCCGACCTGCTGAGGGGCTTGCTGGATCCCCTATTCTTGGGTGGCCAGGCTCTGTATTAGTCACCCCCACCATCGAAGATTCCGGCATAAGGTACTCAGAGGTAAAGGGGGCCAAGTGGCAACTGGAGGCTCAATCACAAGGCAGGATGATGAAATTGAGCATGTTCAAGTCACGTTGAACGAGAATGGCTGCTGACACTTGAGGTAAGGATGAGTATGTGCTTGCGCCGTGAGTGTGTCTATTTTCTTGGATCCCCTACCATGAAAGGTTCCGGTTATGTCAAACACTCATCTTGACGTGGATATCTCAGTTCCTCCTTTCTCCGTCTACCTGGTCAGGGCAATGTCATCAATTCTCAGAATCAGCTTCACCGTCTCTGCCGCGAGCTCGATAGCGCTCGTGCAAACAAGCAGCGGCTGCAGCACGTTCTCCTTCGAGATGTTAGAGTTGACACCGCCCGACTTGATGCTCACACCCGCGTTCCTCTCGCCAAGTTCATGGCGGTGACGCAGGTCAGTGACAACCTTGATGCTGTTGAGACCGGCGTTCTCAGCCAGCGTCGTGGGGATGACCTCCATGGCGTCGGCGAAGGCCTTCCAGCAGATGGCTTCAGTGCCGGTCAGCTCGCGAGAGCGCTTGGAAAGCTGCGCCGCGATCTCAATCTCAGGGGCACCACCACCGGCGATGAGGGCCTTCTTCTTGACCAGGCAGCGGACAACGCAGTGAGCATCGTGCAGACTGCGCTCAGCCTCATCAAGGATGAGGGAGTTGGCACCACGCACGACGACGGACACGGTCTTGCCGGTCGCCTTGGCTCCAGAGACCTTCACCATGCGGGCTCCGTTCGACTGCACCTCCTCAACGAGGTCGGCCGATCCAAGCTTGTCCTCGGTGAAGGAGTCAATGTCGGCAATGGGCTTGCAGCCGGTCGACTTGCAGATGAACTCAACCTCATCGCGCTCAATATCCTTGATAGCCATGATGCCGAGCTTGGCGAGGAAGTGCAGGGACAGGTCGTTAAGAGCGTCGCGGAGAATGGACTTCTGGATGAAGAGAACGTTGCACTTGGCCTTCTTGATCTTCTTGACCATGTTGAGGAGGTAGACACGTTCTTCCTTGACAATCTTGTCCATTTGACGGTAGTCGTTAACAGAGATTGTGTTCTCCATCTGGAAGAGGGTCAGCCGAATGTTCGCGCGTCCACATGTTCAGGGGTCAACTTACGTCAGGCTTGGGCGGGCTCAGTTGGAACTGAATGAGGCCGATCCTGGCCTTCTCAATTCGCGCCGGGCCGCCAGCACCCTTCATGACCGGTTGTGTCAAGACCAGTCCATCGACAAGCTCGCTGTCTTCGATTGTGCCTCCGACCTTCTTGATTATCCTGATGTTCCTCAAATCCACGTTGTCCGCCGTCTTGAGGTCGATAGTCTTGATGACCGAGTTGACGGCCATGGGACCGAGAAGGTTCGTGTATTGCGACACAATCTTGGAGGATAGAGACGTGTTCGCGGCCTGCAGCAGGGCGGATGTGTCGGTGAGGGAGATGGGCTGGGACATGTCGTGAAGCACCTCGACGGCCGCAGCTGCCGCCCGCTGGAAGGACTCTGAGATGACTGAGGGTGGATGCCCTTGGACAGAAGCCTGTCAGCGGCGCCCAGCAAGCTGCCACAGATGACAACCACTGATGTCGTTCCGTCACCAGCCTCAACATCCTGGGCAGCAGAGAGGTTGACCAGCATCTTAGCCGTGGGATGCATGACCGACATGCTCTTGAGCATGGTGTTGCCGTCGTTCGTGATGATGGTCTCGCCCCTTCCGCTTCGGATCATCTTGTCCATACCGCGAGGACCCAGCGAGGTCCTGATCGCATCGGCGACAGCTGAGCGCTTGGTCAGCAAGGCAAAGAGAGCTTGGGAGGGAAAGGGGTAAACTAACCTCTGGCGGCAACAATGTTGGATGATCGCACGGCGACGGGCTTCTCCTTGTCCTTTCATGGTATTAGTTGCTGCTCCCGTGGCTCCGTTCATTACGTAGGTCGTAATTTAGAGGAGGAGGGGGGAGCTCCTTCTGCTCACCTTGAAGGCAGTGTTGGAGTTGGCCCCCACGGAGGGACCTGCAGAAGCTGTTGTCGCCATTTTGTATCGTCCGATATGTGCCTGTCTATTTGCCGAAACGGTGTGGTGGAAAGCTGTTTCGAGAGCTAACAAGTCGTTGGGCGTGAGCTTTTTCGTCGATGCTGTGTCCCGCTGTCGCCTTGCTACAGCCCACTATCCTCCCCTTAGGAGTGGGATATTTTTTAAAGCGGCACTTCAGTTCTTCCACGGCAGGCACACCGCACGCGCAGGACCCAGTTCACTCCCTTTTTGGCTTTGCGCTTCCCGTCAGTAGCCAGAGCCTCGCGTTCCCTTTGCCTGGGCTGCCTCCTGTTCTGGCCCGTGCTCATAGTGGAAGCTCAAGGCAACTGGGGATTACGGAACCTCTGCATGTTGCCAGCCAGGCCAGCTTCCCACGTCAACCTCCCATCACTCAACGCACACGATCACCACCACCGTCATTGAAGCCGCCGAAACCTTCCAGTATCCTCTTTGACTGCCATCGCATTCATATCTTTCTTTCGAAAAAGACATTGACATAGCCAAGCCGGCGTCAAGGTGCCGCATCTTAAGCTTTCGCGATGGTACGTCCCTCGAGAAGTCCCCAAGCGATAAACCCACAGTCGCTAACCAGATCAGCCTTCCGCCACCGGCCAGAGCTGGGAGAAGTACCAGAAGAACTTCGCCGATGACGAAGTTGAAGAGAAGAAGATCACACCCCTCACCGATGAGTTCGTCGACACCAGTCTGCGCCCGCTGCCCGTCTCTACTTGCCACTGACACATTGTCGACAGAGATATCCAGGTGCTGAAAACCTACGGCGCTGCGCCGTACGGTGCCGCTATCAAGAAGCTGGAGCAGCAGATCAAGGAGAAGCAAGCGAGCGTAGATGAGAAGATTGGTGTCAAGGTTGGTGGCTGTTCTGGACACTTCCCGACTCACGACTAATCACATCAACCAGGAATCTGATACTGGTCTCGCACCACCGCACCTTTGGGACGTCGCCGCCGATCGTCAACGAATGTCGGAAGAACAACCACTGCAAGTGGCACGCTGCACGAAGATCATTTTGGACGAAAAGGACGACTCCAAAAGCAAATACGTCATCAATGTCAAGCAGATCGCTAAGTTCGTTGTACAACTCGGCGAGCGCGTCAGCCCTACAGATATCGAGGAGGGCATGCGGGTTGGAGTCGACAGGAACAAATATCAAATCTTGCTCCCGCTGCCGCCCAAGATCGACGCTAGTGTCACCATGATGACGGTCGAAGAGAAGCCCGATGTCACGTATGGTGACGTTGGTGGCTGCAAGGAGCAAGTCGAGAAGCTACGCGAGGTCGTCGAGATGCCTCTGCTATCGCCGGAACGATTTGTCAACCTGGGCATTGACCCTCCGAAGGGCGCCCTTCTTTACGGACCTCCTGGAACCGGAAAGACACTCTGCGCCCGAGCTGTCGCGAATCGAACAGACGCCACCTTTATCCGTGTCATTGGTAGTGAGTTGGTTCAGAAGTATGTCGGTGAAGGCGCGAGGATGGTCCGCGAGCTGTTCGAAATGGCGCGGACGAAGAAGGCCTGTATCATCTTCTTCGACGAAACCGATGTCGTGGGTGGTGCCCGCTGCGCCGATGGCGCAGGTGGCGACAACGAAGAGCAAAGGTCAATGCTGGATCTGATCACGCAATTGGACGGTTTCGATGCCCGCGGCAACATCAAGGTCATGTTTGCCACCAACAGGCCTTCGACCCTTGATCCCGCCCTCATGCGACCTGGCCGTATTGATCGCAAGATCGAGTTCTCTCTGCCCGATCTCGAGGGCCGTGCCAACATTCTGCGTATCCACGCCAAGAGCATGTCCGTCGAGCGTGATATTCGATGGGAGCTAATTTCGCGCCTGTGTCCCAACGCGACTGGTGCTGAGCTTCGCAGCGTGTGCACCGAGGCGGGCATGTTCGCCATTCGCGCCAGGAGAAAGGTTGCGACCGAGAAGGACTTCCTCAGTGCAGTGGAGAAGGTCATCAAGGGCAACCTGAAGTTCAACTCGACTGCCAGCTACATGCAGTACAACTAAGCGCGGAGGGGTTGCAGGGCGTGTATTCAAGCTGTAATTGTAGACACGGGATCGGCTGGCTTTTAGAGAGGCGTGACGTCGAGACACCTGATGCGGGATGAATAAATCGTGCTGAGAATCATTACCGCTAGACACGAATGTTTCGGAGTCTAGTACCGCAATCGAAATGCCGGGCTTGCATAGCACAGCGTATGCATTAAATCTCTGGCCTATGATGTTTGCCATGATGCGGAAACTGGTTACGACATTGAGAGTCGAACCCGAAAAGTGCGTCCCAATGTCAAATATTATCTATCTACTTCTTTCTTAAAAATGCCCCTGGGTTCCTGTAACGCCGTAGTAAAATGTGTGTCCAGCGTAGCGTCTGAGCCCTTCGTAATATGTCCTCCGCCCAGCGCAGTCGTTCGACATGGAATCCTTCCCATGCAGTGTGGAAAGCAAACGCCCGTGGTATCATGAATCGTCGTGTGATGGCCCATCTGTGACCCATCTCCTCCTCAAATATTCCTCGTCGCTCATGCACGGCAAATCAGATCACATCTGAGAGAGGCAGCCCAGACAGACCACATCCCCCTCTTGCCCTCGTTCGATGCAGCATTTACTGCAGACAACCTGCTGGTGGCCCATGGAGCTCCAGCCGTCTCCTGCCGGTCTTGGCCCCACGGCAGACTGATCTCCCTGCGTCTCGGCCTGCCCGAGATCAACCCGGTGTCCTGCAGCAGCATCGTCGGCGTCCTCCATGTGAAAAGACCGCGAGAGAGCCTCCTCGTAGTCTCTGCTCTCAACATCACTCAGCCGCTCGCCCTGCTGCGCCTCGGGCATCCAGCCCTTGCATTGACGCAGGCACACGAAGCACGTGCGGGCCTTGCAGCCATGGCACTCGGCGAACGAGTCGAGGTCAGACTTCTTCGTCGGCCGGCGGTGGCACACGTGGCAAGGGGCGAGCGCGGCGCTGGATGTGAGACGGTGGGCGGGTTGCGGGCGGGAGGCGGCTGTGCCCGAGGGCGAGCGGCTGTGTTTTCGGGCCCGGTGGTGGCCATCAGGGTTGTACGTCGCATTGTCGTCCTCAGCCTCCAAGAGACGCTGGCGCTTTATGGGCATGATCTTCCTCGCCAGACTGTCGTAGGCGTCCAGCGGGAGGGCGGCATCGTGATGGTGGAGGAGTTTTCCAAAGTCGGCAAAGGCATATTGTTGCTGAATATGGTGCTGGGCTTGTCTGTCGAGAGGGGTTTGTGTCAGTTGCTGTTCTGCAGAGACGTCGGAGGGGAGTAGGCTGTTATTTACTCGTAGATGGCACCTTGGAGACTGTCTGCATCGTTGTCTCGTCTGCGCTTCTTACCGGCAGACAAGACTCGGGGGTGTTCCTCTGCGACAGACGGCATCTTGCGAAAGAATGGGTGAGCGCGGGTGGTCGAGGATGGCTTGCTGTGGCAGAAGCTGTCGAGAGCAAACAGTCCAAGCACCGAAGAGAGCGCAAAGCTATCGGTCGGCGGCGATTCAGTTGGAGCAGGTGGAGCAAGTCGAAGGCACCAGCGGGTCCTTATCGGAGCGTTCGCTCAGCGGGAATCTGAAAGATCGAGGTCGAAGACCAGAGGGCAAGAGATGCAAAGACTGAAATGAGAGAGGAGTTGTGTTGACCTCGAGTGCATCGACTAAGCAGGATGTTGTCGTTTGGTATGAGGCAACAGGGCGACCCATGTCGGGTCGTTCCGTGGAACACATCGGGTAATTGGAGCAGCGAATGGCCAGGCGCGCTCAGCGCGGCATCCTGACTAGGTATGCAGTTGCCGCCGATATTCGCAGGATGTCTGTTCTTCCATGTCCGACTTTTCTGTATTCGCGGGCTCTCATAATCTGCACTTGACGGCTTTGACATACATATCAAATGGCGGAGTCTTGATTCGTTTACTGCCTCGTTTAATCTTGGTTCCTTGGGCCTTGCCATTCTGCTCCCATACTACAGACCTGCACATCGCGGTGCACTGGCCTTTCCCATGCCTCAACAGGTCCCTGGGTTTACTCGTCAAAGTATGAACTAGCAGATACAAACGCTCGATTGCAGTCATCACAGCGGTACCATAGAGGGTGAAACAAGCTAGGTTAGGTATTGAGAAAAGGGTCATCTGATTTACACTCTATCGCTCTCCTTGCTCCCAACGACGAATCTCGTTCCGCCTTGTCTCTGCCGCCTCCACCAGACAAAGGAGCTTGATTTTAAGAGCCCAGTACAACATACACAGAGACAACCAAAGGTGCTCCCATTAACGGCGAACATCAGTCTGCTTGGGAGGCTGGTAAACGAGCTTCCTGCTCTTGAGCCAGGCGAACTTGTACTTCTTGACCCAGACGCTGAGGGCCCAGAGGGTGGAAGAAACAATGAGGACCTTCATGCCCATCTTCTTGCGATCGTCCATCTCGGGCTCGGCGGCCCAGTTGAGGAACTCAACGACATCCTTGGCCATCTGCGAGGTGGTGGCAGGGGTCTCGTCCTCGTACTCGACAAGGTCCTCGAAGAGAACACGAGCCATGGCGATGCCGGTACCGGGGAAGTAAGGGTTGAAGTTCATGCCGGGGGCGACCTGAGCGCCCGCAGGGGGCTCGTCGGGGTAACCAGTGAGAAGGTTGAAGATGTAGTTGCAGCCGCCGTGACGAGCCTTGACGATGAGGGACAGATCGGGGGCAGAGCACCGTTGTTGGCCGCACGGGCAGCCTCGTCGTTCTTGTAGGGGAAGGAAGGTAGTCGGAAAGCTTGCCGGGGCGCATCTCAATCTCGCCCTCATCGTTGGGCTCGCCGGGGTATTCGTTCTCCTCAGATAGGGCCTTGGCCTCGTCGACGGTCAAAACGGAACCGACGAGGGATCGGTAAGGGATACGAGCGAGGGAGTGGCAAGAGGCGCAGACCTCACGGTAGACCTGGAAACCACGGCGGAGACTGGCGAATTGTTAGGGACGGCGGAAAGACCATTTCGCATACGGGGGCCATTGACTTACGCCTGGTGGTCGAAGGTGCTGAACCACTGCTCGTGGACCCAGGGGTACTTGGTAGGGTGAAGACTGAAGGCGCCGTTAGTGAAGAGCTCACATCGATCGATACTGCAAAGACTCGGATCGCCTGATAATTCATATGCCGCATTCCCCATCAACGTGTTGTGAAGCCGGCATCTCCCTTGACGCGAAAAATATTGTAGGAGATTCAGCACTTACCCTTCCTCGGCAGCGGTCATGGCGTGAGCGGTAGGACCGTAGAGGTGGTAGTACCAGGCCATGGAGCCAGCGGCAACGGCGGTCGAAGCGATGGCAGCAATGTTCAGAGAAGCAGGGGCGGCCTCCGCAGCACCGCTGGACGATGACGCCGCACGCTGTTGATGGACAAGTCAGCATCTTCTCGACTCCAAGATCGTTTCTCCCCAGCCCAGGCCCAATTGATTGATGCCTCCCCGTGGGGCGGCCATGTCGTGTGATGAATGAATGCCTCGGGAAACCGGAAATCGTGATCAGGTCATACCTTGGCGATGGTGATGGGTGCATTTCGGAGCGCGCGCGTCGAGCGCAGGCAGGACCTTGCCAACATGATGGGCGAGCTGTATCCTCAGCCGTTGAGACAGCCGCTATCGGTATCGAGGGGCAATTGGTTGTTGGTCGCTGGAGACTTGACGTCGAAAAGTCTACCGATTCAAGGTCGACGAAAATCGCTTGAGAGAGATGAGGCAGTTTCCGAAATGGCCCGATGCTCATTGGCTGTTGGCTAGTCAGCAGGAGACCACGTGATTGTACGGCTCATCAGTGGAGCGCCACTCACTCTTCACCTCGGTCACGGGCGCTTCTATGCCATTAGGGGGGCAGTGTTGTATTCAGTTATAAGCTATTTATTATAGAGAGAGTATGGATTAAGCCGCTTCGGACATCCACGCCGCCAACCTGCAGTGAGAATAGATGTCACAGATACTTCGACAGATTTTGAAGATTTCTTGTTCTCATGTTCCGGAAATCAGTACGCTGGTGTTCTGGTATTGTTCCAGGAGCTGGGACTTGACAGGATATGTGCGTTCAGCTCTAGCGGAATTGGCATCAGGGTTTTGGTGTTGGACGCTGGGCAGAAGGTTCAACTTTACGCCTTCTCCCGAAGCCTCATCATCAGACCCTGAAAGCGATTCATGGTCTCTCAGACAGCATTCAATGTGTTAGTTTCCTCACGAGCAGCGCCTTGGGATACGGTGAACCATAGGTTAGCAAGGTAGTCTGGTCTGAGGTTTTCACCTTGTTGTCTATTACGCGCCCAACATCGCGTTCCAAAGTTTGGATTGCAAAGGTCTCTCCAGGTGCATGTCAGATGGCTGTGTTCTTGAGGCAGATCCGTTCCAAGTCCTGACAGCTGTGCAACATCCACGGTCTGGAGCGTATTCCGCAAAAGGCTTGGCGCACAATCTCTTGAACAAAAGCTTGCCGAGCGAAACATAAAAGGCCTGCGCTCTATGCTGTTGGAGATGATTCGCATTGTACCCGATGGTTTGTTGATGCCCCAGAAATATGCATGCGCGGGAAGGCCCTTTATGCCGCAGCTCGGGTCTCAGGCCACATTGGCGCCATATGTCTGATCGCTACTTGGTCAAGAGATAGCGAGCTTGACTTTGACAGAGGAAACCTTCCATGATGCCAGTCTTGCACGTACCCTAGAAGCATCATCCATGATGCTACCGAAAGGCATGATGCAGTGCTGAAAGGCCACGACTGCTTTGCGACGGTTGGGCCACAAGCCACCTTCAGAAAACTTAGAGTGAATATATAAGCCGCAGAGTACCTCAAATTTGCCTCCTCTCTGAGATTGGTCTCTCCTTCTCTCCAGAGATTTCATAGCCGGAAGGGAACCATAAATGCATCAGCGCAACGATATAGTCAAGCATGGACGACGGAGACACACGACATGGCGATCACGAGGACAGCCCGGAAACGGAAGACAGTGCAATATTCAGCATGGAGGAAGACGAAGTGACAACGATCCACTACAAGCCGTGGCCAGATATACATGGCTTCATCGGCTTCACTATGGTCACGTTGACCTGGGAGCTCCTGGAGAACATTCTCTTATTCGTCGACGAGAGAACCCTCCTCCTCGCCCAGAGGGTCAACAAGTACTGGCAATCGGTGATCCAAGGGTCGCCGAGTCTCCGCCGTAGACTCTTCTTCGAGCCGAGCCGGCCAAGGACATGGTCCAACATCCATCCAAACCCCCTCCTCGGGCTCGTCTTTCACAAGTGGCGGGTCGAGGTGCAGCACCAGATGACGCACCTGCGCCACACGAGCAGGCAGATGCGGTCCAAGGTCCTCGCGTCGTGGCACATCATCGCCATCCGCTGGGAAGGCTTTCAAGAGAACCACGACCACGAGACACGCCGCCTCACATCCTCGTGCCCGTCGCCATACCAAGACGCCATGGACCTCTGGGACCCGCCGTGGCCAGACGGACCGGTGGGTCGCAAGGACGCGAGCTGGCGCCGCATGCTCGCCTGCCAGCCGAGTTCCCTGCCGCAGCTCCTGCACCCGCACACCGAGGGCCTCGCACACAACGACCCCTGGAAGCCCCTGATCCGGCACTGGCCGCTGCTGACCGAATTTTTGGGCTGCGACCGGGGCCCGTGGCCGGCCGCGCAGTTCACCGCCATGGCGCCGTTTCTCAACGCCGAGTCCTTGGCGCACAACGCGGCGAGGCTGCTGCACGGCACCGACGGGCGCGAGACGGCGCAGCTGCGCCTCTCATGGGGGCCGATCACGGTGACGGCGCCGCCAGTGGAGAGAGACTGGTTCATGTTCCGGCCGGGCGCGCCGGCGGCGCGGATGGTGTCGACAGGTGCGCGTTCGGGGGGGTTGGTGCTGCGTGAGGGTGAAGACGTGGTGTTCAGCTGGTTGGAAGGTCTCGTGGCGGAGAAGATGACGTATCGTGTATTGGATCTGGCGTCGCAGAGGACATGGGCCGTCACGTACTGGCACCACGGGGAATACCTTGCCTGGCGGTCTGCTCCGATGGGACCGGCCAAGGGATCGGGGCTCGGGCGGATAGGAGACGGGGGAAGCAGGTAGTCCCATGTTGAAGGATCTGTCAGAAGACGGAGGACTGCTCCTCATGACAGTGACTCTGGGTACGGAGTACTGTCAATGAAACCACGCAACGGAAATGATAAAAGTAATGGGCAGGGGGGGTTAGCAAAAGGTTATGCTTTCCAAACTGAGCAATATCGCATCGAAGGCGATGGTATGTTCACAAAATTTCCCTGACATCCGCTTCATTTAAACGTCAAACCCACATCCATTTTTTGGTTTCCGACCTGCCACATATTAAGCCTAAGCCTTCGACTGAATGATCTCGCGCCTCTGCTTGACAGCATTCGCAAGGGTATCGAGAACAGAAACAGTATCGTCCCAGTGAATACAAGCATCCGTGATACTGACACCGTACTTCAGGCCGGCCTTGCCCTCCTTGGGGACCTTTTGGTTACCTGCCAAGTGTTAGCGTAGGTTCCTGGTGTAAAAGCGTAAAAGCATATAAAAGGAGCGACGTACCCTCGTTAATGTTACTCTCAATCATGACACCCATGATGGCCGTCTCGCCCTTGGAGATCTGCTCGGCGAGATCCGCGGCGACCTTGGGTTGGTTCTTGTGGTTCTTCAGCGAGTTGCCGTGGCTGCAGTCAACCATCAGCCTCTGGGGCAGGTTGGACTTCTCCAGGGCGGCCTTGGCCTCGGCGATGCTCTTGGCGTCGTAGTTGGTGCCCCTGGTTCCGCCCCTGAGGATGACAAAGCAGTCCTCGTTGCCGACGGTGCCGACAATGGCCACGACGCCGGGCTTCGTGACCGAGAGGAAGTGATGGGGGTGGCGGACGGCGCCAATGGCATCAATCGCCACGCCCAGGGACCCGTCCGTACCGTTCTTGAAACCGACGGGGAAGCTGAGGCCGCTGGCCAGCTCACGGTGCAGCTGGCTCTCCGTTGTCCTGGCACCGACAGCACCGACGGAGAGGAGATCAGCGAGGTACTGGGGAGAGATGGTGTCGAGCATCTCGCTGGCGATGGGCATGCCCTTGTCAGTGAGGTCGATGAAGAGCTGTCTTGAGAGCTTGAGGCCCTTATTGATTTTGAAGCTGTTGTCGATATCGGGATCGTTGATTAGACCCTTCCAACCAACGGTCGTGCGAGGCTTCTCGAGGTAGGAGCGCATGACGATGCACAGCTCGTCCTTGTGCTGCTCCTTGGCCTTCATGAGCATATCGCAGTACTCGAGAGCGGCATCGGGATCGTGGATGGAGCAGGGGCCAATGATGACCAGCAGACGCTTCTTCTCGTCGGCATCATTGACAATGGCCACAGCCTCCTCGCGGCCTGTCAGGACCGTCTGCTTGGAGTTGGCTGTCTGGGCAATCTCGTGCTGGAGGAGGTCGGGGGAGGTCAGAGGGTTGTAGCCACGAACTGGGTGCAACGGGCATTAGCCAAAGACTCTGAAACTGGAATTCGCCAACACTTACTCCTCCAAACCTCGCAGACGGCCTTGTTGCCGACATTTTTGTTCTCAATAAAGAAGCTCTATTGGTGAGTCAGAGTCGTGGCATCACATTGTGGAAGTGGCGCGGCGCGGGGCAGGAAAGGACGTGAGGTCAGCTTGTGACTTACAGACATGGTGGGCGGTGAAGAGGGCAGGGTAGAGGGTAAAAGGGATGGCAAATGGGTATCACAGATGAAACGAAAAAGAGCTGCCAGGGAACCGTAACAATTGCTTCCTTGGGCTGAAATGGTACGAGAAGAGTCGAGTGGAAGAAATATCAAAGACGAATGGCGCGAGTCACCTTGGGATGAGTCTTTGGGGTTGATGACCCAGCTGCTGCTGAAAGTCTGGAGGGGCAGCGCGCACCCATGCTAGCAGCTCCAGCTTCGGGGCTCCAGTGACGAAGGAAACCCCGCCGTAAAAAGTTGATGTTAGTCACCCTGTGCTCCCGCTGGTCTGCCTACCTAGGTAGGTACCTAGGAACCTTAGGGCCCCCAGTGCCCAGGACCCAGGGCCTAGAGCCCAAGGCTTTGATGCGCGCCGCCCGGTAACGGTGGAGGCGCGGATGGCAAATGCCGTCGTCTTGCATCGATGCAGACCCATGACTTGCCACTCCTGCCCCTGGGTCATTCCATGTCGAAATAGGAAGACTGAGGAGACTGAGGAGATTGGCTGCTACACACTCCCTCCCAGCTGTCAACCCACCCTTGTTCCATGCATGGCGGGCCGACTGTCGGCGACGCCCCCCTTCCCACGTCGGGCACCCTAGTTATGACTCAACCCAACAGTCCGACACAAAGCACAATACACACAAAACGGCCCACGATCGGTAGGACTACGAGGCGTTAAGACAAAAGCGTCTGGCTTATCAACATGGTGGTATTTCTCGGAAGCCCTTTTCGGTTATTTTGTTTTTGTCTTTCTTCATCCAGACGGCATCGGATTAGAGTCTAAGAAAGCAGGCAATGGTAAGGTCTACCCCTCCTCAATGCTTCTTCGCCCCCTACCACTCCTCAACCGTCGGTCCCAGAAGGGAAACCCTGCCGTCTCCCCTCCAAGAAAAAAGTCTTGTGCGCAGCAATTGCGTTTGCCTAAAACATGTGACTCGCAAAAATAAAACGAGGTCTTTCAGTCCGCACTCCGTAGACACCTGACCACCCATTGCCCGGCCATGACCGTGGCGTACAGAAAGTGAAGCGACCAGCCAGCCTTTACTCGGCGGCCTTGGGGGCCTCCTCGGTGCTCGCGGCCGCGGCCGGTGCCTCGGTCGCCTCGGGAGCGGCCTCCTTAGGCGCGGCGCTCTCACCGGATCCGGTCTGGGCGGGCTCGGCCTCCGACGAGGTCCACAGGGTCTGATGTCGCGTAAGCACATGCGCGTCGCCTCGCACAGCAACACCGGAGTACATACCAAGTTATCACGCAGCAGCTGCATGATCAGGGTCGAGTCCTTGTAGGACTCCTCGCTCAGGGTGTCGAGCTCAGCAATGGCATCGTCAAAGGCCTGCTTGGCCAGGTGGCAAGCCTGGTCAGGGGCGTTGAGGATCTCGTAGTAAAAGACGGAGAAGTTGAGGGCGAGACCAAGACGGATGGGGTGGGTAGGAGGAAGCTCGGTCTGGGCGACCTCAGTGGCAGCCTTGTAGGCCTCGAGCGACTTGTCAGCAGAGTCCTTGCGGCGGTCGCCAATGGCAAATTCGGCCAGGTAACGCTGGTAGGCGCCCTTCCTGTTATCGTGTGCGTCAGCAAGCGATGTAAGGTGATTGGCGGGTTACAACAAAGACGTACATCTTGTGGTAGAAGACCTTGGTCTGTCCAGACTTTGCAGAGGGGAACAGGTGCTTGTCGAGGACCTCAAGGATATCCTCGCAGATCTTGGCGAGCTCGGCCTCAATCTTCTGGCGGTACTCCTTGATGAGGCCAACCTGGGATGAGTTGCCCTTGGACTCCTCCTTCTGCTCAATAGAAGTAACGATCCTCCAAGAGGCACGGCGGGCGCCAATGACGTTCTTGTAGGCGACAGAGAGGAGGTTGCGCTCCTCAACAGTCAGATCGCGGTCCTCACCGGCGACAATCTTCATGTTCTCGACCATCTCTGGAAGCCTCCGTGATTAGTTCAACGAATCACTAGCCGGTATAAATCGGCAGGGACATACCCTCGTAACGCTCAGCCTGCTCGGCGAGCTTGGCCAGGTAAACGGCATCTTCTTGGCCCATGGTGACGGTTTTTGGTGGTTTCTGTATTGGAAGCGCGCGTTAGTCAGAATGTTGCGGTGA
Organism: Verticillium longisporum; assembly: GCA_019188255.1. Lineage (NCBI taxonomy): Eukaryota > Fungi > Ascomycota > Sordariomycetes > Glomerellales > Plectosphaerellaceae > Verticillium > Verticillium longisporum. Next base: position 3,145,570 of record JAETXT010000011.1, read on the forward strand.
CGGCGTGAGCAACGGAACGGCAGGTAGGGCAGTGTGCGCGAAAAGCGGTGGGCATCGACAAGTTGATTGAAAGTGAGGATAGGGCCAGGCAAGGTGCTTTGGATGTCTTGAGCCTCGTGGAAAGTATCCCCTCGCTTTGACAGCCCGCGAAAGGCGGATTGCGACTCGCTCACTTCACCACCCGGACCAGGCGACTGCTTCCCCCCCCGCTTCGAGTGGGGTTTCGCGCCAGACGTCTCGAAGTACAGGCCGGCGAAGGAGCAAGAGGCTATGCACCGATGGTGGAAAGCAAGGAGAGCAGAGATCGATTGCTCAACCGATGGGTGTTTGATGGCCACATCGCAGAGAGGCCATTTCGCCAGGATCGTGGAAGGGCGGAAGGGGGATGCGATGACGACAGAGGGGGCGTCGGCGGCATGGAAGCGGACGGCGACTTTGGAAGATGTGGGATTGGGCTAGGACTGGAACGAACCTGTTGTAAAGTGAAGGATTGTGTTTTCGTGATGAACGAGGACAGTGATGTATTGTCCGTGTCGAGTTGGGGCTATTCTGGTGCAAAGGTGGGGAGGATGCAGAAGGGAAAATGGAGGAAGTGTTGTTGTTGGTTTGGTGGTGAAAGGGAGCAGGTTGCGTTACGTTGGGTCGGGTTCCAGGTTGGCGAGTGGCCGATGAGACTGGTCGAAAAGCTGAGGTGATGGAAATTGGAGGAACTCGGCCGGCTCTGGGCTCTGGGGCTCTGGCGCAAGGGGGAGCAGGGGGGGGGCTAGAGGAGGGCGCAGGGCAGCACGCGGAGTCCACTACAGTGGCCGGGACAGTAGCAAGCAACAGCGAGGGATGCACCAATCCTGTTGCTGCCTCAGGGTGGGAGCAAGGTGTGCCAGGTGCCCTGGATGTTTTGGTCGACGTACCTACCTAACCCTGGAAGGGGAACGGCTGCCTCACTGGACTCACGTGAAGCTCGTGGGAAGGAGGTCCCTGTCACGTACCTCTTTCCGTACCTAGGATGCACTGGAATCCAGAGGGAAAAGGCGTGAATGGTACCGAGGAGCACTTTCCTTTTGTTGTTCATCTGTTGCACATTAGGCAGTCGACGTCACTTTAATATCAGGCTTGCCCGTAAGGTGAGGCAGCGCAGCGCAGGCTCAGGCTCAGGTAGCCCGCTGGGACTCTCTGACGCTCACCGAAGCGCCTTGTCCATCAATTCATGCCTGCCTGTCTTTCTTCTCCCTGAAACGGCACGATTGCAGTGCGTAAATACCTACTGAGGGTTCGGTTTCATGCATGCATGCAATCCTTCAGTGACAGGTAGATCGAGCATCAACACCAGCAGTGTTGGCTTCTCGCAGTCTTTCCCATCATGAAATATACCTTGGCTCAACCCCGTGATGAAGCGGCAATAAAGCGTCCTGTTTCTTTCATCTGGGCGCGCCGTGGGGTTTAGCACACTTCTGAAACAGTTTATCAACGGCTTTGCCTGGTGTTGAGCGGTTAGGCGTCGATTGCCTCTTGCTCTTCCCCCATCGACGCCTCAGCTCAGACAGTGACCCATTCATTAGCGTCGTGTCGCGCCCTGATCTGTCTCGTGAACAGTGGGCTTCCTCTTCGACGGGCAAACAACACGGGTGAAGGATCTTCGACGTGAGACCAAGCACAAAATGTTCCTTGGTGCATTGGACATCTTCGGCAGAGTACGCACCAGATCCCTCGGACAGAGATGGAGCCATCCGGTGCAGCAACACCAAACGGGAGCTGTCAAATCACGAGTGTGATTCTGGACTGATCGAACAGCTGGCTATACAGTGCAATGAGTGTGGGACGCACAGAATGGCCCGAGGCCACCGTCAGCATTGACCCATTGTCGCGGCATCAACCAAGTCCATCGTGAGGCATCAGACCGTCATGAGGCCTCAGGCTGTTGTTCGTCACCCCACAAGCGTGTGAATTGTCGAAGCCGATATCGTGTCTAGTAGACAGACCTGTCGATATTGTCCACATGACAAAGACCGCGGGGAGCATCGAGGCCACGGGCGAGAAACACCTCGAGTCAAAGCCTCAATTGCATGCATGCAACAATTGCCTGACGACCCCAAAACTCCACCGCATTCCAGCTGTCACGAGCCTTTCGTTGAGAGCATCCCCACTAATGGTGCCCTGTAGAATCCCGTAGACGTGCCGTGCCCACTACTGATGATCCCCCGGAATTGGAGGGCAGCACACGCCCAGCCCAGCCTGGAGTGACGACGAAGGTGGTCTGATGCTTCGAGAGCCCTGTTCCCCGAACCCGAGAAATACCGCCCCTGCACGCTAGGAAGGTACTTGCGAGCCCACCCAAAAACCACCAAAGTCGAGGTACGTCATTATCGCAAGCTGTGGTCTGCCCCAAGCTCCCACCCGGCAGCCTACCCCTGCATCCAATGGGCTTTAAAGCAACTGAATCCGGCTACCCTCACTGACGACACCCCGATCAGCTCCCCAAACCTCCCACCCACCTTTGCTCTTCTACAACCAGCCAACCTCTCCGAACAGACCAATCGACCATTGTCCCTTCGTGGCAAATACCCTTCAAGAACTCCAATTCCCCCTTCGCCCATCTCCTCCAAATCCACATCCATCACCATGCTTCGTACCGTCACCTCCAAGGCCATCCGCGCCCCTCTGTCCCTCGCCTCCCGAGCCACATTCACCACCACCGCTCGCGCCATGGCTGACGGCGATCTCGGTTCCGTCCGCAGCACCGGCGGCCAAGGGTACGTTTCGTCAAAACAGCTCTGTGAACCTTCGCCTTGCTGCTAGACACACCCTCGAACCACCTGCACCACCCTACGAATCCCGCTAACACGCCATCAACAGTGACGCCTTCCAGCAGCGCGAGAAGGCTGCCGAGGATTACGCCATCCGCCAGCGTGAGAAGGAGAAGCTCCTGGAGATGAAGCAGAAGATTCAGGAGCAGCAGGCCCACCTACAGCAGCTCGCTGACCACATGTTCGTGCCCAAGAAATGACACAAACCTCCCCATCTCCAATTCTCCCTCTCGTCGACGACGGATGCTGTTCAACAGACCTTGCTGACCTTGCCCTTTTTTTTTCTCTTTGTACAGTGACGACATCACCAAGGACCAGGGCGGCGAGAAGAACTAGGCACACTGACATGGATCAACACGCACTTTACTCGGCAACCGTGTTGGTCATGCGGAGACGGTAGCGCTGTTGTGTAGTCGGCCGACGACGCGGAGGACGAGATCAATTGCCTTTTTGGCTCGAGGGCGTTCAGCGCTTGCGAAAGCTCAAACTTGTAGCAGCCCTGTACCGCATGGAAACAAAACAGATTGCGTCCACTTTTGGTATTACCAACTGTCCAGCTAGTTGTACATGTACAAATGATAATGCAGAAGCAAAAGCATCTCCAATCGCAGCGCTCACCACCCCCCTCGATGTTTTCGGAAGGGTGGGGTTCGACGCGACTGATCTCGTGTGTCGTGTGCTTTTTCCCCTTCATACCTTGCTCCCTCCGATTCCCGTTCCTAGCCCTGAGCTCACATGCATACTATCTGTCGCCCACTCCTCTTCATTACGCCACTCTTTACCGGCGGGCCACGTAGGAGCGGTAGAAGCTCTCCGCTGCATCGGTTTCTGTAGCGCCGTACTGGCTGCCTAGGTTGTTGCCCGTCTTCTGCGCAGCCGACACCTTGGCCTGCAACGCTGCCGCGTTCTGATCGATCCACTGGAGCTGTGTAAGGTGTCCGTTGAGGACGCGGACAATCTGGCTCAGCTGTGAACTCGTTAGCTAGCTGACTCAAGGCGATAGTGGCCACGACGGCATGACGTACAGGGTCCTCGAGCTTGGTGCCCTTGCTCATGGTGCCCGAGATCTCGTTGATCTCCTTGACCATCTTGGAGAGATCACGGCTCTTTTCGTCGAGGTGCTGCGTCAGCTTCTCGGCGAGCTTGTACGTGCGCTCTCTCTCCTGGTCCGGTCCGGCGAGGGTCTCGCCCTGGCCCATCTGGCGCGAGAACATCTCCTTGACCTCGCCCTCGTAGCGGTTGAGCCACTCCTCAAGCTCGTCCTGCTGGCTTTCGACCGACTGGAGCTGTCGCTCGATCTCGTGGCTCGCCTTTTCAGCTTCGAACGTGCTGAGGTACAGCTTCTGGATCTTCTCTCCGTTATTGACCAGGGTGAAGTCCCAGTCGGACACCTCGCCCGCATAACCCTTGAACTCCTTCTGGTACTTGGAGAGATCCGACGCCCAACGAGTGATGATGTCATCCATGGACTTGTTTTTCAGGCGTGGTAGTTGCGAAGTAGGTCCTGTCGTCGAGGCGCCGAGAGCGTTGCCGGAAGACGCAGCAGGGGTTGCGAAGGTACCAGCAGCGGCTGTGTTGGTAGCGGCAGCAGCGGGCGCAGTCGAGGCTGCCGTCGCAGGCGCAGCTGTGGAAGCGGGCGTCGATGCAGCAGCACCGAAAAGACCGCCGGCGGCCGGCTTAGCTTGGGCGGTGGACGATGTCTGGTTGCCGAAGAGACTTGCCGATGCAGGAGCAGCCGTAGCGGGTGTAGAGGTAGACGAGGCCTCCGTGGTCTTCGCACCGAACAGCCCACCTGAAGCAGCCGGGGCAGCAGATGTGGTCGCACCACCACCACCGAAGAGACCACCTCCAGTCGACGCTGCTGGCGCAGATGTCGCGGGTGTGGTGGACGCAGCAGGCTTAGCGCCGAATAGGCCTCCAGCGGTTGCTGCCGGGGCCGGCTGGGTAGTGGGAGTCGAGGACTGAGTTTGAGCTCCAAAGAGGCCCCCAGCAGAGGAAGCAGCTGGCGCAGCGGGCTTCTGTCCGCCGAACAGGCCGCCGGCACCGGATGAGGCGGCGGGCGTCGCTGCACCTCCAAAGAGTCCTGCTGCTCCGGCTGGCTTGGGAGCGGCTGCGGCCTGGGCAGCACCTCCAAAGAGACCTCCGAAGCAGCCGCAGGCTGGCTTGTTGCCGGTGCTTGGGTACTAGCTTGGCTGCCACCCGCAGCGCCAAAGAGACCTCCAGCTGCAGGCTTGGAATCGCCAGCCGGCGGTGCTCCGGCAGGCGTTGTGGATGGCTGAGAGAACAGGCTCTTGGCGGGAGTTGCTTGCGAGCCGAATGTACCAGCGGGTTGCTGCGCGCTTGTTGAGGGGGGCTTCAGGCCGCCGCCACCGAAGAGACCACCAGCGGCAGGGGCAGGGCTCGCCGTGGAACCATGTGTCTGTGCCTGGCTGGTATTTTGAGCTCCAAAGAGTCCACCAGCGGGAGCAGGGCTGGCTGTATTGGCTCCACCGAAAAGTCCTCCGGCCGGTTTCGCGGGTGCCGCCGCGGCGCCACCTCCGCCAAAGAGTGACGAGCCGCCAGTCGAAGGAGCAGCCGCGCTACCGCCGCCGAAAAGGCCTCCAGAAGCCGGAGCAGCTGTGCTAGGGGTCGTCGAGCCAGTGTTGCCGAATAGACCGCCGCCGCCAGAGGCAGGTGTTGTCGAGGCAGCGGGAGCGGCAGGTTTGCCAAACAGTCCTCCCGCGGCGGGTGCTGAGGCAGGGGTAGTAGATGCTGCGCCAGCGTTGCCGAAGAGACCACCGGGCTTCTGCCCAGCGTTTCCACCGAACAAACCACCGCCGGCAGCAGGAGTGCTTGCGCCTGAACCTGTGCCTGTGTTGCCGAAGGAGAAGCTAGGAGTTCCGCTAGCAGCTCCAAAGAGGCCGCCAGAGGCAGGTGCCGATGTGGTTGGGTTGGCCTGGCCATTTGAGGTTGGCGTTGAGCTTGGCTGTCCGAAACTGAAAGACATTGTGAATTACGGCTTGTGTCGCTGAAATTGGAGAGAGAGAGAGGGTAGCGAGGTGCCGGGACGCGTCGCCAGCTAGCTTGGGCGCAAGCTTGTAGAATGGGCGCGTCGGTTCTATCGCATCGAGTCGCAGATCGTTGCACGAAGTTATGTTGAGGAATCGACCGCGTCGAATCGGAAGTAGGAAGCGTGTGGTGGTGCAATGGGCGCAGCTCGGGAGTCGCTATCAAGGGAAGAAGAGCTGGGGATTGTGGTAGCTTTTTTTGGATCTGTTGCTATTGCAGGTCCCATTTCTGATTGCTCCAATCATGATCACGTGGGACAACCGTGCTTCTGTGTCGGAGCTCCACCCATCAACAACTTGGACGCAGCTCACTTCAGATTTCATCGGACAGACCACTGAGCTTACAGGGGATTTGGCTCCCGTTCGCATTGATTACGCCTTTCTATGCTCGGTAGAGCTGGCAAATACGACAGGAACGGGGAGACGCCTTTTGCCGGAGGGGTCTTTCACCTCGCCTTTATTCTTGCCAACATGTAACAAGCGACTAGACGCTTTACAAGCACGTCCACTGGTTTCTTATGGCGCAGTGGCGTCTGGCGTTGGCTTCTATTGACGAAATCGCTGTTTTTGAACTCAGCGGCTGAGGCATGCGATCTAATGACTTTGATGGGCGCATGTTTCCATGGGTCCTACCTACTAAAACAGCCTTGCATACGACCACTCAACACCTAGGTTTATTCGCATTATTATACTTTAATTATATCCAGGTCGTCTTTGAATTATCGAGGGTCGGCTCTTGTCGTCTCCTAAAGAAGTCCGCAAAGATTACTGAGATGCTCGTGATCTGGGGGAAGGCTACCTCATCAAACCGCTATGTTCCAGGCCTAGCTACCTGGATAGGCCGAGTGGAGGTTACTGGTCCATGCGTGTTCACACTCTACTTGAAGTTTCCAATACCCGTAGAGCTTCGACTAGATCTTTCACTCGTCAGACTCTACCCTTTTTATCCCCTGGTTGTAAATACAGATCAATACTACCGACCAAGTGTTGGACGGGCGCATCCAGTGCCATCCGGCGACAGCTGGGTCTGACGACCCCATCCAAGGTGGGTGCCATCATGTGACGTGAGAGGGGCGCCGGCACTGTGTAGCATCCTGCCCAGACAACGTTCAGTGCTCCTTCTTGGCGGTCGTGGTCCAGACCTGTGACGACGTGCATTCGATGTGTCCAGCTAGATACCCTAATAAGCTTTGAAGACCTGATTCTGGAACTTGACTGAAGCTTTCCTTACCTACTTGTTGCAACATATCCCGCTACCTAAAAGAAACAAACCTCCCCGCCAGCCTTACCAACTTGTTTAACCCCCCCCCTGCAAGCTGAAGCACCTCGAGCAACCGAGCCTCGCGTGAGCGCAGCCCAAGTCGGGACCCCTGCATTGCAGCACCCCAAAGCTTGAGCCCACACCAGGGACCGCCAACCTGCTTCCCGCATCACCACCACCATCATGGCGGACCATTCTAATCTCACTCCACCCAAGCGGACGGGAACGGTTGATCCAGGCGCCAAAGACCTGGGTATGCCCCGATGACCTCAAACCCCCGCTTCCTGCGTCACGCGCTGACCCTGTCTCCAGCCGAGTCTTCTGACGACGATCACTTCTCCGACGCCCAGTCCGCGCCCGAGACTTCTCCCAAGTCGCCCATCCCGAAGACGAGGGTAGAGAAGGTTGACGACGAGCCGTCCTACGGCGAGGTGCCTGGAACAGAAGCGTACCGTAAGCGGGAGGAGGACGCCGAGCCTGATGAGATTGCCCTGGTCGAGGACAAGAAGCTGGAAGGCCTAGATGACGGCGCGCCCACCACTTCCCCGGCGGGCAGCCGATCCCCTGACTGTCGTCGAGGAGTCTTCAGGCACCACTGGAGAGCACTCTGAGGAGTTCCTGGAGAAGCGGAAGGCTGACGCCGATGCGGACGTGGTCGTGAAGCCAGATGGCCAGGCTGAGGAATCCAACAGTACCGGTATGAAATGATGTAGTCGTTCTCCTTATGAAGAAATGAATCAATGATTGCTCACTCGTATACCGTAGACTTTCCCGTACCTGCGGATGACGTGTCTGCTCCCACAACACCGACCCACGAGCAAGCTGGTGCATCCTCACCCCTGCCCAGCTCGCCAGAAACTGTGGTTCAGGACTCCCATGATGCACCCGCGACAGCTTCCGAATCTTTGGTCCAAGCCACAGAGTCTACAGACGCAGCGCCGGAACAGCCAGCATTGAAAGTGCCGCCGCCAAAAGCGGAAGAAGACGATGACGACGACGAGAATGACGACGACGAAGAAGGCGACGACGACGACGACGACGGCGACGATGACGAAGATTTTGGGGATGATTTCGATGATTTTGAAGAAGGCGGAGAAGATGCCGATTTTGACGACTTTGAGGACGGCTTCCAGCAGGCCGAGACTCAAGTGTCTCCAGAGCCAGCAGCGCGTGCCCCTCCCCCAGCAGTGCCGCTGGCTACGTTACCTTTCGTAAGTTGCATCGTTTCAGTAGGGTGTACACGCGACTTACCTTGCCATGCAGCCTATACCTGATCTCGATGACCTTGACGGCGAAGACATGTCCGACGCTCTAGACAATTATCTCCACTCTCTGTTCCCCCCAGCTGAACTCGACCTCCCTACGCTGCCGCCGCTCTCCCGGGACAACAATGTGTTCCTTTCACAACGCAGCGCCTCTCTGTGGTCACAGCTCGTGGCTCCCCCGCCAGTTTCCCCCAGACTGGATCCGCTCGAGAATCCGCCGCCTCTTCCTCGTCTCTCTCGGCGTCCCCGTCGACCTCGACGAGATCCTCCCGGCCTCAAAGCAGAAGAAGCTTGTCCTCCCATCGCTGCACCGCAAGACCTCGAACGGCTCATTCCGCACCTCGTCGGAATCACGCTCCGTCTCCCGCGTCCGCCAGTCCGACGCCAACGCTTCGACAACCAGCCTCGACTCGAGCGGCAACGCCAAGCGCCCGACGAGCATGAGCCAGCGCAAGGGACCCCCGCCGACACCGGAGCTGGACCTCGTGGCCGGCCGGCAGCTGGCGACAACGACGGAGGAGGCTCTCAACGGCATGACGGACGACGAGCTGAAGGCGCACAATAAGAAGCTGGAGGCGTTGGAAAACGTGGCAAAGGAGGTACTGGAGCACTGGAAGAAGAAGACGGACGAGAAGATTGGCGACAGGGAGGCGTTTGAAGCTGTCATTGAGAATCTGGTAAAGCATGCGCAGAAGACAAGAAAATAGAATACGGCCCCTGAACCGCTGTCCCGGGAGGACATGTGGGGGGCTGGGCGAGGTATTTGGCGAGGACCTGTGGCGCCATGTTACGAGCCGAATAATATACCCATGCGTGCACTTCATCTCTCGGCAGTATATGAGCGTCTGATTGCTCGACGTTTAAATATGTTCTCTCAGGCCTGCTGTGGAAGTACTCTACCTTGGCGCCATCATGCTGCATCATGCTTCATCACCACTGCTTGAAAGTGCAAGCTGGAGGCCTTTCTGGGAATAGGAGACGATCCAACACGGTGTCTCGAGGCCTCTACCAGCATGGCTACTAACGTGATCACAGGGAAGCATTGCCTTGAGCCCATCGCCGTGGTCAGGATCGAAGCACCTACCTATTTTCCCTGGTTGAGTCCGACAACTTGCTTTCATGAGACAAGAACGCCCAAGGCTTTTTTATTCCTTGATCGAAGTGCTTCTGAACACCATGTCCCTCACATCACGAAGAACAAAATGTAACATCAGTCAAAACAGCATCGTCTGGACGGCCTTTTTTTTCTAAGCCCATCTGCTATCTAAACCTCGATCCGTAACCGTAGTCATGGTCTCATGTCTCCCATTTTCCCCATCGTCTGCTCATTAGCCTAAGACGTGCTGGGCTCAAGGGTAACACCGCTGCACAAGGTACGTCAGTCTCAAATCACACAAAATAGAAACCATGAAGGGGGGGGGGGCAAACTCACGCAGCAATGGTGGCCCAGCCGATGAGACGCCAGTGCTTCTCGATACGCCTGGAAAGGGCGACCTTCTCGCCAATGTTGGTGCACGCCGGGCTCGTGAGGATGAGCTTGGCAGCGTCGTTGCGGATGGCGGCGACCTTTGCGCCGGTGGAGGTGGAGCCAATGTTGACCATGATGACCTCGTTCTTGGCCAGCTTGGCGACCTTGGCCTGCTTGCCGTCGGCGGTGCGGACACCGAGGAGGCGCTTGAGGAGGTAAAAGTTGATCTCAATCTCGCTGTAGATCTCGGGCAGGCGTCCCTTGAGGCCGAGGACGAAGCCGACCAGACGATCGGCACGGCAGAGGGGGGGGCCGGTGCGGGTGCCGACGCCGATGAGGCCGCCAGGGACGGCGTACTTGAGCTCGTTGAACTCAGAGTTGAGGGTCACAATGCGGCTGAAGATGGGCGTGCACTTGAGGGCGCCCTTCTCGTCGCGCGTGACGATGCCGGGGCGGATCTCAATCTCGTCGCCGAGCTTGAGCACGCCGTGCAGGATGGAGCCACCGGCGACACCGCCCTTGAGCTCGTCAATCTCGGCACCGGGCTTGTTGACGTCGAAGGAGCGAATGAAAATCATGTGGGGGTCCATGGTGAAGTCGCGCACGGGCACGGGGATCGTGTTGACGATGGACTCAAGGGCGGCGTCAATGTTGAACTTCAGCTGGGCAGAAATGGGGATGACGGGCGATTTTCCAGCCACAGTGCCACGGATGAACTTCAGGATGGACTGGTAGTGCTGCTGAGCGGCCTCGGGACGCATCAGGTCAACCTTGTTCTGGAGGATGATGATCTTGTCCAGCTTCATAATCTCAATGGCAGCAAGATGCTCGGACGTCTGGGGCTGGGGGCAGGTTTCGTTGCCGGCAATCAGCAGAAGAGCGGCGTCCATGACGGCGGCTCCTGACAACATGGTGCTCATGAGAATGTCGTGACCAGGGCAGTCAACGAAGCTGCGTGCGTTCGAGTCGGGTTAGCATGATGATATCGTAGCGACACGTGGGAGGAGTCGCGCTCCGGGGTTTGGGGAGGGGGCAATTCTCACGAGACGTGTCGCAGCAGCCTGTAGGTGCCCTCGCAACCCTCGCGCTCGCATGGCGGGTCAACCTCCTTCTCACTCTTGTAACTCCTGAAGCATCCGGGACGAGGGCACTCCTGGTTGTCGCACTGGTAGATCTTGGCGTTGGCGTAACCCAGCTTGATGGTAATGTTGCGGATCAGCTCGTTCTTGAAACGAACAGTCTGGACACCGGAGATGGCCTTGACGACGGTAGACTTTCCGTGAGCGACGTGGCCGATGGTGCCAATGTTGATTGTCGCTTGCCGCGCGATGATCTCGGCTGTGAGGGGTTCAGGGTCTTGACGTCGAGATCCTTGGGGTCGGTTTGAGGGGGCAGCGTCGGGCGCTGGACGGCAGGCGCCTCGGCGGTGACGGGGTTGGAGGACTTCTTGAGGGCGCTCTTGAGCTCCTGCTCATCCTCGCCGTGGTTGTCAATGTTGGACTCGCCAGAGTCGGACTCGGACTCGATGTCGTCGAACTTGGGGTCGTCGGAAGCCATGATTGCGGTTAGGGTCGTTGCTTTGGCGGGGTCGTCGGTTGTTTGGGAGGAAGTGTGGTCGCGTGGTCGCAGGAGAAATTTGGCCGGGCAAGGTGGGTGTGGTTTGCACGGGACGTTGTTGATGGACACCGAGAGGTCGGACTGAAGCACTTTTGCCGCAGTGGTTCTTCGTGGAGCTTGACGTGCCTTCGCTCTCCGAGTGATTTCGCCTCGTTTGGCACATCAAAATTCGTAGTTGTGCAGTCCTGAGTGTGACTCTGACGCTAGTCTTGATTGGGGCTGATAGGTCCGATAAGGATCGTTGCCCCTCACCGTGTGCTTCCCCGCGAGACCCACGACCTGCGTGCTGCATTTGCTGGTCGTCTCACTGTCTTCTTGGTCCATTCCCCTTGCAAGAGAGCCCTGTCTGCAATCGATACTATTGTGTAAATAATTTGAACAACAGGTGTTGACAGACTTTGCGAGCTTGTTATATTTATCAACAGAAAATTCAATTCACACTTCTGGCATTCATTTATACAATATTCACAATTAATTCAGAGTGCTAGAGTACCCAACCTTCCCAGGCCAGCCCAGCAAATCCACCGTCGAGGAAACTCTTTCCATGATCCTCAACGCCGTGATGGTATATAGTGCGATGGAAAAAAATCGTCTTAAAAGAAGGAGGGGGTATGCACCAGCAAGCAAGCTGACGCAGACAAAGAAAATAATAACACAGTCATTCTATCGTCACCCATTTTCCACCATCTACCGACCATACCCCTTAACTGGCGCATCGGCGTAAGCCCCTGGGATCGGGACAGCGTCGTACACGGGCTCGTCCGCTGCGCCCGAGGCATGTGCATGCTCGTTGTAGGTAGGCTGCGGCGGCGAAGGCGGGTGCGTGGGCAGAGCAGGGGCCGTTGTAGAGGTCGGCGTGAAGCTACCGCCGCCAAGCTTAGGTGTTGCCGAAGGCGCCTTGACTGGCGGTGCCTGCAGCTTGAAGGTGGACTGCTGCTGGCCAGCGAAGCTCGAGGCGGGCTCGACGAAGCGTGCTGCCGGCGTAAAGGTGGGTTGCGGCTGCTGCTCCTCGATGGCGGAGAGAGATGCAAACGTCTTCTCGGGGTTGCGCGGCGAGAGGGCGTACTGCGAGTAGAGCCCAGGAGACTTGAGGCCAGGGGTATTGGGAGCGGACTGGCTGCGAAGCTGGGCGAGGTAGAGGTCAGAGCGAGCCCTATCGCGCATGTCCATGGACTTGGTGAGGCGGCGCTTGGTGTAGTAACGATAGAACACGATGCTGTAGAGAGAAATGGCGATGATCTCAATGACGACCTCAATGATGATGCAGATGAGAACCCAGTTGTTCAGGCGGCAGACCAGAGCATAGTCGACCTTGTCTTGGTAGAGCTCAGCGCGTCTGTTCTCCTTACAACTACGACGAGTTAGTTTGGCACGTCAACGTCGAATAGGATATTGGGAAAACGTACCTCCAACCCCACATGTCGCGACCAGCGCTTGAGCTCCGTTGGTGTTGGAAGATGCCAGCAGAAATGACCCACATGATCATCGAGACGATGAACCAGCCGATGGCGAACATGGTGTAGTAAGTCGCAACCTTTTCCGCCCTCTTATGCCCGCCTCTGCAGTAGGCAGCGAAAACAATGATGCATCCGAGCAGTGAGATGCCGGCAACGACGAGAATCAGGATCTGAGGCCAGATCTTGCTCTTCTCAGACCAGGCAGGCAAACCACTCTGAGCTGGCAGCGACCTTGTTGCATTGAAAATCGAGAAGGAGGCGGACAGCATGGAGATGATGATAAGGGCACAGCTGAAGCTGACACCGCGAAGAGCAAACTTGGCCATTCGGACTCGAGTTTTTATCATCTGTGGGCGAATTAGCAGGTGATCACGCACGACCAGCGTTATAATAGCGGACGTACCAGATCGCGGCGTTGGGCCTTGCTAGTGTGCGACTCCCTCTTGTCGAGGAGTTCCTCCTCCTTGAATGTTGGGCTCATCGGGTTCTCAAACTTCCTGGCGGGAGTTCCGGGCACCCGCATGGCGCTCTTGAGGGGCGTCTTGGGGGTCATGGGAACGTTGACGGATTCGCGGTTGTTGATGTAGCCGAAGCCAATGTCGCCAGGCTGGGATTGAGGCATCTCGGACCTCTCATGAGGCGCAAAAGGCGAGAGGGGCGCCTCGACGGGAGAATGAACCGAAGTGGCCTCAGCGAAACGTGGTGTACGAGGGGGCTTGAGTGAAGAACCCGAAGACGACGAGCCTGTGGATGCTGAGCGGTTTGGCGTCAAGTTGAGTGCGGCAGGCCGCTTCTTGTCGTCTGTGCAGGCGAACACTGTTAGTCTGGAATTCGTCATGCGCGGTGTTACGGACAAAGACGAACCTTGGGAGAACATGTTGTGTGGTGAAATGTGAACGCCACTACGATGTACACGGCAGAGAAAGAGCCCGAAGGCAAGCGTCTTGGTCCTTTCGTATGGATCAAAGGGCGATGCGAAGCACCGGGTCTAGTGTTGGACAAAGACAAGCTGAGGCTTCAGGACGGGGACGTGCGAATTGGAGACGGGGCGGCGAGAACAGTTGAGACGCAATAGGAAATCAGACTTGTGAGAGACCAGCTATCGAAGGAAGGAGGGAGGTAAGACTTCCAACGGGCGGCTCAGATGGGGGACGAGGTTGGTTTTGAGCGGATGCAGCCAACTCTCGGAGGAGGTGGTGTCTAGACGGGAAGGATGAGCGGCGTGTAAGTGGCACAACGGCAGAACAGAAGGCAAATGGGATCCCTACCTGTAGCGTGGGCGGGGGAGTAATGGCGCGAGCATGAACAGGGTCTGATAGGTGATGGCCCAGTCCCAGGGCAGTGATTCGGTCGTGTTGGGAAATAGGCGCTGAGAGAGGTCGTTTTCGAAGCGCCGAGCTCTGGAAACCAGGGACGAGGTCTCTTACGGAAACCGCACCAAAACCTCTAGCGGCGGGTAACCACCGGACAGCTTGTTCAAGAGCGCAGAGCTGTTTTTGGCAGCCCAAGCAATAGAGCGTTCTGGTCAACTAGTTCCGAAGGGTGTCACGAAGCGATGTGGGCGAGAGAGAGGTCTTCACAAGAGGGGAAGAGGGAAACGAGTGTATATTTGGAAGCGAGGCATGCCACCAGCACAACCACCCAAGTCAAACGGTAGTCCGAATGGGGAGACAGCGAGAGACAGAGAGACAGAGACAGACAAAGGCAGACCGCGCAGCAGGCTCCGGAGAGGAGCTGTACAAGCATTCGTCCCGTCCAGAGTACAGAGTGCAGCTTCGAGGGTCCTTGACTGGCACTTGGCAGTCTTCGAGGTAGAGACCTGCATGGTTCGACAGGGCAACGAAAGGAGTTGATTGGGCCTAGGAACCAGACCCCCCGAATATCGAAGAGGCGGGGAGGGGGGCGGACGGGTGTTGAGGCGGGAGAGCGACAGGTGGTTGGCCAGACAAGTCAACGCAGGACGCTATCTCAGCGGTTTGAGCAAGCTCGACAAGCTCCGGCGCCAACTCAGGCCCTTTGAGGGGATCAGTGGTCGATAACCCTGCCGCCTGCCACCCCCAAGATGCGTAATGTGCAGATGTGATAGGTTGGCCGCCGTGCAGTCTTGCTGAGTGCCACATGCTGAGGTGACAGGGGGTGAGCAAACAAGAAGCCAATCGGAGCCCTGAGCAGCGTGATGTCGACCCAGCCACATGCAGGTCGGGCGGCAAGAGAGCAACGCTTGGAGTTTGTTCCTCGACACTTGTCTTGAGGCCTTTTCCCTCTACGCGCTCCGGCCTTCTGACCTATTGTTCGAAATTCGTCCGGTCTGTTTGACGGCTCGATCGGCTCCTTGAAAGTTTTCATTTTGTCTCGAGGCCTGCTGGCGGCGGTTCGAGATGCTTCAGCAAGCTACGGGTGGCGACATGGCGAGTCTGCGCAACCCAGCGAGCGACAACCACGCGGCCTTGTCTCCAGTCTGGTTTTGCTGGGAACACAAGGTCGCAACCCAAAATCTGACGTGGGCAGCTGATCGCCGTTGCCCTCATGCTGCGCGGTGTCAGACTCGAGTGTGTGGTATCATTGATACTACCCGAGCCTGCCGGTCGGCGTCGATACAATAGAGGCGTGGCATCAGAAATAGGTTTCTTGTGCGCCGAGCTGGTGCTGTGGTCTCGAGGTTGCAAGCAAGTAGTGATGGCCAAGCCAAGGCACCACAGCCTCCGCAGTTGTGGTGTTCCAACATTGTGATGGAAATTCGCTTTGTGTGGTGCGTGATGGTGTGGGTGATGGGCGGAGGCGAGTGGGAGCGGGGAAGAAGCAGCCTCGCCAAGGCACCGCGCGGACCGCCTACCGAAGCTCATCAGTGATGCACAAGCCAGACCTGGCGCTCGACTGTCGCCACCAGTCTGTCAGCCGTTGCGGCCACATTGCTAATTATGGCACAGGTCAACCAACGAACGGCCATGATCACGAGAGACCACGCGCCAGTTTGCAGGTACAATCACACCTCTCGCCAATATTCTCTATACTTTTTATCCACTGTCAGTGACGACGGGATAGCTGAGAGAGTTTCCCCATCGACCTGCATACGCCGGCAGGTTGGTTTACACGTTTGCCTGATTTTGTCTGAATTTCCCATTTCTATCATCGCTTGGAACCTATCACCACTATCCCACGCCCCGTGCTCTCTCGCCTGCTTGGCTGTCCCCTCTCTGCCACTTAGTGGTGGAAGAGACGATGGGACTGCTCCACAAAGGTGATGCCGAGGTTCTCTGCCGTCTCGAAGACGGCGCTGTCGTTCTGGCTGCCGCCTGGGGCCGCAATGTACTTGACGCCTGACCGCGCGGCGCGGAAGACATTGTCGATGAAGGGGAACTAGCCTCATGTTAACCGTCTGCATCGGATTTTGCATTCCAGGTTCTGGGTTTCGTTTGTCACTTACAAAGGCATCGCTCGAAACTGCCACATTGGTCAGCTTGCCCAGCCACTCCTCCCGCTCGGCCTCGGTGAAGGCAGCCGGCACATCCTCGAAGACACCTTCGAAGGCCTCGCGCTCCTTGCCGCCCTTGGGCAGCTCGCCGCTGACGAGCAGATCAATGGCGTTGCTCTTGTCGGGGCGCTTGGTGCCCTTCTTCCACTTGATGCCCAGCACCCTCGGGTGGAAGCGAAGCCACCAGTTGTCCGACTTGTCACCAGCAAGCCTCGTGCAGTGGATGCGAGACTGCTGACCGGCGCCCAGGCCGATGGTCTGGCCCCTGGCGGCGTAGCAGACGGAGTTGCTCTGCGTGTACTTGACGGCAAGCGTGGCGACTGTGAGGTCCCGCAGAGCATCCTCGGAAAGAGGAGCTGAGTCCTTGGGAGTAATGATGGTGCTGAAAATGTTGGGACCGATCTTGGCATCGTTGCGGTGCTGCTGCAGCTTGATGCCGTACACGGTCCTCGTCTCGACGTCGGCAGGAACCCAGTTCTCGTCGATCTGAAGGACGAGGTACTTGCCACCCTTCTTCTTCTTGAGGATCTCCAGGGCCGCGGGCTCGTATCCGGGCGCGATGACACCGTCAGACACCTCCTTGGAGATGATGCTAGCGGTGGGCACATCCACAGTATCACTCAGGGCGATCATGTCACCGAAGCTGCTCATGCGGTCAGCACCACGAGCCCTGGCGTAGGCCTGAGCCAGAAGCGAGGATTCAATGCCCTCGATGTCGTTGACGAAGTACACCTTGCGCTCATCCTCGGTCAGAGGAATACCAATGCCAGCGCCGGCAGGCGAAACGTGCTTGAAACTGGCAGCGGCGGGCTTGCCGAGGGCCTCCTTGAGCTCCTTGACCAGAGGCCAGGCATTGAGGGCATCAAGGAGGTTGATGTAGCCGGGCGAACCGCCGAGGACCTTGAAGGGGATCTCACCGGCGTCGGTGAACGCGGCGGCGGGCTTCTGGTGGGGGTTGGCACCGTAGCGCAGGGTCATGTGCTGCTTGCCTTCAGAGGCGTACTGCTTTCGGAAAAAGTCGGAGATGGCGGAGTCGTAGTCGGCAGTCTGCTCGAAGGCCTTGAGGGCGTAGGCATTGCGGCTGGCCTCGGTGATCTCACCGGCCTCAAGTTCCTTGAGGAAACCGGCGTAGTCGTTGGGGTCGCTCAGGATCGTGACACGGCTGTGGTTCTTGGCGGCGGCGCGAATAAGGGTGACGCCGCCAATGTCAATCTCCTCCACAGCCTCGGGGATGGTCACGTTGATCTTGGCAACAGTGTCCTTGAATGGGTACAGGTTGCAGATGACATAGTCGACCTTGTTGATGTTCTGCTCGGCCAGATCCTTCTCGTCGGACTCGAGGTTGCGGGCCAGGATTCCGGCGTGGACAGAGGGGTGCAGCGTCTTGACGCGACCACCGAGCATCTCGGGAGCCTTAGTGATGGCGGAGATGTCCCTCGAGAGCAGGTCAACAGGACCGAACGAAATAGCTGAATCGTCCCTCGTTCGATAAAAGTGTCATCAATGACTTACTCGACGGGAAAACCCGACTCGCGGATCATTTTGGCAGTGCCACCGGACGCGAGAATGCGAACATTCTGCTGGTTGAGGCCTTTGGCCAGATCCAACAGACCGGTCTTGTCGTAGACGGAGACGATGGCGATCTTCTGGTCTGACATGGTGGCAGGAATTGAAGAAGGAGCGTGCCTTGGTGGTGAGGTTATACCGAAGGGAAGAAATGGTGCAAGTCGAGGATGGTACGAAAAAAAGATGCAAGGCAGTTGTCCCCAAGGCCGATCAAGGAGGGGCAGAGTGACTAGCGATATACTTTCCGCTGGGTTGATGTATGGGCGAAAATCGAGGTCCTTCGCAAGTAGCCAATCCTTCAACCCCACCACCTACCTATCAACGTCATGGTGGTGTCGATGCTTCAGCAACGAAATTGACCCCGCCCCCGCTGTCGCATTGGAGATGCCAGCCCAGCCAGAAGCATTCTACCCGCAATTTTTGATTCTGCTTGCACCGCGTCGCCGCGACCGCCAAGGAACCTAAAATACCTCGATAGTTTTCACATTGGGAATCACGTCGATCAGGTGACCATACGTTGAGGCTGATGTTGACCAGTGAAACAGACATAGTCTTACCACACCTAGTCTTGCTACTACTTCGAGCGCCGTATTGGTCGGTCGAGTCGTTTGCGCCATCGTTCGGTTGTAGAGATTAAAACTCAGCGAGCAGCTATTATCTTCCGATGAACGAAATATACATTGAAGCATTCGGGCGATCCACCAATGACTAAATGACGACTCTTGACTTAACCACCACTGTTAAGAGGTATCTGTGCTGTCTTGCCCGGAATAGTGGTAAGCCAGCCATCTGCTAGTCGTTACTAAGGTAATCATCGCGTCTCATCTGAGCCTGAGTCCTCTGTCGTTGACTTTGCTTCGACTCAGGCTGCAAGTTGATATCGCAATCACATGTATCCCATGTCTCGAGAATGCCTACAAGCATTTTAATGACCCGTCGAACCAGCAAGAAATGCTGGTATCAAGCCTTGGGCCATGGGCCATGACAAGTGAAGAGCCTGTTACTGCCATGAGAGGCAGAACTTGAATCTCGGGGGGATGAAATCCTCCAGTCGACTTCTTCAGTCGTGCATGACTGCAAAATGCACCTTCATCCAGAGGCTGCAATCTTGACAACCAACCAAGAGCTCGCCCATCTCTCCAGCCTCCTCGAGATCTCCCTCGCCCAAGAGAAAACCCCGATCATTCCCACACCGGCAGCTGCGGTGCCAAACACCCTTTTCTTCGTCAAACTCTAGATCATCAAGGTCGACGTTTTCCACTCCTGTCTGAAAAACTTGCTGGTCTTTTTTGTTTCGAGCAGCTTTCAGCAGCGCATCGTACGCTGTGCGTGAGCTGGGACTCGAGAGTGTTTTGTAGGCGTTTGTGATCTGATCAACCGTGAACTGGGCCACTTCAGATGCTGTGGATGTTCCGACACTAATGTTCGATCCGGCACTTGCTCCAAACTCGGATTTTGCCTTGTCTGGGTGATGACGAAGAAGAGCTCGATGGTAGGCGCGTTTGATCAACTGAGCTTGCTGATTTCGCTCTGTGTCCAGCAGCGATGGAGAAATACCGAGTATTTCATAGTAATTAGATGCCGCCGCGACCGGATGTGAGGGCGAGTGGCTCATTGTGAGCCAGCAGCGTGCTGTGATGTGAGTGACCCTCGAAGATGGGTTTGACTGGCCCCATGCACCCTGGACGGATTATGGGCCATTGCTGCTTTTAGCTCCAGTTTACCTGGCTCTACTTAGCCCTGAGGCAAGATTAGCGGCTCGACTTAGGTACGCAACTGTGCAATCCACATTGCTCCCGTCTCAAGGTCAAGTTTTCACGTTGTCATACTAGTTAACTCTTAAAGATTATGACTATCATGTTTTAATTGTGAAATGCCAAGGCGTAAGTACAGCAATGACGCCTGCTTAATTAATGGTCAGGTCGCTGTGCTAGCGTAGATTGCTCAAAGCTTATTCCGTCTCATGGCGACATGTAGACGGACCAGCCAAGTTCTATCCCCCAAGCCGCTTAGAATACAATAGCAAATTTAAGATAGTGCGCCAACTCCTACTCACATGTGAGCCATGCTCTAGCCCGTTAATTATCAACTGATGTTCAAGGCGGATACAGCTGGGAGGTCCCTTACCGATAAAGTCTCTTGCTCTTGGATGTCGTGCTAGACCGTGTTCCTTCAAGTCGCCTGGATGCTATCTCGGAGTTTCAGTACCTGTGTTGCGAATAAGTCCAGTGGATATCCTCCTACAACAACGGAGAACTTGGGATTTTTTTTCGCCTTCACATTGAGTGCCAAATTCCCGCTCCAGAATTAGGTGGTTGAACGACAAACTGAACTCTACAGAGACGGTGACTGAGTTTGGACTGGAATTGAACTGGACGTAGTCTGAGCCTGGGTAGGCAGCATGGGAGCACTTAGCCAAGCCCGAAAGATACTACTGCGAATCACACTGTATACATAGTCAAGCGGTCCATGGCGGTTCCCGAGTAGCACTCAAGGCCTTAACACAAGATGGTGACTCTGGGACGTTGTAAGATCACCAACTACTTCACCCAATTTGGGAAGATTCAACATGCAGGACACAAAAACACACTCCTTCATCGATAGTTCGGTCAACGCTATTTGTTCTGTTCACTGAAGATCGTAGCATGACGCGTGAATCACCGGAATAGCAAATGACAGAGACATGAATGAAGTAAATGTTCTTTCCATGCTTGATGCAAATTGTACAAGTTTGTATACACAGATACCTAGATCTGGGGTCGACTCGTGGCTCAACCGTTGACGGACTTGGGGAACTTCTTCCACCTGTACTTTCCGACCTGTTTGAAGAGTGTTAGAATCCGCCGACAATACAACTCCGCACCATAAACTCACCTTCTTCCACTGCCTCATCAAGTCCGGCATGTTTAGCATGGCGTTTCTCCTCCTCTCCATTCTATTAAACGTGTCAGCCCACCCCATCAAAAACACAATCACCACCATGGTTATCACATACCTTGGCATGACCATCCTCTCGTGCTGGTGACCCTTGACCTTCTGTCCCACACCCGTACCCTTGACCCTCAGACCGTGTTCAACCCGGTGGGCAAGCTGGTACTCTGATCCCTTGACGGTAGGCGGCAGCAGTTCCTCAACGCCATGCTCGCGCGCGAGCTTCACCAGCTCAGCCTGGCGACGCAGAGAGTATACGGGCTCGTGCCACACACCCGTCACCGGGTGCTTCTGTCGGGAAAAGGGGTTTGCGCTAGCCTCCTGGTAGCCCGTCTTGAAGGTCTCGGGGGTGGCGCCTGCAGGTAGGATCGAGGGCGCCGGATACCGGGCGATGAAGCGCTGCAGGCGGGCCGGAAGCGCCTTTGCGAGCTGGGCGTACGGTTGTGATGCAGCCATCATAGCGTCGATTGCAGTGTGTAGGCGTGTGTTCGACAATGGCGTCTCGATGGATGCCCTGCTGGAGTCGGGGGAAGCTCGCGGGTGATAATCGGTTCGCGATTCAAATTTTGGAGCTGTAAGGACGGACCCCTGTACGTACATACAAAAAATGGGTCCATCTTCCCGTTCATGGACGTGACAGTCTCCCAGCTGTCACGCCTCGACACTGTCGTCACTTCTGCTATTTGGACCTGCTGTTCGGGAGGCATGCTCAATAGCCTGGACTTATGCATAATCCTTCCCGTGCATGGTCAACTTCGGAAACCTTCAAACCTAATCATTCCATACAGCCAGGTAAGAAGAACCCCAAAGACCCAAGGCTCGCTTCCTGCGCTGTCACCTCTCTGCCTGTTCTTCATCTCCTTGGTATTCGTGACGCACTAACACCAGTCATAGATTCGACGGGACAAGCTGACTCGGTGATTGCGTTCCGATCCAACGGCTTTCCGACCTCCCAAACGACTCGAATAGAACCTTCAATCACTCCACGTCCACCATGCCTCTCCCCGAAAAGCCAAAGCTCCGGTTCGTCCCGAAGAAGGAGCGTGAGCGTCAGGCGGCTGAGAAAGCTAAGAACGAGGCTGAAGAGCTGCGGCGCAAGCAGGAAGAGGATGCACGAAAGAAAGCCGAGTCCGAGAAGAAGTGGCTCGAGAAGGCAAACGCGCCTGCCGAGAACCAACGCGATCGCGATACAGACCGACCACCGGAACGACCACAACAAGACCGGAGATCTGGTCAGAATGGAAAGGGCGCGTCCAAGAAGGGAGGTGATGCTAGGATGACCGAGGAGGAATTCGAAAAGAAACAGCTGCGCGAGCGCTACCTAGGCCCCGAGGTGAACCGTAACTCTAGCTTTTCTGCGGCGAAGAAGCGCAAGCGGGCGACCGAGTTCAAGTTCGACTGGGACGAAGGCGAAGACACCACGCTCAAGGACGATCAGCTTGCGCCGCGGGTCACCACCAGCAAGGTCGTGTCATTGTCCGGGATAGGCGGGGGCGACGACTTCGGGGAAGAGGCCGAGCAGGCAGCCAGGCGCCGCGCCAGGCGGATCGAAGAGCAATACGGCGAGGACGGACCCGAGCTTGCGCAAAAATTTATGGATGAGTGGTACAACAGTCGCGATCTGGCCAGGAAGCGAGCAGAACGCTTTGGCTTCGGAAAGCGATGGACAGACAAGGCTCTGAACGAGATGACAGCCCGTGATTGGAGAATCTTCAAGGAGGACTTCGGTATCGCGACCAAAGGCGGTGCTATTCCGAACCCGATGCGGAACTGGGACGAGTCGGGTCTGCCTGGTCGTCTCCTCGACATTGTCCACCGAGTTGGTTACAACGAGCCAACGCCCATTCAGAGAGCTGCTATCCCAATCGCGCTACAGGCGAGGGACTTGATCGGTGTTGCCGTCACAGGTTCCGGAAAAACAGCGTCATTCTTGCTGCCGCTACTGGTTTACATCTCTGACCTGCCCCCTCTAGGCGAAACAAACAAGAACGACGGACCGTACGGCCTCATCCTAGCACCCACTCGAGAGCTTGTACAGCAGATTGAATCTGAAGCGAACAAGTTTGCGACGCCATTAGGATTCAGAGTTGTCAGCATCGTTGGTGGTCACTCATTGGAAGAGCAAGCCTTTGCCCTTCGCAACGGAGCAGAGATCATCGTCGCCACACCTGGTCGACTTGTGGACTGTATCGAGCGGCGGTTGCTGGTTCTGGGACAGTGCTGCTATGTCATTATGGACGAGGCTGATCGAATGATCGATCTCGGTTTCGAGGAACCAGTGAACAAGATTTTGGACGCGCTGCCGGTTACCAACGAGAAGCCTGACACGGATGAGGCAGAGAACGCGCAGCTCATGAAGCGCTACCTGGGAGGAAAGCATCGCTACCTACAGACGATGATGTACATGGCCACCATGCCTAGCGTCGTTGCGAGGATCGCCAAGCAATACCTGCGGCGACCGGCTATTGTCACGATTGGAAACATCGGCGAAGCCGTTGACACAGTCGAACAGCGCGTCGAGTTCGTCTCCGGGGAGGATAAGCGAAAGAAACGGCTGCAACAGATCCTCTCCTCGGGCGATTTCGCGCCTCCCATTATCGTCTTCGTCAACATCAAGCGGAACTGCGATGCTGTGGCACGAGACGTCAAGCACATGGGTTTCTCTGCCGTTACCCTCCACGGCAGCAAGACGCAGGACCAGCGAGAGGCCGCGCTGGCATCTGTGCGTAATGGGCAGACAGATGTCCTTGTGGCAACGGATCTCGCGGGTCGTGGTATCGACGTTGCGGACGTTTCGCTGGTCGTCAATTTCAACATGGCGACTAACATTGAGTCATATACGCACCGCATCGGCCGTACTGGTCGTGCTGGAAAGAGTGGTGTTGCCATCACTTTCCTTGGCCCTGAGGATTCAGATCTCATGTACGATATGAAGCAGATCCTCACGAAGAGCTCCATCTCGAAGGTGCCCGAGGAGCTGCGGAGACATGAGGCTGCCCAGCAAAGGCCCCAGAAGGGGTACAGCAAGAAGTCATCGGATAGATAGATGAATTGATACCCAGATCTCCCACCATGATTTTCCACGTTGCTGGTTGATCTGAACTTGAATGCGACGGTTGTCTGTCTTTTTGGCGCTGGTCCAGTGATGATCCAGTAGCTCTCCTACGGTCTGTCCGATATACTTAAGGGGAGACCGTTTTGCCAACACTTGATGTACCTTACGTAGAAGGAATGCTTGTACACCAAAACGACAGTTGTATATTTGACCGGGCGCGAGACAGGTAGACTGACACAACCGAGGAGCAGCCTCAATGACGAACTATTCAACGGCCAGGCGATGGCGTTATTCACATGCACAAGCACGATGAAAACATCCTTAGCATCAATCAGCCACCATCGCGGGCCTTTGCCCTAAACCTCCGGCTCCTGCTCGGTCTGAAGTAGCGGTGATGCTAGATACGTCAATATCCGACCATCCGAGAAGCTCTCCGGCCGAGCCGTCAGAAGTACCGAGATGATCAGACGGCCTTGAACATGCGTTTGGTGTGGCGTATCGGCGGTGTCCGCCAAAACCACCCCGCAACGCCAAAAAGGCGCCCGAGGCCCAGGCCTGATGAGTCGCCTGTGATCCATCTTATCTAATCTTATCGCCGCCGCTTGATGTCACGGCCCAATTCTGCACTTGAAAGGAAAAAATCGACGCACAGCGTGCTACCTTCCTGCCAACCTGCCACTGTTAAATGAAGCAATGGGTCTGAGGTATCTCGGTGTTTTCCACTCTCGCGCCCCTTCATAACACTGGCCCTCCCGCCGCGAGAGGTCGCCTCAGCCTAATCAGTCCCATCGCCGCCAACCACCCCGGTATCGGCTTCGCACCTCGCTGGCGTGACTCCCAGACCGCTACTGCCCCGCGCCTTCCCTTGACGAACCGCGAAGCCACGAGCTTCACAACTCAACAACGATTGAGACAAACAATAGGCTTCAAGGATTTTTTCTGAGTAGGCCTTTGGGCTATCGGGCGTTGCCGGTCGCCTGTTCGACGAGTGTGCATTCGACCCCTCCCGCCGCCCTCGAAGCGAAACATCCTCACCGCCCCCCTCGTCAGGCGCCTGGAGAAGCGCGCGCTTTATTTACTCTCCCGTCACGGGGCTTCAAGC
Organism: Verticillium longisporum; assembly: GCA_019188255.1. Taxonomy (NCBI): domain Eukaryota; kingdom Fungi; phylum Ascomycota; class Sordariomycetes; order Glomerellales; family Plectosphaerellaceae; genus Verticillium; species Verticillium longisporum. The sequence goes on from JAETXT010000011.1 coordinate 3,170,612, forward strand.
CGGGAAACCTGGTGGCACACTTTCTCTTGCCATGGAGAAAACGGCTGGCATTATGCAAGTCCCTCAACACGAAGTCGTCGTGCCAGTGACTGCCCGCGCAGCCGCGGCAGAAGCCGTGGAAGATGTTGTATACGGCTCGGTAAGGACACTCGCGAACCAGAACACTGCTCAAAAGCTGACACGGATGTTACAGGCTGCCGGCGTTATCGGGAAATACATCGAATACCCCTTCGACACGGTCAAGGTCCGCCTCCAATCCCAACCCGACAACCTGCCGCTCCGTTACAAAGGACCCATCGACTGCTTCCGCCAGTCCATCAAGGCCGACGGTCTGCTCGGTCTCTACCGGGGCATCACAGCGCCTCTCGTGGGCGCCGCGGCGGAGACGAGCAGCCTCTTCTTCTTCGAGCGCCTCGGCCGAGAGGCCATCTACCTGTCGGGCGTGGCCACCAAAGATGAGCCCCTCTCGCTGGCAGCGCTCTACTTCACCGGCGCCTTCTCGGGCTTCTTCACCTCGTACGTCCTGACGCCGATCGAGCTCGTCAAGTGCAAGATCCAGGTGCCGGCGCGCGCCGACGGCAGCGCCCCCGCGCCGCTCAAGCCGCTGCCCGTCATCCGCGACATCTACCGGCACCATGGCCTGCGCGGCTTCTGGCACGGGCAGCTGGGCTGCCTCATCCGCGAGTCGGGCGGCGGCGCCGCGTGGTTCGGCAGCAAGGAGACGGCGACCAAGCTGTTCCGCGCCGTCAACGACAAGGCGGCGACAACGCCGGGCGAGAGGGACGCGCTGGCGGCGGCGCCGCTGCCGCTGTGGCAGCAGGCCGTCGCCGGTGCTTCGGCCGGCATCTCGTACAACTTTCTCTTCTTCCCCGCCGACACGATCAAGTCGCGGCTGCAGACCATGGCCATTGGCGAGTCGGTCAAGGAGCGGACGTTCTGGAAGGAGGGCGCCCTCATCTGGCGGCAGTACGGCCTCGCGGGGCTGTACCGGGGCTGCGGCATGACGTGCCTGCGATCGGCGCCCAGCTCGGCGTTTATCTTCATGGTGTTTGACGGACTCAAGGGGCACTTTCCCATTCATAGATGATGCATAAAAAAAACTTGGAACGAGGGATGGATTGGTTGCGGAGGGGTTGTGGCACGGCGATTCTTCATGGCATTAGCAGGCGTTTCGGGAAGGGGGGGTTCCGATGGATTTTTTTTTTGGAAAGATTCGTTGCTGCTGCACTTTTATTCGTCGTTGCATAGACGGTGTTTACACCGAAATAAACTCGTACAGACTATAGCATACTCATTTAAGTCTCTGCATTCGTCACTTGATTTGGATAATGGAATAGATTGTAGTCTTCTTTCAAGAACATGCATGGGTAAAACTGGCGCTCTCATATACATTCTGCCGTGCCAACAGGGGATGAGTTACTGCGACTGCCTCACAGCGCCTTGCCCTTTCCCTTGGGCTCCGCCTCGCTCTTCTCGCTAATGTCCCAGTTGTTGAGGTATCCGGCGCCGGCGCACAGGTAGGTGGCGAAGCTGAGCCAGCCGAGGTAGGGCAGCTGCAGCAGGCCGGCGGTGCGGTCGACCTGGCCCCAGATGTAGGCGAGGTAGGCGTTGACGCCGAGGAGGGAGACAATGTCGGCGGTGGCCTCGGCGGGGCGGCGGAAGACAAAGAAGAGCGGCGTCCAGGCGAGGTTGAGGGCGAGCTGGATCGAGTAGAGGGTGGCGCCGTGACGCGTGAGTTCGGCCTGGGCGGGGGTGGCACCGGGGGCGAGGCCGATGGAGACGGCGCGGTAGGCGGCGTAGCCCATCAGTCTGAAAGGAGGGCACAGCCTGGGTCAGCTTCGCGGTTTTTGCATGTCGGGGGAGGATGGCGTCGAGAGGGGACATAGCTACCCGTAAAGAACAGTCCAGACGGGGCCGAAGACATAGGGAGGGGGGTTTCCGGGAGGGTTCTTGATGCTGGCGTAGGTCTTGAGAGTGTTGGCGCCTGAGAGCAAAAGGGTCAGCATAAGTTTGGCGAACACACGTTGCCAACGGCCATGGCGCAAGGCCGCGCGGGGGTGGAGGGGAAACTTGCGACTTGAGGTGTAGCCGACGGCAGTCCCCAGGGCGATGGGCAGGAGGATTGAGGTTGCCGGATGGTCAAAGACCTGGCGAGGCAAAGTGAGAGCGGGAATAAATGTGGTCATCTTGAATGATTGCACGCGGTAGCAGAGGGAGCGTATGGGCGAGGAAGAGAGCAAGGTTGGATCGTGGGCAGGAGAAGTCGTTCGAGGACAAATGTGTTGGGGATGTTGGGGGGGTGTGATCACGGGTCAAGGGTGCCGCCCAGCGGGCACATTCAGGCACTGGAAAGCTATGAACTTGCGATGACGTAGAACACCGAAGGCCGAGAGGCATCTGAGCTCATGTTTGTCGGGTCATTTGCAGGGGGAATCATCGGAAATCGGAAAAATCCATTGTTGAATGGACATGGAAGGTCCACCCAGGATTACATGCCCATGAGGCTCACGAGACATGCAGAGTTCACGATGTTGTCAAGTCCTCCTTGTCGTTCCGCCGGTCGTGGTCACTGTCAGAAGCACTACCAGAGACACAGATCTTGGGCGTCAGGTAGCTCGAACTGGGATCAACGGCGTCTCCACCATGCGCCCGTTATAGCACTATCGCATAGTGCAATGGGTGGGTTCTGTTCAGGCGCTAGGCCGCTCCAGGGCGCCAGGCTCCAGACAAAGGCCGTGAGTGGCCCTGGATCGCCGTTTTGCCAGGACGTACCCTCCTCCATTCGAGCAAGCGAGCGAGCGCGTCCTGCAGCTCTCCAGGCCAGGTCCGTCCCGTCCAGGTCCGTCCCAGAGTTCACCTTCCGCCTCGCAAGCTGCTGTCTCGCGTCTTCGCAACCACCAACCCACGGGACAAGGCCTCGTCGCCATTGCCATCATCGATTGATTGTTCGTTACTCCCCCTTTCTCCCACTCTTCGTCTTCCTATCTTGCGAGTCCTCCAATCCTCCTACTACGCTGTAGCTGTCGCCGTCGCTGTCGCTGTCGCTGCACGTTTGCAACAGCCCGGCCAGCCTCCTCCCATCACCTCATGACCCTCCCATCTTTTCTCCCCCCATCCCTTCGCCTTCATCGGCCTGTATTGGCTGTCGTCTTTTCTCTGCCCTCGTCCTATTCTTCAGTTCGTTGATCGAGCTATTCCATCTTTTCTCTATTGCCTTCTCTTCCCTCCCCTTTCCCGCTTTCTTCCTCAAACAAACCACCTTTGGCGATTGACTTGTCTAACCGCAAACATGACGCCAAACAGCATCACCAAACCGACCAGTCGCAAGCGAGAAGACGGCATTTCCTGACGAGCAGTCGACCGACCGAAGCGGTACAAGACACGCCCCAATTGCGCCCGCGGACTGGGACCACGCCAGCCGACCGACCTAGACCGATACTCAAGCCGACATGGATTCGTATTCATCCTACCGCGAGCCTGCTCGGTCGCCCGGCGACAGGAATTGGGAGAAGACGGAGCGCTCCGACTCCTACCGCGCCCGTTCCCCTGGTGCGTGCTTGCATTTTTCACCATCCATCTCTCCTCTACCCATGTTGCCAATGCCGTGGTCGCTCGCTGAAGTAGCGATTCTACCTATACCGCTGGCTCGCCTCTTTCTTCCTTTCCATACCTGACACAAAGCTTACTGTTTCCAAGGCGCAGAACGCTCTCGAGATCGCCGTCGTTCGAGATCACCCGCTGCTGTCGACCGGTACGAACCCCGAGGTCGCCGAGATGACCACGGCCGCGACAGGGACGACCGCCGCGGTGATCGCCGGATCGGGTCGCCACCCGCCAACATTGACCGCTATGTGCCCGGCCAAGACAACGAAGGGCCATCGCTCACTGTCAACCCTCTCATGGACCCTGTCAAGCTTCCTTACCAGGTCGGATTCTCCTACTTTGGCGAATGGTGGCGTATGAACGAGAAGATCAAGGAGGACAAGGAGCGCCAGCGTACCGGCAGGCGACGCGAGCCCGAGAGGCCGCGCGGCTCTCGTGAGGCACAAGAAGAGCGCGACAAGGAGAAGGCCAGGATTCAGGCCGCCTACGACACCTACAAGGAGGACCTTCAGGCCAAGATGGCCCGAGCCTTCGTCTCGGAGCACAAGAAGGAGCAGTGGTTCCGCGAGCGCTACGTCCCAGAAGTCCGCGACCCTCTACGCCAGCAGATCAGCGAATTCCGCCGCGGCGGCTACACCCAGTGGGAGCAGGATCTCGAGTCTGGCACTTTTGATGAGTTCTCGCTCGAAGGCCTGCCGAAGAACGATAGCAACGGCCAGGGCGGCCTCGTGGAGAAGGAAGAGGGCGAGGCCATGGCGACCAACGAGATTCTGGGCGTCGGTGACCTTGTGCCTGCCAACGGCGCCGATATCCGTGACGAGAACCTGTTCCAACCGACGCTGCTCTTCAAGACGATCGCCCCGCATGTCAGCCGCCTAAACCTGGAGGCTTTCTGCAAGGAACACTTGGGAGAAGAGGAAGGCGGCTTCAAATGGCTGTCGCTCTCGGACCCCAACCCCAGCAAGCGATACCATCGCATCGGTTGGGTCATGCTGCACCCATCATCCGAGACGGCCGCAGCAACACTCGACCGAGCGGACCCCGTGGACGAGGACGGCGAGGCTCCCAAATCGCCCGTCGTCGTGTCGACAGCGGAGAAGGCCCTCGACGCGATCAATGGCAAGACTGTGAAGGACGAATCTCGCGGCGATTTCACCTGCCATGTGGGAGTGCACAACCCGCCCCAAGCCCCTCGGAAGAAGGCGCTGTGGGATCTGTTTTCCACGCCTGAGCGCGTGGAGAAGGACCTCGCTCTCGTGCAGCGCCTTGTTAACAAGTTTGAGGAAGACTTTGGTTCCGACTTTAATGCCATTCTCAAGATTGAGGAAAGGGTCGATGACCTCCGCAGCGCGGGCCGTTTGCAGCCCGCAGTTCCTCCCAAGCCAAAGGGCCGCCGCCGCCGCGCGGACGCCGATGGAGCGGACGCTGAGCACATGCATGACGCTGAGCAGATGGAAGACGCCGAAGGCGAGGAGGAAGATGAGGGCGCCGTGGACGAAGACGACGAGGTCGACGATGAGGAACTCCTCGTCAAGAAGAAGCAGCTGGACCTCATGATTGAATATCTTCGACGAGTCTTCAACTTTTGTTTCTACTGCGTCTTTGAGAGCGACTCGATCCACGAGCTCACCCGCAAGTGCCCCGGCGGCCATCTGCGCCGGCCTCGTGCCACGCTCAGCACTGCTGCCAAGGCTGTGGCCAAGGCCAGCGCGCTCGGCGAGCCGTTTCCTGGAAAGAAGCGTGGCGAGGCAGACGAAGATGGCGAGGTGGCCGATGGCGGCGACAGGCGGTTCCGCGGAGCGGGCGGCAAGGCTGAGCAGCAGCTGCTGCGGGCGTACAACTGGGTCAAGACATTTGAGGACAAGGTCATGCAGATTCTTGAGCCCGATTCGGTCGACCTACGCAAGCTTGGCGGCAAGCCCATCGATGAGGCCATGGACGAGGAGCTTCTCAAGTATGTGAGGCAAGAGGATGAGCACAAGTTCCGTTGCAAGGTTCCCGAGTGCCAGAAGCTCTTCAAAGAGGACCATTTCTGGAAGAAGCACGTCGAGAAGCGGCATCCCGAGTGGCTCGAGGGCCTGAAGCAGGAGGTACGTCTGGGCTTGTTCGCCGCAGTGGAGGTTCATTCAACTAACCTTTGTGACCATAGATTGAACTTATCAATGCCTACGTCATGGACCCCTCTCACATTGCGCCGTCGCGAACGGACGCCAACTCAAACGGCCACTTCCCGCCGCCCAACGGCCAGGCTGCGGCCGGAACACCGCGTGGATTCAACCTCAACACGTTCAACATGAATACCATGATGCCGATTCCAGGATTCCCGATGCCTCCTGGCGGGTTCTCCGGCTTCATCCCCGGCGGTGCAGGCCAAGGTTCGGGCTGGAGCGGCGATGGTCGCGATGGCCAAGGCCCGATCCGACGAGGCGGCGGCATGGGTGGTGGCGGCCGTGGCGGTAACTACCGAAGCGGACCGTACGACCGCAGGCCTAATCCGCGGTACGACGGAGCGCGCGGCCGCGGCGGTCCCAGCAAATGGGGCGACGGCGGCGCGGGAGGTGCGGCAGTCGGCCCTCGCGAGGCCACGCAGGGTCGAAGCCTCAAGAGCTATGAAGATCTGGATCACGTCGCAGGAGGCGGTGGTGGTGAGCTGAATTACTAGAGGCCTTCGCTCGTCCGCTGTAACAAGAGCCAAAAACAACGAGGACATGGAGAGGAAAACCAGCCGGTGAAAACGAAGCCGGAATGATACGTAGGGACTTGGGAAGGAAAGAGGCGTTTTGTTTCCATGTTTCTTTTCTGAGGGTCGATTATTCTCACCTCCCGGTTGAAGGAGAGACGGGCTCGGGGAGGATCTCAGCCGTCATGTCTTCTGTATTATGTATCACCATCACCAAAATTGCAGATAGCGGAACCGGTTGCTTTTGAAAACAACAAAGACCAAGTGACGTGCCCGCGGATGTGTGACAAGAGATGGCGGCGGCCTTTTCACGCGCATGAGGCGCTTGTTCACTACCATACCAGCCTCGGCCAGCTCCTGGGCGTTGGAATCCGCTGGCAGCCTTGTGAGCTATTTGGCATTTGGCCCCCACGACCGAGTGACACTGTGAAGTCGGTTTCGTTTCGATCTTGACCTTCTTTCTCTTGTGTCTAGCTATCCAAGTTGAGGTGAGGTCAGAGTCAAGATAGCTAGAAGACGCCAACCTCGTCTATTCGATTGCTGTCCAAGGTCTGTCTCAGTTGCAAGGCGCCATGATCGAACTCTCGAAAGACACCTTTACGAGGCAGATGTTGGAGGACATTGTCGCTGCGGCTTCCACGTCAAGCACTCAATCTTGGCCGAATCGTCGCTACATCGTCAGCACCACCCAGCTTTCCGTACTGCATAATGGGTTTCCTTATGGCATCGCAAACGCGGCCGGTCAGCCGTCCATGTCGGATCTACTGGACAGGCGCTTCACGGCGCCTGACCACTTCCGTCATGTCGACAACATGGTGGCAGATGCTCTTCTCCTTCATCTCAGCGGCGCAAGCACGACTCTCATATTTCATCTCACCGACAAGGCAATAGGCCTCCTCCGCCGCCTCCCTCCTCAACCACCGCCGTACTCGAACCAGTACTGGTTCCTTCACCTGCCCCAGGGCGTCCCCGATCTATCACGATACACCAACTCGGGGGAGTCCGAGTCGGAAAGCAGTCGGCGCGGCACCCTCCCGTGGGATGACCTCCAGGCGGTTACGAGGTTCAGCACCGTGACCCTCAAGGTTGGCATCATCGTCGCAGCATGCGAGGGCGGCCCCGTCGACGACGCCCTCCAAGTTGCCACAGCCCTCCGGAGCTTCCTGCTCGACTTTCGCACGCTGCGCGAGGCCCTCGGTGTCGTCATCGAGACGGCCCCCAAGTCGCAGGCCGCCGACGTCTCGCTGCGCGACCTCGTCTCCGACGCTTTCCTCTACACCACCTGGACCCGCTGCTCGCAGCTCTTCCTCCACCTCGCCCTCGACGCGCAGGCCCGGTCGGGCTACGACGCCCGCTGGGCCCCGCTGCTGGCCTTCAAGTGCAAGCCGCCGGGCGTGTCGGTGCCGTCGATCGAGGACGACCGCTACGACCGCGCCGTCGACGCCGTGCCCGGCGCGCGGGCCATGCTCGACGGGCCGCGCTCCATGTGCAAGTGGGCGCTGCGGCTGCTGCGCTCCGACAGGCCCGCCGGCGCGCTCGACTACCGCCGTTTCCTGGCCCGGTTCGCGGAGCAGCACGGCACCAAGCCGGCGCGGTGCCTCTTTGGCAAGGACGAGACGTGCAAGGGCGACCACCCGACCGAGTGCGGCCGGTTCAAGGACGATCGACTCGTACTCGGGGACCAGTCGGTTCACGCACAAGGGTGTGCGCCTGGCCGGTGCCGCAAGCTCGTCTGGGATCGCGGCTCGTATGTTGCTGTTCGCGGCCCCGTGGCCGTCGCGGCCGAGCCGTCTTTGGATGGGAGGCACGTTGCGTATCGGCCTGCGAAGGCGTCAACCATGGCCATTTCGCACGTCTGGAGCCACGGCCACGGCGGCCGGCCGGACACGGGTATCAACACGTGCCTGCATGCGCGGTTCAGCCGGCTCGCGCGCCGGCACGGGTGCGACGGGTACTGGATGGACGTCATGTGCATCCCTGACGAGCACAAGCTGCGAAAGGAGGCCATCGGGTACATCAATGAGGTCTTCGCCGCCAGCGCCTGCGTGCTCGTTCTGGACCGGGACATCATGGACGTCGACGTTTCGCAGCTCTCGATGGACGTCTGGGAGAGGCTGTTCGCGACGGTTCTGGTCTGCGACTGGAACGTGCGCGCGTGGACCATGCTCGAGGCCGTCAAGGGGTGTCGAGGCCTCGAGCTGCTGTGTCGCGACGAGCGGACCGTCTCGCTGAGGGCGTGTCTCGATGCCGTGAGGCAAAAGGGCCGCGTCGATCTGGCCATCCTGGGACTCGCCGTGCAGCACCTCCTCCCGGCGCCGCCGTCGCCCGCGGGCCAGGTGCCGGGGCGTACCGTCGAGAAGGCGGGGAGCATCCTCGGCCTGCGCCACGCGACGAGGGAAGGCGACGACGTGGTCATCTGGAGCCTTCTGAGCAACCGCCCCGTGTGCTTCACGCCGCAGGACTTCTGGGCGGGTCTCGTGGGGACGAGCCTCCCGACGGCGTTCCTCGTGTCCGACACGGCGCGGCTGCCGCACGCGCCGGGCTTCTCCTGGGCCCCGGCCACGCCGTACGTTCGCGGGCCGACGACAAAGTCCGGCGCCAAGCTGTGGCCGCACCTCGCCTACGACGGCCTCGGCAGCCAGCGCGCCGTCATCTCGCCCGCCGGGTTGCGTGGCACATGGCTCGCGTACGACTACAGGGCGCAGGACGACGACACCTACCGCGATGTGGCATTCCGGTACCATGAGTACGATGGCAGCGGGGCGCTGAAGACGGCCGTTTTCGAGGACACGCGCGTCGTCAACTCTTGCTGGCGGCGGGCCGTCGAGCTGCGCAAGACGCACAGGCATGTGGCTCTGCTGCTGCCTGCGCAGGAGGACAGACAGTCAGTGTTCCTCATCTCGACGGACCCAGACGTTAAGAATGGAGAGCGGGGCCAGCTTGTTGTGCTGTGTACTTCGGACAATGGGCATGCGTGGACGTGGCGAGGCGTCGAGGATTGGGCGCCATGGTTGGAGTTGCCTGAGATGGCGGCGCGAGATTTGTTGATCACCTGAGGTTGAGAGGTTCCAGTCGTATCGAAGGTGAGGCTCATGATGTCCTGACTCCCTGATCATCCTAAGGTAGGGCTAAGAGCTTGTAAGGACTTGTTGATGGTGTATGATTGCCTCTATACGAGAGAGTACAGACGACCGTCTGTTCACGCCAGCGATCTCACAATGTCGAGTTATACGTGATGTGATTTCACCTTGTCGATATCCTGGGAAGCCAACCAATAAACACTGTCAAGCAGCATAAGTGAGTTGGCTTTCGAATATCGACGGCGGTGTCTGTGTAGGTCTGACCATCGAACCCCGAGATTTCATTTGACCCAGTTCGGCCTGCAGTCCGCCATATACGGAAGACGGCAGGCCGAACTGGGTCAAAACGACATTGAAGACTTGAACCCTGCCGTATCCCGAACAACGTCCCTGAGCCAAGGTTGACCGACATCTTTTAGAATTGACATAAGCCACTTGCTCTATAATCATCAATGGGCTGAAAAGTGCCGCCGACCCAAAAGCTCGTGATGTTGTTCCGTCTCTCCGGGCTCTGTGCTCGAGATCAAGTATGAGAGCATCTTAGGCGCCTATGTCGCCACCCCGTCCAGATTAGGGTTTGTCCGACAAAACGACCGCATGTATCAGCAGCTTCGATCAGATCCCTTCTGTCCTGGGCAGATTTCATGTCGAGCGTCTGCGTCTCTTGGTTTGAGGAGTGCCTGGCCTACTACTCTCCATAGATCGCTCAGAGTCCTGCTTGATGGTCACATGGTAATGGGGCTGGCCTTTTCCCGATCAGCGCAAACTCATTAGACAACCCTTCGCCCAAAACAGCAAAACGCTAACAACCATGTGTCTCCGCATACCCTGATGTTGTTTCTGGCCTTGACTGTGATTGAGGCCTTGTCCGTCAGTGGCGGCCTCAGCTTCACGGCTGGAACTGGCAGCATGCGTAAGTACAAACTTCCCTTTTCTAGAATCAACCTCGGCCATAGGCGATCATTCGACATGAATGCCAACCGTTGAACGCCTGCTTTTGAGGGATATCACGCTATTCAGTAACCCCACCGCGCGGAAAGGCGTCTACAGCATCACCGTGGGCACATTCGCTGAAGTTTGTCATATTCCCGGCCCGAGGCGGTACTTTTAATTTGAGCCCCCTGGCACCACATGAAGAGGGCAAGCAGGTAACATCATGCGCGTCGCTGATGGGAAGAAGACCTAAAGATTACTTGGGCTCTGTGAATATTACGGACCATAGTAGGCGAATTGACGACCGCCCAGTCGTCTTCGTTTTGCCCCCGTCGTCTGGTCCTTGATCCGACCATGAAATTCACGTCTCGAAGAAGTGGTGCTACGCTGTCAAGAAGTATACCAAGCGCATCAGCAAGGAAAATTTCTCCGAATTCGCGAACTATGCTGCTTCGTGGCAACATGCCATGGCAAGCGATGGTCAGGAGAACCTGGACTCCCTGCGAGCAATCAGCCGCATGCATGACTGCCCTGCTTGCTTCAAAAGGCCGTCGGGGGCGGCTGCAGACTGTGGTAAGCGCCGACCTCAGTGACAGACTTGGATAAAAAAGTTGACTTGGCCTTCCTGTTGCTAAACCACAAGGCCTCGAGCTAGGCCTTGGTTTCAGGTGACTTGAGAGGATGATGTTGGTGACGAATTCTGCCGCCACACATAGAGACCTCCGAAAATAGCGAACACTAAAAAGTGACAAGATACCTACCCAAAAATGACCACATCGCCCAGCCACAGTTCGAGGCCTAGTTTGACTCAACTTGTTCTACCTAACAGGGCCTTAGTTATTTGACCTGTCTCCTTCGCTGGTTGGGGGCGCAATGCAACATCGGCGCTTAGGTGCGCAGCCTAGCCGCCGACGGGTCTCGCGGGTGTTGGCCCCAACAATTGCTTTCACGGTCATAGGGTGTTCAGCGGTGCTTCAAATGATGTTCAAAACACTGGGTTGATGTGTATAATAAGCAGAGCGGCGGTGCTGTCTATCCTGGTGAGGGTGTCAAACTTCTTCATTTCCGTTTCGTTGTCTCATCACACGGCTGGCCGTTCACACGTTTATTCTCCCATCGAACTTGTTTGCCTGTGCATACGGTCTCTGCTCTACCTCCTCAACATGCTCGACGCACGCAACTACACCATCGGCTGGATCTGTGCTGTGGACCGCGAGTTCGTAGCAGCAAGGGCTTTCCTGAGCAAAACACACGAGGGACCGATATACCTCGGGATCCACGATAAAAACGAATATGCGCTCGGTGAAATGGCGGGACACAACATTGTCATAACCGTCTTGCCTAAAGACAAATACGGAATATGCCAGGCCACAGTGGCGGCCGCGAGCATGGTATATAGTTTTCCCAACGTCCGCATCGGTCTCATGGTCGGCATTGGCGGAGGTGTTCCAAGCGCGAAAAACGACATTCGACTCGGCGATGTTGTCGTCGGCGTCCCCCAGGGCTCACACTCAGGCGTTCTTCAGTACGATCTCGGCAAGATTGTCCAAGGCGAGGCATTTGAGACTCGGAGCCACCTGAACAAAGCACCCCGCCTCCTTCGCAGCGCCGTGCAGAAGTTGGAAGCCAGATATCACTTCGATGGTGTTCACCTTGTAGACGCCGTGGAGAAGGCAGCGCAGAAGATCGAGGATGGCGACTACTACCGTCGACCACCGATCACCTCTGACAGGCTCTTCCTGTCCTCCTTCACGCATCCTTCTTCGAAACCATCCCTTCCGTGCAGTCAAGTCTGCAAAGGGACATCTCATCTTCAGGTCCGGCGGGCCCGCAGTGGAAGACAAGGCGACCCTTTCGTCCACTATGGGCTGATAGCCTCGGGGAACCAGCTTGTGAAGGATGCCGTGTTCCGCGACAAACTGGCGGCTGCTGAAAATATCCTTTGCTTTGAGACGGAAGCGGCAGGCCTGGTGGATTCGTTCCCCTGTATCGTTATCCGCGGAATCTGTGACTATTCAGACACACACAAAAATGACGAGTGGCAAGGTTTCGCGGCGATGGTGGCAGCGGCGTACGCGGCTGATCTACTGCGTGAGGTGCCGCCCACCACCACCACGAGGGAGCTGCAGATCAGGGAAGTGCTCAACACGAGTCGGCACCCACAGATCGAGAGTGCTTCAAGACGGGTCCGAAGCTTTTGACAGTAAATGTGTGGTTGGACTGTGTCTAGGGCCTTGACCAGATTGAGGACGGAAATGGATGGGCATTGCGCGCATTCGAACGTTGCTGGACTCATGACATATCATTGTTGTACATCTATGGCAGAAAATGAACAAATCAGGGAAACTGAGAAGGCCTAGTCCATATGCTTGGTCGTTTTTGAATAGCTTCGTTTGACGGTTTCACGCGCTGGCGTGTTATGACACCTGGATTGCCTAGGCCTCCCGATTTGAGTTAGGTATGACAGCTGACTCTACAGGTATCCTAGGGCTCTCAGAAGACTACTGCTCAGTTCATCGACGGTAGATGATAGACCCCAGGAAGCTGCGGCAGTCGACTCTAACAGGCTTAAAGCTGCTGCTGTTCGTGTCTCTATGAGGCATCTGGTGCAAAGTAGTACAATCATGATGGTGTTGCCTCGTGGCACTGGGACGGCAGACAGCACACGTGATGAAGACGACAGCACCCTCACTGACCGCATCGCTCCGAAGGGGAAAGAGGCCGTTATGCTCTTGTTAGGAGGAGTCATGACTAATGCAGCCATGGGTGATTTACAAGCCAGTTCAAGATGGCGACGTGACTGTTGTCGGGCCCTGCCGTGATCTGGTGGTGCCGGTAACGGGTTGTTCGCTTGATCCCGAGGGACCGGGAGGTGGAGATCTGAAGAGGCGACAGCGTGCGGCGTAACGGCTGGTCCGAACTTTGGGGGAGTCGGGTACACGTGCAGCAGGTGGGGCCGTGGCCATGTAAGCCATTTTGATGAGACAAAAGAGCTGTGATTGTGTTGTTTTTTACGACGATATTTACGAAGGGGTGGTGGGGTGGAATGTGACGCAAAGATCGGAGGTGGGAAGACATGGGCAGGATGGGTTTTCCCCGGTGATCCATGTGTTTCGTCGAACATGTCATGGAACCTGTCCATACGCGTTTGCCTTGACCGCCAGCAGCAGGCAGCAGGCAGCTACGGGAGGGGCAAGTCGGCTGGCGTCTGTCCCAGGCAGGCGTATCGAGGTCCTGCCGTGTCTGGGCTGTTGGATCCTGCCTGTTGGATAGGTAAGGTAGGTAGGTTCCTGGGTCACTCTAGGCAGGCACAGGGCTGGTGATGCCCCAATGTCACTGGAAACTGGAATGCAGTGAAAACAAGGGGGAAAGGGCAACACTAGCTGCTTCGATCGTAGCTGCGCGCGACAAAAAGTACGACGGCGACAGGCCGTCTTACAGCGCTTTCTTCCCTGCTTACGACGGAAGCCATAAGGTGTCCAGTGCTGCCGTGACATTTCCCACTGTGGGGTCATCCCGAGAAAGCGAACAAATGCTGGCAAATCGATTGGTTAGGCGTATGCAGCCGTCGTACTTTTGGTAGCGTGCGTCCCGCATCGGGCAAGCGCGACTCTCGTACTTCGCGTTTTCGAGGTTACGACGCGGCACGGCATTCACTGGAAACCCCCTCCGCCATTGTTCCTTCCGCCGCCGCCCCTCCTGGGCCCGGCCTCGAGTGTGGTGTGGCACTGTTAGCCGCTTTGATGAAGCGAAATCGTCGCGAGATGAATCATGCTAGATAGATGCACTTTCATTCATCATTCGCCTCATCTCCCTCATCTTCCTTTTCGAAATGTTGAAATACACCCTGCGTGCCTCGACTTTGACCATGTGTACTTCATCTATCTGATCTGTGCTATTCCCTCTCTATTACCTTCCCAAGGCGTTCTGAGGGCGAACAACCCCTGGCCTGCCCTCCATTGACGGACAGACCCTCATCGCCATCCGCCTCACCCCTACCTACACCCCGGATTTCTCACTGCGCTCCTTTCTCGTCTCGCTCTTCTTGCTCGTCTCGCCAACCGCCATGGCCGACGTCAAGGCGCAAGCTCCCCTCGCCGAGGCCAGCCGCGAGGCCAGTGTCCCCTCCACCACGGACGAAAAGCCCAAGGACACCAAGCTTCGACCTGAACGCGAACCGACCTTCAAAGACTACATTCGAGTCTTTTCTTATGCCACGAAATGGGATATCGTCATCTACATCTTCGCCGCCGTCTCCTCCATCGGCTCCGGCACCACCCTGCCCCTGATGAATGTCATCTTTGGCCAGCTCGTCAGCCAATTCACCGGCTACTTTTCCGTGCCCCCGACCACCAGCAGGTCTGAATTTGAGGCTCTGCTCGACAAGCAGGCCCTCTACATCATGGCCCTCTTCATCGGCCGCCCTACATCAACAAGTTTTGCTTCCGCTTGATCGGCATCCGCCTCTCCTCCGCCATCCGACTGCACTACATCGAGAGCCTCTTTGGCCAGTCGATCCACGTCCTCGACTCCATGCCCCCTGGCGCCGCCGCCGGCACCATCACCACGACCGCCAATGTCCTGCAGCTAGGCCTCTCCGAGAAGCTCGGCACCTTCATGGAGTACAACGGAACCATCTTCACGGCCATCATTGTCGCTTTCACCTGGAGCTGGGAGCTGACCCTCGTCACCTCCTCCGTCCTCTTGTTCCTCATCTTCGTCCTCGGCGTCATCCTGCCCTTCCTCATCAAGGGCCAGTCCGCCATTACCAAGTCCGAGGCCAGGGCCACCGCCGTCGCCAGCGAGGCCTTTAGCTCCATCCGCATGCTGTCCGCCTGCGGCGCCGAGGAGCGCATCACCTCTCGCTACGATCGCTGGGTCGACGACGCACGCCGCAAGGGCCAGGCCACGGCCCCTCTGTTTGCGACCCAGCTCGGCCTCATCTTCTTCGGCATCATGGGCGCCTTTGGTTTGGCCTTTTGGCACGGCACGACCATGCGCCTGAACGGATCCATCGACGATGCCGGTGTCATCATCATTGTCATCATGTCCGTGATTATGGTCGTCATCTCCCTCGAGCGCATCGCCACGCCTCTCGTCGCCGTCACCAAGGCCATGGTTGCCGCCTGCGAGTTCTTCACCGTCATCGACGCGCCCAAGCCCGCTACCGGCACCTTGAAGGAGCCCGATGTCTCGGCCGGCCAGGACATTGTCTTTGACGATGTCACTTTTGCCTACCCGAGCCGCCCGCACGTCAAGGTCCTCGACGGTCTGAACCTGCGCATCGAGAAGGGTCTTAACACGGCCATCGTTGGTCCTTCGGGCTCTGGCAAGTCCACCATTGTGGGACTCATCCAGCGATGGTACAGCTTGAACCACCAATACGTCATTGCCAAGACGGTCGAGAAGGACAAGAAGAAGGAAGCGCAGAAGAAGAAGAACCTCAAGAAGGGCATCATGGACTCGGACGAGGAGGAGCCCGTAACCACCCCTGAGGAGACCGGCCCTGCCATCGAACTGTCTGGATCCGTTACAACCTGCGGACGCTCTCTGGACGACATTGAGCTCAAGTGGTGGCGATGCCAGATCGGCCTCGTGCAGCAAGAGCCCTTCTTGTTCAACGACACCATCTTCAAGAACGTTGCCAATGGCCTCATCGGCACCCCCTGGGAGCACGAGTCGGAGGAAACGAAGAGGCAGCTCGTTAAGGAAGCTTGCGAGGAGTCATTTGCCAACGAGTTTATTGACCGACTACCTGAAGTAAGTTTTGCTGTCTTGGATCGTCTTCCCGTAAACAAGCCTAACAACAGGTCCTGCAGGGGTACGACACGCAAGTCGGCGACAGCGGAGCCAAGCTCTCGGGCGGTCAGCGCCAACGTATTGCTATCGCCAGGAGCATTGTCCGAAAACCAAAAATCGTCATTCTCGATGAGGCCACCAGCGCTATCGACGTTCGGGGAGAAAAGATTGTCCAGGCAGCGCTAGACAGGGTTGCCCGCAACAGAACCACCATCACCATTGCCCATCGTCTGTCCACAATCAAGAAGGCCGACAAGATCATCGTCCTGAAGAAGGGCCAGGTGATGGAGCAGGGCACTCATCACAGCCTCCTTGAGGATGAGAACGGTCTATACTACGGACTTGTGCATGCTCAGCAACTCTCCCTCGGTGAGCCCACCGAGGCCAACACGGACGACAGCGAAGAGGACCTCAACACCATTCTTCAGAGGGAAAAGAGCGCGGCGTAGTCCGAAGCGGAACAAGTCAACGACAAATCAAACGACAAGTCACCCAACCTCTTTAGCAGCTATGGAAAGCTTATAGTCGAACAACGCGCGCGATGGCCTTTTTACATCATCATCATTCTGGCCGCCATGGGCGGCGCCTCTTCCACTCCGTTACAGGCTTGGTTGCTGGCCCAAGTCCTGAACGTCTTCACGATTCAAGATCCTGGAGAGATCCGAAGCGAAGGTAACTTCTGGTCGCTGATGTGGGCTGTTCTAGCCATTGGCGTCGGTGTCAGCTACTTCTCCGTCATCTACTCCGCCGTTTTTCTACAGTACCGCATCAGTGCTGTTTATAAACGCCAATATTTCGGGGCTATCCTGTTTCAACGGACGTCCTTCTTCGACCAAGAGGAAAATTCTCAGGGATCACTGACAGTCAGGGTCTCCGGCGACCCCAAACAGCTTGAAGAGCTGCTTGGCATCAACATTGCTTTCCTTCTCATGGGCATGCTCCAGGTTATTGGTGCCCTGTCGATCGCTTTTGCTTTCGGCTGGAAGTTGGCCCTTGTTGCCACATTCGTGACCATGCCCATCGGCCTGTTCTCGGCCTACTGGAGGTTCAAGTATGAAATGCAGTTTGATCAGATGAACGGCGCCGTGTTTGCGGAGAGTGCCAAGTTTGCAGCTGAGGCCATCGGCGCTTTCCGCACCGTTTCGGCCCTGACACTGGAGGATACCATCAACAGACGCTACGGAACCCTTCTCAACGATCTGAGAACCAATGCTCTGAAGAAGGCGTGGCTGGCCTCGTTCATTGTGGCCTTTGCTGAAAGCTCCGGGCTTGGCTGCCAAGGTCTCATCTTCTGGTACGGCGGAAGACTTTTGGCCAGTCGGGAATACGACATGGTCGCCTTCTTTGTCTGCTTCATGGCAGCTATTCAGGGTGCCGAGGCGGCCGGACAGGCCCTTAGTTTCGGGCCTAATGCGGCCCAGGCCAGTGCTGCAGCGAGCCGCATCATCAAGATGCGCGACTCCCGAAACCTCGACACGCATGCCGAGTCGGCGACCATTCCTGACACCGAAGGCGGTGTCAAGATTGAGCTGCGGGATGCTCACTTCAAGTATCCTACTCGCAATGTGTCCGTCTTCAAGGGTATCAACCTCACTGTCGAGAAGGGCCAGTTCGCCGCCTTGGTCGGAGCGTCCGGCTGCGGCAAGACCTCCATCGTGTCGCTGATGGAGCGCTTTTACGATCTGACGCAAGGCGACATCCTCTGCAACGGCAAGAGCATATACGACCTGAACATATACGAGTACCGCAAGGCCTTGTCGTTGGTTGCTCAGGAACCCAATATGTTCCAAGGCACCATCCGCGAAAACATTCTGCTCGGCATTGACGGGGACGTGCCAGACGAGCGACTCCACGCCATCTGCCGCGACGCGTCCATCCACGACTTTATCGTGTCCCTGCCCGAAGGCTACAACACCAACATTGGCTCCAAGGGCGTGTCTCTTTCTGGCGGCCAGAAGCAGCGCATCGCCATTGCGCGTGCGCTCGTCCGCGATCCCAAGATTCTGCTCCTCGACGAGGCGACCAGCTCGCTCGACTCCGAGTCGGAGAAGCTCGTGCAGGCGGCGTTTGAACGCGCCAGCAAGGGCCGCACCATGCTCGTCGTCGCGCACAGGTTGGCGACTGTCCAGAACGCCGACGTCATCTTCGTCATGGGCGAGGGTAAAGTGCTGGAGAAGGGCAGCCACGTGGAGCTGCTGCTGAAGAAGGGCGTCTACTGGCACATGGTACGTCGTCCGCGATCCGCCCCGCATGCTTTGACCGTGATGAAGCTAACAGCACGCAACAGTGCCAGAGCCAGGCTCTCGATCGCTAAGGGTAGAAGAGAGCGACAGCGTGCAGACTGTTGGCTCTGCGGTGGGCATTGGGCAGGCGTAACACGGTTTGAATAGATGGTCGTTTTGTTTGCTGTGGCAGGATACCCTCACCTTTGCTTTCCTTTTCTGAGTTTCCACCTGATGAAACTATTCGCATCTCCCTTCTTGCATTTACATCCACTCCGTGTACATGATCCATTTCGTTCGTGTAGTATACCATGTAATTAGAATATACCACCAATTTATCCTCCCATGGACTGTACCATCCTAACCGAGAATTGACCAAGCGATACGGCGAGCAGCAGGTGCAGCAAGACGAGGATCAAACGAGGGTAAACATGGTATTGTCATCAACTATGCAAATCATCTTGCGAATCTCGTCTGTCCGTGCAGATCCAACGCCTCACTTCGTCTCCGAGCACACATCTATACAAATACGCCGGATCGCTATGCATCAAATGGCAAAGAAAAAGAAGAAATGAGTTTTAAGAAAAAATCAAGCAGAAGCCTCAGGCGCCTTCATCCCCCAGAAGTGATCGAGCTCGGCGGCAATGTCGCCCGTGTGCGTCATGACAAAGTCGTGCGTCCCGCCGAGGACACGCCAGTGCACCGCGTCCGGTCCTCCGAGCAGCGGCAGGCCCTGGCGCTCATAGTCGACGCAGTCGATAATCTCGTCCCCCTGCGCCAGCAAGACGGCAGTACGACCCTTGCCCATGACCCGCCCGAGCTGGGCCCAGGTGGGGTGCTGATCGGTCAACGGGGCGTGGCGGATGCAGCTCATAAAGGCGGGGACGAAGCCGGCGTGGTGGGTGACCATCCAGCGGACGTAGTCGTCAACGCGGCGCTCAAGAGGCATCTCGGGAGGTGGGATGCTGGGATGAGTCGTCTCGGAAGCAGCGACGTCGAGAATCTTGCCCGTCGCCGAGGGCTGCTGGCGGAGGGTGGGTTTGCGGTTGGTGGAGGCGGCGATGGGGCGCTGGAGGCGGCGCTTCGTTGCAAAGGCGAGAAGGCGCCGGGGCACGAGGCCGGAGCGGAAGGTGAGGCGGGCCACGGTCCCGAAGTCGGCGGCGGAGATGAGGCCGGCAGGCGCGAGGAGGATCAGGGACTCGATCATATGGGGAAAAGACGCCGCGAAGGAGGCGGCGAGTGCGCCGCCGAGGGAATAGCCGATGAGGCGGAAGCCGTGCTGGCCGGTCCACGGCAGGGGCGAGGAGGCGAGGGCTAGCAAGATATTGGTCGTGTACAAACGTTCATCGTGAGGCAGGTCGCCCACTCCGTCAGTAAAGCCGCGGCCAAAGAGGTCAAAGGCCATGACCCGGCAGCCGCGGGCAGCGAGGGCACGAGCAAGTGGTGCGAGGGTGATGCACGGAGTAGAGATGCCATGGACGAGGAGGACCTTGGGCCCTTCTAGGTTACCAAACTCGTAGACGCGGACGGTGCCGTACGGGGTAGCGACATCACGGCCGCCGGGGAGTGTGTCTGGGTTGTAAATATGGTCGTGGATGGCATGGGAAGCTTCCTTGGGGAGGGATGCGCGAAGAGGACTGGGGATGATACGCCTCCACTTGGGATAGAGAACGTAACGACAAAAGTAGAAGGTGGCCAATGTGGCGATTACTGTGGTGGCTACGATGGACATGGTGTCGGCGCTAGGGCGGGCCCCAAGAATGCGCAAGAGGGCATCCATGATGGGCGTAGGCGAGGAGCTGCTGGTTGAAGAGGAGGAAGACGAGAACAGAAGCGGTTCAGGTTCTGTGGACTGAGGTGCCGCAAGGGAGGCGGCGGGCTGAGAGGATCGTGACATGGCGCCGTATGTTGTGTCGGTGGTGGGTGTGATGGCGCCGGCTGGGAGTCGTATAAGGGCAGATGCCAGACCCTGGTGATGCGGCCTTTGTATGCAACAGATCGGTTCCTAAGACGAGGGGGCTGTGAACGATGAGAGGTGTATGGAATGAGGAACTTAGTCGTGAGTCGTGGGAAAGAAAGACCAGAGCTTCAGCCCATCCGAAGGTGCCGTGCACCCACGGGCGGAAGGAGTGGTCGTGGGGCGTCCTGCCTCCTAAAGTGAGACGGGAACGTGCCTGCCCCGACTGGACACTGGACAAGCACGATGCTGACTGCCGTCGATGCCCTTGGCGCCTGGCGCTGACGTGCCTTCCCCCGTTACTTTCTTGTCTTGTTCCAGGTGGTGACGTCGCCGCAACAGGGTTCCCGTTCAGGGCTGACTCTCTAGTCTTGGCTCCCCCACAAGCCCTCTGACCCGCTGGCCCTCTCAGGCCTTTAACCCCTGTGGGCCATAGCGTTGGCGCCCAAGTCGGTCCTTAGCTTCAGCTTGGAGACCCACGCAGCCCCGGGCCTAATCCGGACCTTTGAATCCGTCCGCTTCGGGTTCATCGGCCACAACTTGGAGATCCTGTAGGACGGACCCCTTTCCACGTATTCACGTATCCCTCTTCCGGGACCGAGCGTCGCTCAACTCAAGCCAACCGCCCATGCAGCATCGCCCAGCTGCTTCATTACCAGACACATGTTCTCGATGATGGGCGGCCGCATCTCCTGGCTGCCCCTGAAGTTGGACCGCAGAGTCTCCTGCACGACTTCCATGCAGCCTTTGGGGTCCTCTACTGCCGCCTCGCGCGTCCCAGACGATCGAATTGGTTCCTGGATCACCGGTTTGCCGTGTCCAAAGTGAACGAACTCTGTCACGACGCCTGATATCGTTCCGTCCAGGTAAACCGTCTCCTGTCCCAACTGAGATGACGAGGCCCCTGACCTGCCTGCTGTCTTGGTGACGACGCCATACGTCCAGAGCGCCAGGGCTGCGTGATGGATCGCCACAGCGTAAAAGTCCTTGAGGTGCCCCAGTGGGAACAGCTTGGCCTGCCGTAGCACCTGTCCTGCTTGCCAAACGGCCTGTCTGCCGTGGACGCTGTCCGCCCATTCCCGAAGGTTCGCCAGCACCCGTCGCGCCTGTTCTTCGCCCTCCTTGCCGGAGAAGAGCTGCAAATGGTTCAGGGACAGGTGGAGGTTCATAAGCAACAGGTGCAGCATGAGGTGCTCCTGGCATGAAAGCTCATGCCAGTCTGACACAATCGCCTGGAACTGATCCAGTCCTTTGCATAATTCCTCGTGTCGGGTTCTCAATAATTGCTCGCTCGTGCCTCCCATCCTCGTCAGCCACGGCCGGAATCGCTGCACCGAGGAGAGCCTTTGGTATTCATTAATCAGAGACCAGTAGCCGTTGAGAAAGATGGAAACCGCCGCTTGCACGTCCAAGCGACGACGGTTGGATGTGAGAAGGCCAGGGTCTCGTAACAGATCGCCGACTGATGGCGCCCGCTTTGTGTAGCCAGCGGCCAGCTCGTGGTGATGATGTTTCCAGTCCAAGGCCGTCTTGGCAAACCAGAGCTCTTTCGCTTCAGGCAGCGGCAGTGTCATCTCAGCATATGACATGCCTGGGCTGCCGAGTGTAGCCATGGAGGTCCTCGCATCCCGGATGAAGCAGTGAAAAGCAAGCCTGCTGTGGTGTCATTCCACCGCCATCGAACTTGAACCCTTCTCCTGGTTTGAACATACCTCTTCCATGACTCGCGTTCGCACCATGACCGCCACTTCTGTTCGAGCACCTCGCCGCCGTCGGATTCATCAAGTTCAATGAGGGGGTACATCGTACGCTGATATTTGTTGCGATATCGCATCATCTACCACGTGTAAGCATTTGAATGCAGACGCCCTGTGGCGAAAGTACTCACATTTGCAGGAATACCGATATGGCACTCGGCGATTTCCATCTTTCTTCGGTTCCCTGACCACAAGGCAACATCCTGTACGAGGGACAGAGATTGAACCAAGCCAACGTCCTTAATCGTAGTGTTGACTGATTCGAACTTTTCCGGAATCGTGACACGTACAGCCTCCTGCACAGCAAACCCCCATCTTCGAAGGGTTGGTACAGGTGTCAGCACTGCGCCAGATGCTGCTGCCATGGCATGCCAGTCTGCAGGCATTGCCTTCATTTCGAAAGTTGCCTGATGAATCCACTGCGAGGTTTGGCAAAAGTGCGAAGCGAGAAAAATATGGATCAAGCTGTCCATGACTTCGGCCGAAGGGAACGATGATGCTACGCGTGCCATCATCTCGCTGGTCTTGCACGTCTTCAGAACAATAGCCAGCACCCCATCTCGCGCGGCCCCGTCCAGACGGTCAGTCATCACCGTCTCACCCAACTTCTTGCGACCCTCGCGTAGGGCCCCTGTCACATCAGGGGAAGGCACGGGCAGGTTAGACTGCTCTCCATAGCCAGCATTGATACGCGACAGGCTCCATCGCCATGGCGATTCCGTCCATGCTTGAACGAGATTCTTGCGCATCTGTACAAGATCTATCGAATCTTCGGGGCTCAGCGTAAAGGTCTGCGATTGCTGAAACCCGTCACCCAGCAAGTCAACGTTCCAGTAATCCAGTAAGCTGAAGTCAACATCAGTGAGATCAAGATTGTTGTGGGCACTCAGGTCTAGGACGGACAGGCCCTGAACTTGGCCTTGACCGTGACTTTCAGTAACTCGAGACCCGTCATATCCTGGTTCGTAGATTACATTATGAAGGAACCCAGAAAAGGCCTGCCCGGCAACATCAACGGCTTGGTTACCAGTCCAGACATGAGTATGTTGCGGCAACATGCCCGTGTTTGCTTCTTCTGCGTTAAAAATAGTCCCACGATGTTGTTTGTCATGTAGCCTACTCTGTAGTGGAATGCTTTTCGGCGGATGAGGCTGGGTTGGCCCTGAATCCAGCACAGACAGCGTCGGCACAACTGAGCCATCATCTGGTCCGGTAGCAGGATACGTTGAGATCTGGGGGACAGACAAGTGACTGGATGACCGTGCAGCATCGCTCGCGCTCTGGGACGCCGATGACGCAGGAGAGTTCGTTTCTGAGCGAGGGTCGGCGGACAGGTGCAAGAGATACATGGCGGCAGCAGAGCCGGCCTCGGCTGCGGAATACTCGCACACCTGGTTCCTCGTGCGGCATCGAGTACAAGGCTTAGTCTCTTCGCATTTCACGCGAGCAGCCGCACAGCCACGGCAAGCATGCGAGACCCTGGCGGCGGCTGGTGAGGCCGTCGTCCGGCGTCGCTTCTTAGCCGGATCATCGTCGGTTTCGTGGTTCGTGGTGTGGCGCTTCAAGAGGTCCTGGCGGGCAAAAGCCTTGCCGCAAACTTGACACGCAAAGCGCTTGCCAAGAGTGTGCGTCTGGATGTGCCGAGCCAGATGTTCGGGCCGGGAGTAGCGTTTCTGGCAATGAGCACACTGATACAGGCTGGGTGTCGCAGCATGGGTGGGGGCCGGAGTAGGCGCCACGATGGCATGGGCATTTGACTTTTCTGCGATGCCCACAGAACCGTACGCCTCGGCTGTATGAGCGTTGCTACCGCCTGTTGGCGCCTGGACAAACAGTTGGCGATCGGCAAGGGGTAATTGGCTCAAATTGACAGCAGGCTGGTTGGGATGAAGCAAATTCGAAAGAGACGAAGGTCCAGTCGCCATGGCCACTGCGGCTGCGGCTGCGTCGGGCAAGCCAACTGCCGTGTGAACTGTACCGGAGCCGAGAAGGCCAAGATGATGCTATCGAACCGAAGCGGACCCTTGTGCCGCTGACTGTCGCTCTTGTGGTGGTAGGATTGGATAGTAGTGGATGGGGGATTCGGCTTTGTGGGAGGAAGGATGTGATCGGAGAGACAAAGGCACCTTGCTGCTTCCGATGTGGGAGGAATCCCGAACCCCTGTTGCGCCATTCGAATTGGTGGCTGAGTTCTACTTACCCAACCCCACCAAAGGAATGGGGGACCGGCCGGCAGCTACTTTACGAACTGACGTCCTCTGACACATCAACACATCACAAAGGGTACTTCTAGCAGAGATCATTACAATTGGGCAGTGCTCTAGTCAAAGTGAGATTTCATTGCCAGAAGCACGTTCAATTCTCGGCTCAAAGCGACAAACCGCCGTCAATCACAGCGTTGGCCCCGGTGACGGTTTTACTCTGGATAAAGCACCACACCTGCTCTGCAACCTCCTCAACTGTCGGAACACGCTTCAATGGCGTTCTCTCCCGCGCAGCCTCTCGCTGTTCTTCTGGGAATTGGAGACCCCAGTCCTGCCGCAAGTCAGTTCATGAAGTACGCTCATTGAGGAATAAACGGACCGTCCACATGATACCGGGAGAGACTGTATTGACTCGGATCTTGGGAGCTGCCGCCATCGCAAGCCCCTTGGCGAGATGGATCTGAGCTGCTTTGCTAACTGCATAGGCCTGGACACTCTGTGTGAGCTTGCCGTGTTTACCAGCATACTTGCTAGGGCGTAATTTACCAGCGAGCTTCCGCTGACTTTGACACCGGCCAAAGAAGCCGTCGTAATGAAGCAGCCCTCGGCCTCTTCGAGGTACGGCTTAGCAGCACCCATCAACCACAGGTGGCTCTTGACGTTCATGTTGAAGCATCTGTCCCAGTCGTCCTCAACCAGGTTGTCATCCAAGTTGCGAATGTCGCGGATCTGTGTCCATCCGCCATTTGAAAACACCACGTCTAGACGCCGTTTCGTTGCAGGTGGCACGCTCTGGACGGAGAAGTCTGACGCAGCTTGCACGAGAGATTTGATTTCATCTCGAGACTCCAGGTTGGCTTGCACTGAAACAAAGTTATGGGCATCGTGCGGCAGTGGCGAGAGTGTGTGCAGCTCTGTTGCCAGGGCATCCGCACGTGCTTTATTCGAGTAATAGTTGATGACCACTCGGTACCCCTTTCGTGCCAACAGTTTGGCGGCGGCGGCGCCCAGCCCGGCACTGCCAGCCGTTATGAGAGCGACTGGAGGATGCGGTTGGGGTTCCGACATGGCGATTTCTCGAATGAACTGCTGAGTCTGGGTTCACAGGTTTAGGATTGGCTGAAACTGTCTCATCAAGTTTGAAAGATCATACGCGCTTTGTCTTGTTCAGGTAAGAGTCCAGAAAACGAGTTAGGTAATTGTAGAGACCAGCCAAGACGACCCTGGGCCTTCACCAGGAGATGAATATAGCTATAAATTTAATGGCCTGCAAGAGCTGTCGCCGGCCCCTCCTGTTCTCCTCGGCCCCGCTGAAGATGCGCATGAACAGGCTGGGGCCGAGTCCCGGGACGAAGGCCAGTACGGCAGACCACAGGACGGTTCGGCAAGCATTAATAGCCTCGCAGTCGGCCACCGTAGCATTTATCTTTCGACCCAATTGAGCACGGGCATTTCACGGCGCGAGCCACAGCTGCCACATTTGGCGGGGGGTCGTGCAGCAATGGTAGCCTTGCAGATCCAACGTCGCTCCCCCGCCAGCTACCATCACACTTTCTCAACACCGCGTCAATTCCCACGAAGCCAGTCGTTTTTTGCCCCCACACCCCTCACTCCCATCCTCCACTCTCTTTTCCTTCGCCGGCCTTTACCCCCCGGCGCACTTCTCCCCTTCAGGCCGGTTCATGAAGACCTCACTTCAACGATTCTCCAGGTCTTTTTGTCGACCACCTTCACATCTGACTCATCCCTCGCGATTTGCGCTTGCGACACAGACTGCCCCTCCACGATCGAATACCCCGCGATACCGCGATAATCCACGTCATCGAACACTGCACACCACGAACCCTGTCCTCCGACGCAGAGACGAATCGCCCAACATGCCGCCCAAGATAAAGTTCGAGCTAAAGACCCCGAAGGGCACCAAGGATTGTGAGCATGGAAACACCACGATAGTCCTGGCCAAGGTCTGACTGAAGCAGGGTTCGGCCCCGACATGATCATCCGGGAGCAGATCTTCTCCGTCATGAGGAGTGTCTTCCAGCGCCATGGAGCCATGGAGCTGGACACGCCCACCTTCGAGCTGACCCCGATCTTAACTGGCAAATACGGCGAGGACAGCAAGCTGATCTACCAGCTGGCTGATCAGGGTGGAGGTACGCCGTAGCTATACTGTCTCTGAGAGGCCCATGCTGATTCTGTTCTTCCAGAGGACTCTTCCCTCGTCTACGACTGCACAGTGCCCATGGCGCGCTGGCTTGCGCAGAATGCCATTGAGTAAGAGAGGTCACCCAGTCCCGAGCGCAAGCAGCCCTCGGACACACTCACGACGTCCCCAACATGCTGACTCGTACAGGAACGTCAAGCGATACACCATCAAGAAGGTCTACCGCCGCGACCAGCCCGCCATGAACAAGGGCCGCCAGCGCGAGTTCTACCAGGCCGACATCGACTTTGCCGGCGCCAACTACGACCCCATGCTCCCCGACACCGAGATCATCCGAATCACCACCGAAGTCTTCTCTGCCCTTGGCTGGGCCGACACTTACACCATCAACATTAACCACCGCAAGATCCTCGACGGCATGTTCCAGGTCTGCGGCGTCCCCGACGAGAAGATCCGCGCGATATCCTCCGCCGTCGACAAGCTCGACAAGGCTCCCTGGGCCGACGTCAAGAAGGAGATGACTGTTGAGAAGGGCCTTGACGAGGAAGTCGCCGACAAGATTGGCGAGTGGGTTATCCTAGAGGGCAAGCAGGATGTCATTGAGAAGCTGCGCGCAGACGAGAAGATGGCCGCCAACGAGCTCATTCAGCAGGGTCTCTCCGATATGGAGATTCTCTTCGAGTACCTTGAGGTGTTTGGCTGCCTGGATCGCGTCTCTTTCTCGCTCTCTCTAGCTCGTGGTCTGGATTACTACACTGGTATCATCTACGAGGTCCGTGTGCCGGAATCCGCCCCGCCTGTTGCGCCTGCGGACGGCGAGGGTGGCGCGAAGAAGAAGAAGAGCAAGAGCAAGAACACCGAGGATGCGTCTGAGAGCGTCGGTGTCGGCAGTGTGGCGGCCGGTGGCAGGTGAGCGGACTCAGAGCCTTCCGGTTTGACCTCAGACTGACTGATGGCACAGATATGACAATCTTGTCGGCATGTTCTCCGGCAAGAAGCAAGTCCCTTGTGTCGGTATCTCGTTCGGCATTGAGCGTATTTTCAGGTTTGTCTCTCATTCTTAGATCAACGAGGTGGTTGTCTGACAAAGGAACAGCTTGATGAAGGCCAGGATGGCGGCAGAGAATGAGGCTGTCCCCAGCACTGTCGATGTTTATGTCATGGCGCTTGGGTCCAAGGCCGGCCTGGTCAAGGAGCGCCTTCGTGTCAGTGCCCAGCTCTGGGATGCTGGCGTCAAGGTATGACTGATTCACTCGCATTTTTAAGGCCTTTCACTGACTCCGGAACAGACCGAGTTCCTGTACAAGGTAAAGCCTAAGTTGCCCCCGCAATTCAAGGCGGCCGAGTCCAACCAGGCGCCTTTTGCGGTCATTCTGGGTGACGACGAGATCGAGAAGGGCGTTGTCAAGATCAAGGAGCTCGGCCTGCCCGAGGGCCACCCCCACAAAGATGGTGAACTGGTGGACATGAAGAACCTGGTACCCGAGGTGCAGAAGCGCCTGGCACGGAAGCGCGAGCTCGACGAGATCTCCCGCAAGGCCGGAGGACTAAAGGTCGTTGGTGGTCTGCGTGGGGAGGATATCGACAAGGCAGAAGCCAAGAAGGAGGAGCCCGCGGCCGAGGCTGCTGCTCCCGCGGCTGCTACTGCTACCGAGGAAGTGAAGCCCGTGGAGGCGCAGTAGGTCTTGCGCGGCAAAGCAATATGATACACAAATGAAAAATTATCCCTCCGTGTCTAAGTCTGGTCGATCTGCAGTAACCAGCTCGCAGGGCCGCATGATGAGGTTAACCGGATCATGCTGTCTCGGGTTTCGCTTCACTTTATCAAGCAAGACAGAAAGCAACCAACTGGGTAAATTCCGAATCTCCTGAATGCGCCGCGATGTGTCCCAGATGAGGTTTCTTCCAGAGGTTAGGATATGTTTGACCACAAACTGGCCACTCAGAGACTCGGTAACAGGCGATAGAAAAGCACAATGGAAGCTTGACGCATCAACGTCTACCTCGATGGTTCCAATGACGTCCCAGTCTCTCGTTGATATCAACTTCTAGTCGAGGACGCAACTATATACGTACCTTCGGCGGGGTTACATGTCCTGAGTTACAGTGATCCTGCCCGCTATCCCTTTGGTGCCGAAATCAAACCTCAGTATATAAACTGATCACCGCCTGCCTGAATAGCTCTAATGTGGATATTGACAGGTACTCATTCAGTACATAGTTGTAGCGGGTAGGTCTGTTAAAAACAAGTAACGTACAGGCATGTAGATGTACTGTTCGTTATATCCTACAATTCAATTGGCGACATCTATTTTCTGCCACTTGGCTGTCGATCATATGAAGTACTGAGGTTTAATTTCGGCATCAAAGGGATAGACTGGGGAATTCGAGGCTGCACTCCGTTACCAACGCCGCGATCATCAACCCCTCCGGCGAGCTCAGTGAAGTAAATCTCTGATCATGCCTCGCAACTGGCGAGCCAGCCTCTATCATCGACCCCATTCCGGATTTGGGCCACGAACATATTTGCAAGCTGTGTGGGCGACAAATATAGAGTCGAGAAACAAATTGTCTGATCCAGCGCAAACCGCGCGTTCACGACTCAAAGTAGGCCATGTCGCGAGTCAGAAGACTGACCCGGCGGCAACATTTCGTAGTCCGTGTCCCTAGCCAAGCCGGCTGGCCCTCACGACCGTGACTCGCAAATGGTTCGCGAGTTGAGCCAGCGGCCCCAGAAGCCCAAGCCAGCGGCTCGCCCTACAGCCAAGAGCGGGCGCGAGTCTGGCGATCACCCGCGTAAGCGTGGTGCCTCAAGCTAAATAACTGTTATTATTTCACAGCAGGGTTGCGCTTTGACTACGAGAATGGGTGGCGGCCGCAGCTCGTCTAAAAGAGGAGCGTTGCTACGCCATCATCGGAAATTCAGGTGCGTGGTGGTGGGCGTCGCGCCCGTCATCTCCTGCACGACGAGTTGAAACACGCTGTGGCCCTTGGCGGGCGATGGCAGCTGAACCAGAAGACATGTGGCACAGAAGCAGTTAGGTGCACACGGGCGGTTGCTGATCAGATTGCTTTTTCTTTGCTTGTCTGGAGACGGCTAAACGGCCAAGTGAACCTGACATTCGTAATCCGAGTATGGAATCCCAACTCAGATGTCTCGACTCATACAATATTACGCAGGCTTCTTTTGCCATCGTTCTTCTTGCGTTCGGCCTGTGAGGGTCTCAACCCCGGAGCATGAAATAGATCGCCTAGATAAGCATGTCGAATCGTTCCGGTGCTCACAACCACCCAGAGGAAGACTACGACCAGAGAGAAGATGGTCCCCAGAACCTTGAAAAATGCTGACGGGATCTCCTGTGCGAAAGTTGTGGTTGCTGTTGAGTAGACACCTAGGGGAAGGTGAATCCCCACCAACCAAGGTTGAAAGGAAACCTGTTGCGGGTGATGGATGCGACTGCAAAAAATAGCCATACGAGGCCAAATCCCCACAATATGAAAGCTGCGAAAAAGCCGAGGGAGTAAAAGACCTGACCAGCAACCGCAGCCTCGGGCAAGAATTCAAAATCGTTCGTAAGCCTCATCGTCTCTTTGCCTAACCTCATAATGCCGAATGCGCCCTGGCCCAGAGGGCCGAGGGGTAGGAAGACAGAGACGATTACCTCCCGCGGCGGTAACTTACACATCGTGAGGCGCTCAAAATAAATTACCATCGTAAACAGGGCGAGTGGCACACCGCAGCCCCAAAGAATGTAGCTTGTGATGATAGCGATAATAGCATGGTGACTGGGCAGCACAGACGCTACAATGCTGCCCGTAGCTGCTGCAACTATCGTTGGAACGATAGGCAGTAGCCATGCCGCGGTCATGGTTTCTAGGTGGGCCTATTCGAGGTCAGTCCGTGGAATCGGCTTGTGTGAGTGTCCTTTTCATTCGCCTACCTCATGTTTGTACATGATGATAAAGGGGAGATAGAAGCATGTCCCGACAGCCCCCACAACATCAACCCACCAAAGAGCCCAGGCTAGAGTTGCGAAATTTGAACCCCAAGCCGGAACGCAGACAAAGACGATCATGTTGATGATAGTCGCCAAGCCCATCGGGCAAGTACCCAAAAAGAGCGACTGAACCGGATGCCGTATCATGCAACCCCATACGCCGGGGAACACCGTGTATCGAAGTACGGAGATGATGAAAAAGAGGATGAATAGAACAACATTAAGGCAGAATATAACGACGGAGATCCAATATAACCATTCCGCGTTGTAGGGTAGGTTGTGAAGTAGGATGGACACAACCCCGGTGCCCATGTTGACGCTGAACCATGACGGTTCAAAATACAGAATCACACGCCTCCAGGGTCTTTGGTTGCCTTTCAGACGCGCATATTCCGCCACGGCGTCCTTGCGAGCACCCCGGGTGGTCGTGGTTGCATCGGCTCCTTCGTCGTGGCTTGTTGATGGACGACTCTGATGAAGCCGGTCGGCAGCGGGAGCAGATGGATCCATGGCGGACCAGAGGATGCGACCCTGCAAAGGAATCACTCAAGAGCAATGGCTGTGGAGGGTCGTTGAAGGTGCCATCCGTCACCATGCCGGATGCTTGAGGTTCATCAGTCGTCGTCTGTAGTCGTGCTGCCGCTCACTAGGTCGGGTTTGCGTTCAAGCTAACCCGGACGCGTCAGACTGATTGACGTCAGGAAGCGGGCCCATTACTTTGTCTAGGAAGGCATTCCAATGGAATGGATATTGTTGTATGGATGAAACAGAACCACAGTCCCAGGCGAATTGTCATGCCATTCCCGGCTACGTAGCTGTAGTCACATTGGAGCCGAAAGCGGTCCTGCCCGCGATGCACGAGGTTGAGTTGCAATTGACATGGGACTCTGGGGTTGTGATTAGCCTGAGAGTCACGTGCTCCACATGTTGCTGCAGTCAATTGAACAGCTGTTTGTGAGCCGTGGTTTCCCGGTAGCGAAAGCAACAGTGAGTGAGTCAAGCGAGATCTGCGTGCAGCGTCAGCCGAATCTCGTCCTGTCTTCCGAGTTGACCGAGACGACGCCTGTTGAACGCCTCCATTCTAGCTGCCGATTAACTTTGATTGACAGGGTCATCAGGACGGCGCTTTGACGTGAGAGAGTAAGCGGGTGACTGATTGTGAGCTGCAGAGTGCAGACGATTAGGTTCCATCGCCAGACAAGACAGCTTGACATGGTGACGAGGTCAAGGCGACGCTCCTACTCTGGCAAGGCTGGCCATGCAGCAGGTGCAGGATCCTACGCTGATTTTTCGTCCGAACGCCGCGAGAGACGCAAGAGGGCGGCACGAATGCCTCAGATGGGCTCCGGGCCCCAAGGTCGACCGAGGACACAGACGTGGAAGAGGTTCGAGCGTGCATGTGGATTCTGCCAGAACCACGAGATGCAACGGCAATGACGCCTTCCCATCTGTGCGTACTGTAGCGGCGCTGGGCCTCACGCAGCAACACTGTTTCGTTTCAGAAAGAGATGCCGCTGTGGCCCCCTCACTTTTGCCCATGGAGCCAGCAGGACCCTGGAGGGCCTGGAGGGCCTGAAGGTGAAGTGGGCTCTCGCGCGATTTTCAATTTGTTCTTGCTTCTTTGTGGTGAAGGGCCCCGACGTGACTGGACAAAGGAGGGAGGGTTGTAGGATGCTATCGTCAAGACAAGGGTCGACTCTCCGGAAAAAAGACTGGCTGTGGATCACAACCTACCGTCGACCGAGTGTTTGCAGAACGTTTTAGGTGTCTGAGGAACAAGACGGAAGCTTGTTGCTTTTCTGCTGGGACGGATGCGTCGAGGAACAGAAATGTCGTGTCGTTGGACTTTTGTTCCGAGGACACCCGATTCTTTTTCCAGCGCAATTCTGCGAAGCGAGACTGCGGGTTCACCCTCTTTGAATGTCGACAGATGGGTCTTGAGAAGGAAATTCCCTGAGCCCCGAGGGACAAATCACGCTGGCGTGTACTGTACTACAGAGCTGCCGGGAGGCAAAGTCAGGGTCGCGCTAAGGGTACAACATGGGCGGCGATGTCTTGATTGACCACGGGCGATGGACGGCTGAGACTTCTCTCTTCAAGGTGGAGGCTGGAAATAGAGGCAAGCGAGCCTGCAACGCAAGGACCACAAGTTGGTCGACTGCGAGGATCTGATGCAAGGGCTACCAACATGGAGGCAAGGATCTTTCTTGCTCTCCCCCCGCCTCGCTCATCGTTCCTTCCCCCCACTGCCAGCCCGCCGGTCGTACCTGCTTCTGCCATCCAGATGACTGCACTGCAGGTTGGGCAGAAGTCGGGAGCACCCTGTACTGCCCGCCACTGCCCCCTTGACAAGTGATGGGCGGGCGCCGACGAGTAGGAACTTCATCCGGACTCCCTCGCTGCATGGCCATGATGCACTTCGGATTTTTATCCCACCACCACCATCCAAAGAGCCAGCTTTTAGCTCTCCCCTTTTCACCCTTTTCATCTTTCTTGTGTACACGGCCACGGCCACAGCCACGGCCACACCCGCACCACCATGCACCGCCCGTCTCGACCAGTAGCCAGACAATGGTCAAGCGGCTCGTGGGTGCTTGTGGTGCCTGACTTGACCGTGGTCCGCACCATGGCGCCGGGAGGCCCAAGCCACGATCACCACAACGCTCGAGCGGCCAATTTACAGCAACATCCATCTCTCCCGCATGTCCACTATTTGTTCCCCTCTCTGCCACGAGTTTTTGTGATCTGGCCCGGCGGCGGACGCCCATAGAACCCCAGCAGCATTGACCATACAAAGTTGCGCCATCAAAAATATGGTATGCCCTGCGGTCATGCTAAGACGAAGACCCTGTCATATCACTACCCAGGTAACAGTCAAGAGAAAGAAAAAAAAACTCCTCGTGGATCTATCTACCCCTGCCCCCTGGTAGTCTGCCCCCTGTCTTGGTCCGGCCTGGACGGCACACTGGCAAAACTGGGGAGGGCACACTGGGAGCTTGACAACAGCTTGGACCTTGGATCGCCTCTCGCCCCACCACCTCCTTGTCTTTCTGCGCTCAGTCCACCACCTAACACACAGACAGATTACGACACGAGCTGATAATGGGCCTCATAAGATGGAAAGACACAGGAGTCAGAGGGGTGGGAGCACGGAAGACTCGTACTTGAGGGAGCGCCACCCATCCAAGGGAAACATCCAGCCCTCAATTGTTCAATCGTCTTGTTTCTGGTCTATCGAGCGCATCGCAATCCTTCACCTCAACTCGCATCCTACTTAACTTACTCACCCAAGTCACCTCATTCATCGTCATTGGTTTTGCCCAGCGCGTGTCCGCTGCCTCCCTGCTTCCACCTGCCTGTCGAGCTGTGGGTTTTGGTCCAGCTGCCCTTAGCTCCCAGCCTCCAGGCCAACTTTCAATCACCCCCTTTCCACGCCTCAACACGTCTCAATAATACGCCCTCCGCCACTCTCGCCTCATCGAGCTACCAAGGAGGAAATCTTCAATAACCTGTAATCCGCTCGAGCTTAAAATTGCCTGTCGCCTGTCGTTTATCGATAGCCTTTCAGCTCCATCCCAACCAGCAATTTACCCAATACCACGTCAACACACGTCCCAGTGAGGAGAGCGCCTCACATTTGACACCCCGGTCGACGATCTTTTCGATCACAGCGGCACTCAAAATTACCACCCCTGCCGCCTCAGCACAAATCTTCAGACGACTTCGAGACCCCCAGCCCGCACCTCCGCCAGCGGTCAGCGGACCAGTGTTTGATCTCTCGACGGCATTCACGGCCTTCCGAGACGCTGCGACAATCACTCTGCTCCTCAATTGACCTCCCCCCGTCCCCGAACCATCCAACACCACCATCCACTCTTTTCTGCCTCGACAGACAACAGTCTCGACTCGCACCAGCTTATTGTCTTGTCCAACCTCGAACACCTTCTCATTGGCGACGTTCAGCTTGTGCGCAACCCAACGTCGGCAACGTGCATTACCTCAGACATTAAGAGCTCACCTCGCCTCACTTATCATCCACCGAACCCACACTCTCATCTCTGGTCTACTCAACCCTTCAAGCCGCTCACCATGCCTGGACTCATACCTTTGATGCTCCATGCGCCCAGCGCTGCTTCACGACGCAGTATTCTCCTCAGTCCCGGCAGCAGCGCTTTCCCTCTCTCATCGCCGCCTCCCACGCAAACTACCCACAAGAGGATGGGCTCACTGGACGCCGCCGCTGCCAGGCCCAAAGCCCGCGGCCCGAAGCGCCTGTCTCTCCAAGCTCCCGCAAGCTTGCCTGTTCTTCCCTACACCGCAGCGGACTGGAACAAGGCTGTGGCCGAGGTCAAGCGCCACTACAGCAACCGTCAGTACCGCGCCTGCTCGGCACGGTGCTGCGAGATCCTTGACAACTTCAAGGATCAGGCAAATGTTGAGCCGACATACCTCATCTATCTCCACTTCTACGCTGCCACCTCTGTGGAAATGCTCGCTCGCCCTCTCAACATGTCGTCACCCTACCGTGCGAAGCTACTGAACCAGGCGCGTGCTCATTACGCACGTGCTGCTGAGCTCATCCAGACTGCCGACGAGACCATTTCTACCTACTCACGCCCATCATCGGCCGCCACCACTGCCCCGAGCCTGCACTCGCCCTCTTGCTCTATCTCCTCTCGCAACTCCACAGAACTTTCCTCGCCCACGGCTTCCATCTGTTCACTCGAGGATGCCATGGCCAAACTCGCCAACACCCCCGCACCTCTGCAGACGAAGAAGCGCGTCACTTTTATTGACGACCTGGAACCGATGATCCAGGAACCCTTTATTCGTCCCGACTCTCCAACACTTGGCTTTGACGACCTTCGTAGCAGCCCTGTGGACGGGTCTCGCTACCTTCCATCGCTTCAGGAGGTCCCCGAGTCCAAGCTCCCCGCCGCCATAGCCGTGGCGCCGTCGCCCTCAGCACCGACCCCGGAGCCACCAATCGAGGACAGCGAAGAGAATGACTACGGCTACCTCCGTGAACGTTCTATTCACCGATACTGCGCTCTCCTAGTCGGCCTTCGGTCTCAAATCGCCTCTCACCTGGCTGCCGTCGATGCTCAGCTGGCTCCTCAGGCCTCCACGATGGCAAACCACCGTCTCAGCTTCAGCATATCAACACGGGCTAGCACTCCTGATGTGGATGATGAGATGCGGGCCTTGGACCTCAAGGCACGCATCGAGCGCCTGCGAGCCTCAGGGTGGAAGCGGCAGCGCTTTAACCCTCGCAGGTACGAGGAGCTCCGTGAAAGCGTCCTCGCCGAGATGGCTTGAACGCTATAGCATACACGACATTTACTTTCACCACTTTCGTTGATACCATTTTCCACTCGCGCGAGTCGCGAGGACGCAGACTACGTTTCTCACACACGAGCATGTACATCCGAAGAACAACAATTTTACGCATGAAACCGGGAAAGGACTAGGTGGTCCAGGATCGGTCGGAGTTTCCCGGGTTATGCATCCATTAATTTCTTGGTTTATTTTTGGGAACGAGGAACATGGGCGGATGATGATGCAATTTATAAAAAGGAAGGAGGCGGTAGTCCAACTGTACAGATATGCCCCCCTCGCCTCGGCAAGGATGCGGAGGCCGAAGCCAATCGCTCGGCTCCAGACGACGATGATTTGAAGACGCAGAGATACCAAATTAGCAGCACTGGCTGAATTTCGATGATGATATTCCAAGTCTGTTCGCACGCAGATTTCACTGAATCATGGTGCGATTCCCGTGATGGAGCCTTGGTGCTGTTACAAGCGATGCAACACAAAACAGAAGATCAAACAAGTTGAAAAAAAAAAGCCCAGAGGCCATCTGCTTTTGACACAATAGAACCGCTAAGCTAGAGTCATCATCCTGTCAACTTGCTGCACATCTGTCCACCCGTCTGCTCGCCTGACCATTCATTATTCCGTTGTGGAAATTTCCCTGTCGGCAGACGTGACGACTGTCTCGAAGAGCCGGGAAGGAGGGGGAAAAAAGTGACGCACGGAACCAGAGACCGTCGACGTTTGGAAATTACTCCGCCATGCCGAAGCATGAGCCTCATCACGCACGTATTCCATCGTTTCCCTCCCCCTTTCTCTCCGTCTCTGTCTCTCTGTCTTCCCAGCACACATCAAGGAGAGAGGGTCAAAGCAGGGACCGATAAAAAAAGAAGAAGAAAAAAAGAAAAAAAAGCACTACACCACGACCCGCACCATGGCACTCCCCCCCGTTGCCCGAGTGTTCGGGAGAAACGGGGGTAGAGACCCGTACCCGTCTCGTATCATCTGCTACAGCTTCCCGCGTCCTAACCGTGGAAGCTGCGCCTCTTGTGTTCCTTCTCTGCCTCCTCTTTAACCGTGAGGGTCTCCTGCTGCTGCTTCATCTCGCGCACCTTGGCGAAAACGACCTCGCGGAAGATGGCTCCCTTGACGGCTTTGGAGAGCGCCTTCTTGTCTTGCGACAATGTTGTGTGCTTGGCAAAGTCCTCGTCGCGGAAGTCCGTGTCGTCGGGGTCGTCTTCCTGCAGCTTGAGCGACTCGATGCGGTTGGCGAGCTTGACCATCTCGATGCCACGGCGCAGCCTGGCCTTGGCCATATAAGCCTTGATCTCGGGCAGCAGGTTGTGGTCGGTGGCGCTGTCGCCGCTGAGCCAGGCGTGGCTGAGGGCCTCCTCGCTCGTCCAGCGCTTCTCGGGCTCGGGCTGCAAAAGGTGGAGGATAAAGTCCTTGGCGTCCTGGCTGACATCCTTCCAGTAGCGCTCGTGGAAGACGACCTGGGCGGAGCTGCACTCGTCGATGAGGTCCTGGAGGTTCTCCGAACGGAACGGCGAGTATCCGCAGAGAAGGGTGTATGTAATGACGCCCATGGACCACATGTCGACCGGCTTGCCGTGGCCACGCTTGAGCATGACTTCTGGGGCAGCGTATCCGAACGAACCCGCCATGGTCGTCAAGACCTCGTCCTTGCGATCCAGCATCTTGGCAATGCCAAAGTCGGCTAGAACAATCTCCGAGTCACTGTCGCGGCTGCGATAGAGAAGATTCTCGGGCTTGAGGTCTGTAAGGGGTTGTCAGTTGGTTTGAGCGACATTTGGACAACACCTTGGATCTCCATACCTCGGTGGACGACACTGTTGATGTGAAGGTAGTTGACGGCGTCCAAGACCTGCTTGATGGTCTGTGATGCGTCCTTCTCCGTGAACTTTCCCTGTTCGCAGATTCGGTCGAAAAGCTCGCCACCGGTAGCCAGCTCGGTGATGATATAGTACTTGTCCTATATGGGGCGTCAGATATGTTGCGCATCGACCCGCTGTCGGGAATCAAAAAGCAGTCGACTCACGCGAGACTCGAACCAGTCGACAAACTTGACAATGTGAGGGTGCTTGAGGCGTTGCAGCATTTCCAGCTCGTCGTAGACCATCCGCTCGTTGCCCTTGACATTCTTCTTGAGGATGATCTTGACGGCGACCTTGCCCGTCGGGCCGTCAGCCTCGCGGACGATACCATAGGTACCCGCGCCCAGGGTTCGACCGAAACGGTATTTGGCCCTAGACATAGCGCATTCGTTAGGACTGAGTCGTCGCAACGATGGCGGGGGAGGGTGTCGCACTTCTTGTCGTAGCTTTCGGGCTGGCCCTGGAGGCGGCTGAGCATGTTGGAAACTGCGGGGTGAGGTTATCGCGGTTAGCTTGTGCGACATGACTGAGCCACGCCGAGGGAGGAAGTCGGAGGAGCAGAGACGCTCGGCAAAGATGCGAGCAGCGCAACAGCCATTGCACGGGAGGGAGGAAGCGGCTTACAACTCATGATTGACTTGGCGGGAGAGGTGTTCGTGATGCGTCGAGGCGCAACAAGTTGGCAGGAGGGGGAGGAGGGGTTAGGAGCTCAAGACGAGCAAAAGAGTGCGATATGTTCAACACCACGTGCTGTATAGACACAATAAGAACGTGCTGCAAAAAGAAAAACCGATGACAGCCAGGTCGGAGCTCGGGCAGGAAGGATAATTGGGGGCTGAAGGAACGCACGAGTTGTTGGACAGCCTGGTTGAGTGGGATCTTCGAAGCTGACGATGTGGGGTAATTGTTGTCCCAGTGGCCAGATGCCGGGAAGTGATCAGAGACGAATGTGGATACGCGTACGAACGGCGTGAATCTGGACTCGATAAGCGCAAGGCGAAGCCTGGCGAACAGACGCAGAGACGAAGCAGGGTCTCGCTTCTTCTTAAACAGAGTTCAAGGTCAGCGATGTACATGTAAGGTATGGACAGTCAGCCGACGGTAAAGAGAGCCTTGCCGCCAAATGCTCGTGACGAAGGTGCACTGGGGAGTGAGCAGAGAACGAACCCCAAGGCTCGACCCTCAGCCGCAGAAACGAGGGGCAGAAGCCACTTCGAGACGACGGCAGGATTGGAGGAGGAGCGACCGGTCATCACCGTAGTGGGGTTGCGTCGGGGGTGACGACGCTTGTGAGAGGTTGACGGAAGGCCCCCGAGCGCGGGCGGGGTTGGTCAGTGGCCTTGGGGCGTAGGCGTCAGGGTGCCGTGGTGGCGGAGGATTGCCGTCCTGCCGCTAACGGCCTGGGGCCTTCAGGGCGGGAAGCATGCTGCTGGGGGGGCCTCCATAAGGCTGGATCAGAGGCGGATCAGGACGCATCTCACTACGAGGGAGGCCTACGGGCAAATCTGTCCACCTGCGGGATGGAACATCGTCATCGCAGCGGCATGTGGTCGGGTGGGTTCCCACATGCCGCTGACGAAGACCGCTGGATCTGATGAAACTCAGTCAACTTATGATGTTTACGAATGCCTACTTTAGAAGGACTTGCATCGCTATAAGATTCGCAGCCAAGTAACGAGTACGTGAAAATTACCTAGATGGGCCCTTGCAAATGGATTGGAGAGAGGTGATTTGCGTCGCGGCTGAAAAAGACAAGCCGCAAACGACCATAGCACTCGACTTTACACGCCGTCAACTTTACCTCTGAGAGTCATGTGGGATTTTTTTTCCATCCAAGAATAGCATTAGGACACAAAATGCACTGGGTACGCACTTACACTCTGTCTTATTGATCAACATTAGCCGCACCGGCAGCCAAAGCGCATGGTCAGAAAACACATCTGAATCCTTGACTGCACTTTCCGGTAGGTATCTACCTAAGGTAGGTAGGTGGGTAGGGTGATCTGAGGAGTGCCTTTCAAAAAAGCCTGCCCACCAGCCTGCGCATCGTTGGGGATCCTATCTGAACCAAGCGTCACTTCGGTCCTAGGGCCACCCCGACAGTAGCGACCTTGTCCAGTCATAGGCACCTAAGGCCCACTAGGCATTCATCCCACTCAACCCCTCCATCGCTTCCCTGTCCCATCTGAAATGCATTCACTGCGACTCGAGCCGCCGCCCTCCGACTTCTCTCACGCAAAAATACTTCCTCACCCAGACACACCAGCCATTCGGTAGGCTTTCATCATGGCGGTGAGCTTTGCCTCGAAGAGGCTTGCCAAAGAGCTCAATAAGGTTCATTCCGCCCGCCCATCAGTATCTTGCGCACGTCTTCTAACCCTCTCTTGCTGTGCAGCTGAACAATGGTCTGCCGCCTGGGATCGAGCTGATCTCTGCGGACAATTTTGAGGAGTGGTTCATGGACATAAGAGTACTGGACGACAATCCGATATACCGCGACCAGATCTACAGACTCAAGTTCAAGTTCTCTCCTCAATACCCAATCGGTGGGCAGCCCCTTCAACCTCGGAAACCCTGGCCAGCTCCCGTTCCGACCTGATTGCTCATGTCTGGCAGAACCCCCCGAGGTCACATTTTCGAAGACCACCGACCGACCGATCCCCCTGCACCCTCACATCTACTCGAACGGCATCATCTGCCTGGATCTTCTGGGATCTCAGGGCTGGAGCCCGGTGCAGAACGTCGAGACGATCTGCATGAGCCTGCAGAGCATGCTCACGGGCAACTCAAAGGCTGGGCGTCCGCCGGGCGACGAGGACTTTGTACGAAGCAACAGGCAGCGCCCACGAGACATCGACTTTTACTATCACGATAACACAGTGTAGGTATCGGGGAGCGTCACGAAGTCAAAGGTGATACGGTTAGCCCCGAGTCAGAGCAGCAAACTGTTTCTGATGAGGCGGCGAGTATTTGCATGGAATCACCCACATGACGTGGAACCACTCGGTTGACCGCCGATGGCTCTGCGGTGAAAGTTATTACTTAGGAGTTTGGGCTAGCGGGCATTACTTGATTTATTAGCTGGTACTGCTCCTTTGCGACATGGAAGGCCGGCTATCGTGGAGCACAGCATGCATCAACAGTGACGAGGAATAGGCTACGGACCGTCAACGAACAGCCTTCCATCAGGCTCAGCAGGAACAGTCTCTGCGAAAGCTTTGCTTAGCAAGTTCTAGAGTCTCAAATGGAAACCCCAAAAATGATATCACTAGACGTTTTGAATCAGAAGCTAGTTTGCTGGGGAAGCGCGACAGGCTTTGACTGGTATTCTCGCGGCGAAATGTCCCAAGCCTGGGCGCCAGGGACACATCCGAGATGGATCCCCCAATTCCCCGCCAGCCGTGCATGCCCCGCTGACGCAGCCGCTTGCCAGTGGTCCTCCCCAGCGCGGACCCAATTTCGTGACAACCACTGGCCGATCGAACCGGAAGCTTGGAGAGCTCCGTCGTCACTCCTGCATCTCGTACTTCAAGCTCCCAAGCTCCGATTAGCTACCTCACCACACCTCGTGGGCAGCCCAGCATGGCCCCGAGAGTCAGTTTCGATACCGACCAGATCAGGGACAAAGCCCGAAAAGACCTGCTCAACTTGCTAGAGGGAGTAAGTAAGGCATTCCCATCCTCATCAGCATCAATGTCGGGCTAATCGAATGTGCTTGCGACCAGGTCCGCGGCAAGCTCAATCTCGTTCTCGAGCGCAGCCTGGCCGGCCCCATCGGCGCCATCGTGAAAGTTGCGACGCTTCAAGAGTACGGAGTCGACAAGTTCTTCTTCCTGGAGAACGACAACGCGGATACCAGCCAGCGCAATGTTGTCTTCATAGCGAGGGGTGAATGCGCCCGTAGTGCGCCCAAGATAGCAGGTCAGTTCGCTCCAGCCCCATGTCTTTGTATAACCCAGCCTTGGATGATCCCGGCCCGTCCTCGGTTCCTCAAATAGCGATGTGGCGACAGATTGTTGACGATGACCAGCTCACATCAGACGACTCCAACGCGAAAGCCAGACGGGTCACGACTTTCACATCTTTTGGGTCCCGCGGCGAACTCTCGTTTCAGACAAGCAGCTCGAAGAGGCTGGTGTCCTGGGAGATGTCAACATATCCGAGTTACCTCTCCACTTCTTCCCGCTGGAAAGAGATGTTCTCTCACTCGAACTCGATGAATCGTTTACCGACCTCTACCTGAACAAAGACATGACGCCGTCGTTTCTCATGGCGAAAGCGTTGATGGAGATCCAACAAAACCATGGACTTTTCCCTCGAATTATCGGCAAGGGCGACAACGCGAAACGAGTGGCTGATCTGCTGGCGCGCATGCGACAGGAAGTACTGGCTGGCGACGATGCGATTCAAGTCCAACGAGATGGCGGGCTGGCCCCGAGTACGACGATCGAAACTGCCATCATAATTGACCGCGAAGTCGACTTTGCCACACCACTTCTCACCCAATTGACATACGAGGGCCTCATTGACGAACTATTCGGCATTCAGAACAATCAGGCAGAGGTCGACACGACCGTCGTTGGTGCACCAGCTCAATCCACCGCAGCCAGTGCGCAGACACGCAAGCGGAAGATACAGCTAGATTCCTCAGACAAACAGTTCGAACAGCTTCGCGATAAGAATTTTGCCATTGTTGGCAATTTGCTTGGCCAGCAAGCTCGCCGGCTTCAAACCGTGCAGAAGGATTACGAAGGCCGGAACAACCAAAAGTCGATCGCCGAGCTAAAGGACTTCGTCAACAAATTACCCGCATATCAACAAGAACACCAGAGCCTGCGAATCCACACAGGCCTGGCTGAAGAGATTGTGAAGTACACGAGAACGGATCAATTCAAGGGCCTCCTAGAAGTCCAGCAAAATCTGGCAGCAGGAGCGGATCCATCCTCGCAATTCGACGCTATCGAGGAGCTGATTGCTCGCGACACGCCATTACCGGAAGTCCTTAGATTGCTCTGTATCTACTCTTGCATCTCTGGGGGCGTTAAACCCAAAGAATACGACCAGTTCCGACGACTCATTCTCCAGGGATACGGGTACCAGCATATCATGACACTCAACAAGCTCGAGAAGCTCCAACTATTCCTCTCACGATCGTCGCCATTGGCTGGGATGATTGGAAGTTCTGGCGATAAGACAAATTACTCCTATCTTCGGCGACTCCTGCGACTCATTGTCGACGAGGTTCAGGAAGACGACCCGAATGACAT
Organism: Verticillium longisporum; assembly: GCA_019188255.1. Classification (NCBI taxonomy): domain Eukaryota; kingdom Fungi; phylum Ascomycota; class Sordariomycetes; order Glomerellales; family Plectosphaerellaceae; genus Verticillium; species Verticillium longisporum. Next base: position 3,213,484 of record JAETXT010000011.1, read on the forward strand.
TGCCTACGTGTACAGTGGATACGCGCCGCTCTCCATTCGACTTGTCCAATGCGTGCTGCAGAAGCAGTATCTTCTCACGGTCACCAAAGGCAATGGCTTCACAGGATCCAATAGTGCGTCGGCAGCCCAAGGTTGGCATGGCTTCGACGAGGCGGTCAAACATGTCCGCGGCCAGACTTTCTACAATGTCCAGAAAGGGGAGGACAAGGCCGTCAAAGCCCGCGCACTTCTTTCAGGCGGTAACGAGAAGCAAACAGTCTTCATTGTGTTCGTCGGTGGTATCACGTTCACCGAAATCGCTGCATTGAGGTTCATCGCGAAGCAGGAGGAAGGTAAGTCGAAACCCATACGTTGCTTCAGTTGGACATCCGGACGGTACGCTGACGTATTTGACAACAGCTCGGAGAAACATCGTCATCTGTGCCACCTCGATCATTAGCGGGAATAGGATGATGGATGCTGCGATTGAAACACAGTCGTATGCGAAGGATGTCAAACCCATCACCCAAGCGCAATCATAGATGGGTATGTCGTGTCTTCAAAGAACGTTGTGAGGGGGAGATCGTGTATCATCTATTTTCAGCGTCGTTCTCAGCATCTTCAGCGCAAGTCCCATGAATTGCAAAATAGGCCCTTGTTGGGAGCTCCGAGGTTGGTCGCGCTTCAGCGCTTTGTATGGACCTTATCGAGTCCATGACAGTTGGAAAGAGACTATGCGGATCATTCAGCTAGAATGCTGCAGTGAATTGCCAACCGGGCATGAACAAGAGGAATGTAAAGGTGCTTAGTCTAATGGAACTTGGGGCGACGTCCCGCTGAAGACGATCCAGCACGGGTAGTGAAAAATGCACGTGACCCGCTGTTTCGGCTCTACAGCGGAGTCTGGAACCACGCCAGCGGGCTCAACACCATCAGGAGTGGTCTTACGGGTTTATATCTACATGCATCGACTTGCGAGAAAAGCTGCGGCTCCGAAATATACTATCGAGTGACGAATTCAATACGAGGCATTCGCTCCCCCACACACTCTCAGCCTCTGAACCGGCTGGTTGGGGCCTCGCCACGCTCTTCAAGCAGCTGCATCCTCGCCTCACCCCGGACTCGGCTCAATTGGTACGACAAGGAGAACCTCATATATTGGCTCTCAGGAGTGAGATTTCCCTCTTGCCACGGAACTAATTTGTCTACTCAGAACATCGTATCTAGCATCTGATGCGCGATGATGATATCGGCCCCGACTGCCCGCCTACTTTCCGCTCTCTGATGGCAGTAAGGTCGAGAACCCCTGCTTTTGCGACATCCAATTTCCAGATACCACTCCTATATATCCACCCAAAACCAGCCCAATCGTCCCGCCGGCCGACTATACGATGAGAACAAGTCCCAGGTCGAGGGATAAGCTGGGAATTGGGTCTGGGAAGGAACTCTTTACCCCGTCAGGGTTCCTTAACTCACATATGTTGCATTCGTCACCACATTCAAAGACTACCAAGACTTCATTCTCGATATCGCCTTTGAGAGATCCCACGTCGTCAGCAAGCAGTCAAATCTCGCTCGAAGCCATGTCAGAAATCGCTTCTGAGATCGTCGTCCACGGCGAAGACATGGATGTTGACGACTCGATGAATGATACCTCGATGGCCACATCAGCTGCGGCCTCACCAGCAGAGTACGTATTATCTACTAACCTACTCTTCAATCACCTGCTGCCAGCTGCATCCACCGGTGTCTGTTGAGATTCATTACTTAACACCTCTAACCTCACCCAGATTCTCAGGCAACGAAGACATGGCAGAACCCTCGCCTCACCGCGACATTCTTCAGACAAACCGTAACTCTTTAGAGTCCCCAATGTCACATACGTCGGAACAATCCGAACTGTCCTCTCTGCTGTCATCCGTCTCTAGTAAGGCTACGACTCCCGTCGACCTTGACGCAGCTCGGGAGCCCGCTCTCTCATCCGCACGATATTCACAACCTCGCCAGGTGCCGAGACGCACGTACGACATTGAGCCCAAGTCTTCTGTTCCGGCGGGCCTGGACGACATCACGTACGCTGCTGAATGCATACGCGCCGTCGAGGCTTCGAGACTGGATCCATTCTCATTACACCAAGGAGAATACCAGCTCCTGCGCCAGCACATTACCCACAACCAAGTGACTACATACCTGAATGTCAGGAACGGCATTGTACGACTATGGTACCACAATCCACGTGTGCCCGTTACGCGAGAACAAGCAATTGGATGTGCCAGTGTGCGATGGTTCGACGTCGCCAGCGTCTGCTATGATTGGTTAGTGCGCAACGGATTCATCAACTTTGGATGTGTCGAGTTCCCGACGGTAGATGAAGAGAAAGAAGGAGAACCACCAACTACGAAGCAAAAAACGATCGTCGTTATCGGAGGCGGCATGTCCGGCCTGGGCTGCGCGAGGCAGTTGGAGAACTTGGCGAAACAATACAAGGATCAGTTTCGAGAACTGGGCGAATTGCCGCCCAAAGTTGTCGTTCTGGAAGGACGCACCAGGGTCGGCGGTCGTGTGTATTCACGAGCCTTCACGACAAAGCCTACCTTGTCGGTGCCTGGGTTCCCCGGCGAAAGGTACACCGCTGAGATGGGCGGTATGATTATTACAGGCTTCGAGCGCGGCAATCCGATCAATGTCCTCCTGCGCGGCCAATTGGGTCTTCACTATCGAGCGTTGCGACCAGAGACAACTATTTACGATTCGAACGGTCGGCCTGTGGACCCATTGAGAGACGATCTGGTTGAGAAACTCTACAACGACTGTCTCGATCGAGTCAGCGAATACAAGCATCACAACCAGCCCTCCAAACTTATTAGAGGCAATCATGATTATATCGAGCACGGGCGCGACAGCGGAACTGATGGAAGCAAAACAATTGCCGAGTCTGAAGAAGCAGCAGCAGCGCTGCCCCACGCAGCGCCCGTCTCGCAACAGAACGTTCCGGAACGAGTAAACCGTGTGCCGGTATCTGCAGATAAACTGACTGGTCGAATCCATACCGAGCCGGGCACTCCAGCTGCCAGCAAAGCCTCAGAGAAGGCGAAAGAGATGGGCTGGACGCTGAAAAACAACATTACACCAGGTGCCAATATTCATCTCGACGACGCGGCGGCCCGGCCTGATGCCACCCTCGGCTCTGTCCTTGACGAGGCCATCGGGCAGTATCGCAACCTTGTCGACCTAACGGCTCAAGATCATCGGCTCATCAACTGGCACGTCGCCAACCTAGAGTACAGCAACGCTACGAGCTTGCATAATTTGAGCCTGGGCAATTGGGACATTGATGCGGGCAATGAATGGGAAGGCAAGCATACCATGGTCGCCGGTGGATACCAGACGGTACCGCGTGGCTTAGCCTTGTGCCCCACGCCACTCGACTTGAAGACCAATGCTCCGGTTCACAAGATCAAGTACAGCAGCGAAGGCGATTTGAAGCGATCACTTGTCGAATGTGAGGATGGCACCGTCGTTGAAGCCGACTACGTTATCTCAACCATACCGCTTGGAGTCTTGAAGCAGGGCAGCGTTGAGTTCGACCCGCCTCTGCCAGGATGGAAGACTGATGTCATTGAGCGCATTGGATTTGGTGTCCTCAACAAGGTGATCCTTGTGTATGATAAGCCCTTCTGGGATACCGAAAGACACATCTTTGGCGTCTTGCGAGACGCACCGAACCGGCACAGTCTGGCTCAGAGCGACTACGCCTCACAACGCGGAAGGTTTTTCCAGTGGTTCAACGTTACCCAAACGACCGGTCTACCATGCCTTGTGGCCCTCATGGCAGGCGTTGCAGGCTTCGACACTGAGCGAGAAAGTAATGAGGATCTCGTCAAGGAAGCCACTGGCATACTACGAGGCGTTTTCGGCCGCAAGGTTCCCTTTCCTGTCGAGGCGGTCATTACCCGATGGGGCTCCGATAAGTTCAGCAGAGGCAGCTACTCGTCTTCAGGGCCCGGCATGCATCCTCATGATTACGATGTCATGGCCAAACCTGTTGGCAACCTGTACTTTGCAGGGGAGCACACCATCGGAACGCACCCGGCGACGGTACACGGCGCTTACATGTCTGGACTGCGGGCGGCCTCAGAAGTCTTTGACGCGATGCTGGGCCCTATCGATATCCCCTCGCCACTCGTTCTTTCAAAGAACAGCGCGGTCCTCAAACGCAAGAGTCCGGTCGAAGTCTACGACCCCGAGCGCGCGCGCCGCGACGCTCACGAGGCAGCGGTCTGGGACTACATCATCAGCACCATCGGTGAGCGCCCCATCCCGCCTGGCAAGGTGGCTGCCAACGCATATGTTCTCTACAATAAAGCATTCTTCGACGAGGCGCGGAAAAGATGCGAGAAGGAGCGCTCCGGCAAGAAGAAGGTCAGCCCCAACGATGTCAGAGTCATGACGTCCAAGATGTGGAGGGCAGCCTCGGCCGAGGAGCGGAAGCCGTTTGAGGAGGACGCCGTCAAGGCCAAGGCCGCGCACGCGCTGGCTGTGCAAGAGTATAACGACGGCTCTGTTCGATGGGACGAGGCCGCCATTAACTTGCGGGCAGAGTACGAGGAAGAGCACGATTTGGCTGGTTCCGCGACGCTTACCGCCGACGGAAAGCATCGTCGCACGAGTAAGCCTGTGGATTATGCGGAGGACGACGAAAGCGTGTCTGAGTAGAATTTGAGAGGGGTGGCGGGTGCTGTTTTCAGGCGTAGTGAGTGCCCAAGTGCGCTGCAAATGAGCAGTTGTGGCTCCGGCCGAGCGGCGATACGGTGTTACGGAATTATCGGCACATACCCTTTTGGCATTTCGCCGCGGCGCGAGGTGGACAGACTCTACGGACCGCAACAGGGCGATTGGTTTCTCGTGTTTTTTCTGGTGACCTGGACCTCACTATACAGTAAAGTCCTTACAATACAGACTCGCACATACACAAACATCCATCTCATTCACGCGAAATGTTATATGCGGCGTTTTTTTTCTTCAAACGTGACCGTCTCATCTCTAGGTCAAGGATTTATTGGGAAGGCTTTGGTACACCGAGGCATGGGTGGCCATCGTTCGAGAGCTTGATACAAAGGGAAGAGGCATGGTATTCTCCGACGCGATGCATTTCGCAGATTACATGTCCTCCGAGGCCGTCGCACCAGTGATAATCTCAACCAGCTCGCCCGTAATGACGGCTTGGCGAGTACGGTTGTAGAGAATCTGGAACTTGCTGATCATCTCGCCGGCGTTCTTGGAAGCGTTCTATCGTGTGTCAGTCACTTGCCTCATCTTAAAAAAGTCTATGAATCTACTCACGTCCATGGCGTTGCGACGGGCGGACTGCTCGCAGGCGTGGCCCTCGGCCAGAGCCCAGAAGAGGGAGTTGGCAAGGGCGTACTCGCGGAGGTTGGGGAGAAGCTCCTCGTCAACCTCGAAGGAAGAGAAGTTGGCTATAGAAACAACACATCAGCAAAAGGGTCCTTGGTATCGGTTCTCACTGCGTCAAGAGCTTACCGGAGGCAGTGATGGCCTCAACGTCAAAGGCATCAATGGTAGCGGGCTCGTAGCTCTGAGCGTTCAAGAACTTGTTGTAGACAATCTTGACATTCGAGTACTCGGTAGGGAGCTGGACGATCTGGTCGGCAATGGCGGCGGCGTCACCGAAAGTAGGAACGTCCTTGCCGACACCGGCGAAGTTGAGAACGATGTCCTTGCCGTTGGTGCGCTGGAGCTGGGGCCTGCACTTCTCCGCGATGAGGACCATGTAGAAGGGGGCGCTGTCGGGAGTGGTGCGGCGGATGTAACGGGACAGACCGGAGTGAATACCACCGCAGAGACCCTTGTCGGAGGAGCAGACGACGATGAGCTGCTTCTTGCCCTCACCCTCGGTGGGCTTGGTCTCGGCCGACTCGAAAACCTGGTTGGAGGTCTCGCCGTAGGCACGGGAATCGTTCATGGAGCGCTGGGCGCGAGTGAGCTTGGTGGAAGCAACGATCTTCATCGTGTTGGTGATCTTCTCGATGTTGCGAATGGACTTGAGACGGCCCTCGATCTCACGAAGAGTGGCATAGGTGGCGGCGGTACTGGGGGCGCTCGCGGCGACGCTGCATCCGAGTCGTCAGCATCATTGTTCCATCGCATCTCGATTCCTGTGGCGTCCCCAGCTCTTCCGAGCCATCTTTCGCTGTCCAATCGACGGGCGCGAGGTCGCGTTTTCCTCCCAAGACTCTGCCAGACTTCTTCCAAGGACCGAGCCACTTACCGAGGAGCCGCAACAGCAGCTCGCAGAGCTGGCCTTGCCGCGCGGGAGAGCATTATGGAAGATTAAGGAGGTGAAAGGGACCTTGCACCGGAGGAAGCTTCAATTGACCGCGGATCGTCTAGAAGGCCAATTGACAGGCTGGGGCGAGTGCTTGATGGGCTGTCGATGGGGTTGAGAGGCTATTTTCAACCGGCAACGGGCGAGCAGCCAATGTCGGACTTTCCCGGCTAGCCGGGTTTGGCAGGAATCGAGTCACGTGAGGTTGTGGACCAGACACTGGACACTCTGACCGAGTGTGAGGAGCCAAGGAGGGAACAGGAATACGGCGCGAGGCTCCACCCACCTGCCACCTCAGCCGCCCGGGCGTATTGTTCCTACCTTAACTCCCAGGGCCGCCCCATCTAAATCGTCAAGCCAAAGCTTCCCTTCCCTCAGTCTGGCCCTTCATCTTCTTCCTCTACTTGTGACGGCCCTGCAGATCCTATCCCTCCTGCAAACCATCTAGCGTGGGGCTGGAAGCGCGGAGTGGCAGAAGTTACAATCTTTTATTGCCTTCAACCCTTCAATTCTCGTCAATCGACCATTCAACAAAGTGCTACTGCGAACCGCATCGACAGCTTACAGCAACCGCGCCGCTGCGATTTTCTCACCAAGTCCGAACTCCATAATACCGCCCGCTAGTGTCGAGCCAGCAACCCCACGGGCTCGCATTCGCCATGGCTACCAGCTCCGACGATGATATGCCTCTGGCGAGGTCCAACGGACATGGTAAGTTTTTTCTGACTTTGCTGTTCCGACGCATGCATCCCTCTCAATGCGCCTTCCGCTCTCTACAACCCCAAAGCCTTGTTGACGTGTCACTCACCTTGGGGTGACTTGACGCGCCTTCTTCGAGACGACTTTTCTTCCCTCTCCACTTATCCAGGTTCTGACAGACACTCGATAGTCTCCTCTTCCAAAATCTCCAGAGCTGAAGACAAGGCCATGGACGCCACCGATTCCAAGATAAAGCCAGCACCGGCCGGCATCTCTGTGCGCAACGGTCCCGTTGTCGACGACATGGACATCTCACCTGCCCAGGACGGACTCACAAAGCGGAAGGCACGCACCTCAATCACCAAGATCAACTACCAGGACGGTTCAGATAGTGATGATGACAAGCCACTGGTAGGTTACCGCAGGTCTGCAGATGTCTCGAGAGGCGAGACTAACCACGCGTGCAGGCAAAACGCCAAAAGACCAAGACGAAAACGAAACAGGAGTCCGATTCCGACGATGACGTGCCCATCATGAGGAAGAGGGCCAAGATGCCCCCATCATACAAGGAAACTGCGCTCCCCGAGTCCGACTCTGACGATGATCAACCACTGAGCGTGAAGCTCGCTGCGAAGAAGGCAAGCATCGAAGCGGACGCCGCGAAGGAGGCCAGAGCCATTCGGGCGCAGGAGAGCAAAGCCAAGAAGCCTGCTGCAAAGAAGCCGATCAAGGATGATTCCGATGACGAGCCTCTCGCAAAGCCTAGACGCCAGTCCAACGGCGTGGGTGCCGCCAAAAAGCGCGTCGTCAAGGACGAGTCCGACTCTGACTCTGACAAGCCCATTGCTAAGAAGGCTAAGAAGGCTGCGCCCGCTAAGACGCCAGCCAAGGGTACGAAGGCAAAGGCCGCCACGCCAGCGAAAAAGGGCAGGCCCGCCAAAAAGGAAGAGAGCGAGGAGGCTGAGGAAGACGAGGCTGTGGATGAGTGGTGGAACGAGCCAAAGAAGGAAGATGACAGTGTCAAGTGGACCACACTCGAGCATAATGGCGTGTTGATGGACTATAAGTACGAGCCGCTTCCAAAGAACGTCAAGCTCGTCTACGACGGCAAGCCACTCAATCTCCCTCTCCAAGTCGAGGAAGCTGCATGGTTCTTCGGATCCATGTTCCACTCCAAGAACAACGTGGACAACCCTACGTTCCAGAAGAACTTCTTTGAGGATTTCCGCGAGGTCATCAAGGAGCATGGCCCGGCGACAGACAAGGATGGCAAAAAGGTTGATATCAAGGACTTCCCAAAAATCAACTGGCAGCCCATGGCCGACTACGCTGAACAGCAAAGTGCCATGAGGAAGAACCGGACCAAGGAGGAGAAGAAGAAGATCAAGGAGGAAAAAGACGCGCGGGAGGAACCGTTCAAATACTGCCTCTGGGATGGTCGCAAAGAGAAGATGGGCAACTTCCGCGTCGAGCCTCCCAGTCTTTTCCGTGGACGTGGCGACCACCCGAAGACGGGTAGAATCAAAAAGCAAGTTTTCCCGGAGCAGATCACCATCAACATTGGCAAGGACGCAAAGATTCCCAAGCCTCCTGATGGTCACAAGTGGAAGGCTGTTGTACACGACAACAAAGCTACGTGGCTCGCGTCATGGCAGGAAAACATCAACGGCGCGTACAAGTACGTCATGACGGGCTCCAGTAGCTCCGTCAAGGGCAAGTCAGATCACATGAAGTTCGAAAAGGCGCGCGAGTTGAAGAAGCACATCGACAGAATTCGCCGCGACTATGGCAAGGACCTCAAGAGTGAGACAATGGCTGACAGGCAGCGCGCTACCGCCATGTATTTGATCGACAAGTTCGCGCTTCGAGCCGGTAACGAAAAGAATGCCGAGGAAGAGGCCGAGACTGTCGGCTGCTGCTCTCTCAAGTTTGAGCACGTCACCCTCAAGGAGCCCAACACTGTCGTCTTTGACTTTTTGGGTAAAGACAGTATCCGTTTCTTTGACGAGTTTACTGTTGAACGCCAGGTCTTCAAGAACCTCAAGATCTTCAAGAAGCCTCCCAAGGGTGAGGGTGATGATATCTTTGACCGCTTGACCACGACGCAGCTGAACAAGCACTTGAAGAGCTACATGGATGGTCTCACTGCCAAAGTGTTCCGTACCTACAACGCCTCCTTCACCATGTCGCGGCTGCTCCAGGAGCTCCCCGTGGAGAAGGCCACGATTGCAGAGAAGGTGAAGCTCTACAACGACTGCAATCGCAAAGTCGCCATTCTCTGTAACCACAAGCGGACTGTCGGAGCCGGTCATCAGGCCCAGATGGAAAAGCTCGGAGACCGCATCAAAGGTCTGAAGTACCAGCAGTGGCGTACTAAGATGATGATCCTGGACGTCGACCCCAAGCAAAAGAAGAAGCTCGGAGCGGACTTCTTCAAGCTTGACGAGGAGCTCGATAACGAGTGGATCGAGGAGCATTTGAATTTCCTTTACGAGGAGCAGCGAACGAAGATCACCAAGAAGTTTGAAAAAGACAACGAGAAGCTTATTGCCGAAGGTTCCAAGAAGCTGCCCGAAAAGGAGCTTAAGGAGCGTCTCAAGGCTGCTTCGGAACTGCTCACGAAGCTCAAGAAGGAGCACAAGACAAAGAAGGTCGAAGCCGAAGGCAGAGGCCCCACCGTGGAGAAGCTCTTGGAGGGGGCGAAGAAGATTGAGGAGCGCGCCAAGAACCTGGAACTTCAAGCCCAGGACCGTGACGGCAACAAGGAGGTTGCCCTGGGTACTAGTAAGCTGGTGAGTTATGATCCCACCCAAGCGGTTTTCTGTAGCATGCTAACCTATCTCAGAACTATATCGATCCACGCCTCACGGTTGTGTTCTCACGAAAGTTTGACGTGCCTATCGAGAAGTTCTTCTCGAAGACTATGCGCGAGAAGTTCAACTGGGCCATTCAGTCGGTGGACGACGACACGTGGGAATTCTAGGCGGCACTGTTCCAACGCGACCAGAAGCGAAACAGCAGCTTGCCGTGTCTTTCTGTATACAACACATTCCTTGCTGGGGAGAGGCTGGTGCTGCTGCGATTTCTTTGCCAAAAGTAGCCTGGCCATCAGAGCACCGGCTAGGTGCTCGGCAGGTTGTCTCAAAAGCTACAATCGAAGGGGGAGGCCGGCATTCTGGTGGCATTTTCTTTGCTTATGGTGCTAGGGGACTTGGTTGGGAGGCCGTCTGAGGATGACATTCGCGCAACGATGGGCGTTGCTTGTTGTTTGCGCTGGGGGGAAGGCGGAGAGGCCTACGATGCCGTCGATGTATAACACTTGGACACCGACCAATTAGCAAGTGAACAAATGAACAAATTAAAAAATCAAATCGCATGCAGGAGCGTGCACTTTTCCCCCCGTGCATGTATTATGTTATGTGGCATACTCACAGGCGCACAAAGCCATCAAGCCAGCCTGGCAAGCAAGTCTGAAGGCATGTCAGCTGTGATGAAAATGACAGCAGGGTTGTATCTACGAATTCCGAGGAAGGAACGTAAAGTAATTGGTATCTTTGGGGTAATATGTTCCTCTAGTGCTTCGTGGTCCATTTTCAAAATGGACACAGGTCTATGGGTTCTCGAATTCCAGGGCCGCTCAGGTTGTCGCTATGCTAAAAAAGATGATCCAGTGCGCCTCATGCATGCCCCCCTCGCATCTCTTTCTACATCTCCGTCGTCGTAACGTCTCGTTTTCCCATTCCAAAGCATTAAAATAAGTTGATATCGTTTGGTCGTACACAAAAAAGCCCTCCTCTTCTTTCTCGTTTTTTCTCTCCCAAAATTGAAAGGGAGAGGCTTCACCTCCTGACGACAGCCACGACGCCGGCGAAGAAGGACAGGGCCAGGAGCAGCACGTGCGGGCGCAGCGAGGCGCCGGCGCCAATGGCGCGCAGCTTGCCCTCCCGGGTGATGCGCCAGCCCGCGGGCACGGACCCGCCGTTGGGCCTGGCGCCGCCGTCCCAGGGCCAGCCGGTCTGCTGGGCGGTGGCCTCGTCGGTACCGATGCCGCCGGGGGCACGGTGGGGGCGGGCCCGCCCGTCTCGGCGGCGGCGGTGGCGGTGACGGCGACCTGGTCGGCGTTGCCCTCGTTGGCGTTGACGGTGCCGCCGACGGCCTCGATGGACTGCCAGCTGCCCGAGTTGTCGGCGTACTTGTACTGCTTGCCGGTGGAGTAGTCGATGACCTTGAGGTCGCGGACGACCATGCTGAAGGGGCCCTGCGTGAAGTCGGTGGGGCCCTTGGCCCAGGCGCTGGTGCCGGCGGCGGTGGCCGGGTCACCGCGGGACCAGGCGCCGAAGCGGATCTGCATCGGAGACTGGGGGTACTGGTTGTCGTCGGCGTCGGCGGGGGTCAGGGTGCGGACGAGGGTGCCGTCGACGTAGAACTCGGTGCGGTCCTTGGTCCAGTCGAAGATGTAGGTGAGATACTCGTCTTGGTTGTTCTTGTCCGTCTTGTGGAGCTGGCCGCGGTTGTAGGACGTGACCTGGCCCTTGCCAAAGTAGTTGGTCTGGACCTCGTGCGGGTCGGCGCCGAGCCACTCAAAGTCAATCTCGTCGAGCGTGTCGGACTGGAGGACGAGGGAGGAGACGATGCCGGCGCCGGGGGCCGCCTTGAGTGTGATCTCGACGCGGCCGAACATGATGTAGAAGAGCGACATGAGCTGCGGGGCCTGGCCCGAGGCGGCGACGGTGAAGCTGACGCCGTCGCGGCCGTAGGTCGGCGAGCCGGCTTCGATAAAGGTATCGACGGCGCCGTTGGCAAAGTCGACGTCAATGGCCATGCCGAGCGCCGTGTTAGGTTCGCATGCTACGCGGGGGAAATGTCAGTGATTGATGTCTCGGGGCGGTGGGCCAGGAGGCAGGTGGAGAGCATACTTGTTGTCAGAGGGTTACAGTCCGTCCATGTCTGGGCCGCTGTCAATGTCGAGAATGCTGCTGCCGCTGCCGCCGCCAAGGCTGCGGGGCTCCGTCTTGTTCTTGAAAAGAACATTTTTCTGTGTGTTTGTGTTCTCTGGAGAGAGGTGAAGGAACGCTGAAACTCGAACAATTGTTTGTACAGAAAGGGCGAGCAGATGACGAGGTCGAAAAAGGTGCCTCGCTTGAGCCCAGATGGTATGTAGTCAGTGAGGCTTGTCGGTGATGTTCAGTAAGCCTCGGGCAAAGGAGGTTTCCTCTGTCTCGATATGTCTGTGTCTCGATATGTCTCTTATGACGGTAGACAAGGAGACAATGGGGTGAGTAGGTGGTAAAGTGACTGGTATGTTACAACTGGGACAAGAGCCCGTCCAAGGGCAGACGCGGCGGCATGGCAATCTATATGGGAGACTTTCCCAGCCTGCAAGTTCAAGGATGTGGCGGCCCAATCGACGGGACGGTGGGGCCCAAACGCAGTATCGAGCAATTCAAGATCTTGGAAACCGCTTGGCCGTGCAAGTCCCGGACGGCCGGCCAGGGAATACGAAGCTGAAGCCGGCCAGCGCGGGCCTGTTGAGCGCAGTTTTCAGGGTCCTGTTGTCGTATCAACGACATGGGGGAGATTTGGGGGAGGTTGGGACAAGCGCTGGAGGAGCCTAACGAGCAGAATGGCGTGTGCTGATTGGCCGCGGCGTGGCTGAAAACATGTGGCTGGAGGAATCGAAGTGGCTGGCATGACGAGCGCTTGGCGCAGCGACGTACGTACGTACCTTTCCTCGAGACACCTTACCTCACTCGCCTCACATTGATAGTCAATGCTTGCTCAAACATGCGGTCATTGGATCCATCGTCATGGAACGGAGATTTCGAGGTCCGACGATGTGGTTCGCTCTTGTTCTCGAAGCTGTTGTGTTCATGCACTTGTTCGTGGCCCAACCAGATGGTCGTCTGATAAGACCTTCGATAAGAAAAGTATCCACTTCTCCAGTAATGGATCATCCCCCAGCACTACCCACATCCACATCACTGCACCAACTTGACCAACAAGCAAGCGGCCGGCTTCTTTGCATCATCGGGCAGCTTCAGCAAAAGGAAGCCGAACAACGTGCAAGACGCAGGAAAGCAATTCTGATGCAATCAAAAGCCCAATACCCCACAGCACGCACACCTTCCCCTCACACCGTTCCCAGACCGACTTTCCTCCTCCAGGTGCTTGTCGTAGCTTCCTAACTCACTGGGCGCGTGACGTCAAACGAGAGCCGCAACTGCCCGCCGATGCCGAAAGCAACGCGGCTCCTGCCCTAGAACGTGACCCAGACGCTGTACAGGGCGCTGTGCGGCGCCGGCCCAGGGCGTCCCTCCAGGGCGTTCCTCCAGGGCGCTGCCAAAGGGCGTGCTCTGGCACGGGAAGGGGGCGTGAAGGAGGTCACAGTGCAGGACCCCTGAAACCTCAGCGAATCATAGCACCTCTATACGTCCAGAATGACATGGGTAGCTGCGGGTACCAGCGGAAATGCCCCGCCAATCCACCTGCCCGCCCTGTCGTCCGCCGGTCGAGCTTGCCTCCCCCTCCTTATCTCGAGTCACGATGTGTAAGAGGTTCGATGGATGGGGAAGGACAATGAAACCGCCCTCCCTACACCTCACTCCCTCAGCTCGAACCCCTCGAACGCTACGAACGCTACGCACTAGAGTTCAACGCTACACGGTCTGATTGATCAGGAACGGCAATACAAAACCCATACCATCGACCCCTCCCCCCCCCGGAGACCGCTTTCACGATGGGTCACCTCGCAACCCAACGTGCTTTAAGCCTGCGGAGCATCAGAGCCATGTCCGCCACTGCTTGCCCGACCGCACCTGTCGGACCCATGTCCAGACGATCATTCCATGCGAAGCCAAAGCTCAACTCGGCCGGTGAGGCCGCTCCGGTGCAGCAAGATGCCGTGCTCGAGAACAAGCAACCGATATCCGTCTTCGACAGCATCCGGGAGCGACGGGCCAAGGCTGGCAAGCTCGTCGCCGGCGTGGCTGCCGTCTCTGACAGTGACATGTTCAAGGCGCCATCTCATGGCAAGCCGGAAGCCAAACGATGGGACCGTAAGAAAGCCGGTCCTCGAGTCTCTGGCCCCCGACTCTCGCTGACAAAGAGGCCGTAGACCACCTGAGCCACGAAGCCGCGGTGCGCAAGCCATGCACCCTGAAGCAAGCTGCTCGTTTCCTCAAGACGCCAGGTCTCATCTCCCTCGGCGGCGGCTTGCCGTCGAGCGAGTATTTCCCCTTTTCAGAGCTCACCATGCGTGTGCCCACGCCACCAGACTTCGCTGAGAAAGATAATCTCTCTGCACAAAGTCCCACGGCGCAGACCATTAGCATAGGCAAGTATGATGTGCGCGAGGGCAAGTCGGAATACGACCTGTCCATCGCCCTCAACTACGGCCAGTCTACGGGCTCCGCTCAGATGATGCGCTTCGTTACGGAACACACCGAGCTGGTCTACAACCCACCTTACGCAGACTGGAAGGTGTGTCAGACAGTCGGCAGCACGGGCGCCCTCGAGCAGGCCTTGCGCATGCTCTGCGACCGCGACAGGGGTGACTCGGTCCTCACCGAGGAGTACAGCTTCTCGACCGCCCTCGAAACCATCGGTCCCCTGGGCATCAAGACCTTTGGCGTCAAGATGGACGCCGAGGGCCTGCTGCCCGAGAGCATGGACGAGCTCCTGACATCGTGGGACGAGAAGGCTCGCGGCGCCCGCAAACCGCATGTCCTGTACACTGTTCCTTCGGGTCAGAACCCCACCGGCGCCACCCAGGGACCTGAGCGTCGCCGCGCCGTCTACGCTGTGTGTCAGAAGCACGATGTTTACATCATCGAGGATGAACCCTACTACTTCCTGCAAATGCAGCCGTATGCCGGCAAGGATGCGCCGGTGCCGCCACCACCGGCCAGTGTTGATCAGTTCCTCGCCGACCTGATCCCCTCGCTGCTGAGCATGGACACGGACGGCCGCGTCTTGAGGATGGACTCCTTCTCCAAGGTACTGATGCCAGGCTCACGACTCGGATGGATCACGGCGTCGGCGCAGATGGTGGAGCGATATATCCGCCACGCCGAGGTCGCCAACCAGGGCCCGAGCGGCTTCTCACAGGTCATGCTCTGGAAGCTGCTGGACGAGACGTGGGGCCACGAGGGGTACCTGAAGTGGCTGATCGACTTGAGGATGAACTACACGCGGCGCCGCAACATGCTGCTCGCCGCCTGCGAGGACCACTTGCCGACGGATATCGTATCTTGGACCCCGCCTGCCGCGGGCATGTTCGTAGGTTGCCTATGGCCCGTCCACCACCTGGCGTGTTTTTGACACTAACCGGCTTGCAGCTCTGGCTCAAGGTCGACCATACAAAGCACCCCGACTGCCCGCAGCGTTCAATGCTGGAGATTGAGGAAGACATCTTCAACAACGCCATCGAAAACGGCGTTCTCTGTGCGCGGGGCTCCTGGTTCCGTACTGAGCCTGGCACGCCTGCGAAGGACATGTTCTTCCGGGCGACCTTTGCAAGCGCATCGGAGGAGGCCATGAGCACAGCTATCCAGAGACTGGGGGCGGCGATCAAAAAGTCGTACCGCATGGACTGAGGTGGATTGATGACTGGAAAACACCATGTCACCCTGGTTAGAGAAGCATCAGAGGCCCAGAACATGAGACTCATTGAGGCATGGGGACTGTGCGCTACGGGTTGGAGTTGGGCCTGATTTTCGTCTGAACGAATATACTTGATAATTTCCAGCGAGTCTCAATGACATGATAACTCTCTTAATCAACGACTGCCCGATGATGTGAGAGAGACAGTTGAGTGCCTTGTTCAGGGAGACAAACGAGGAATAGGGGACAGTCACGTGCCCTCCTGATGGCACATAGGGTACCTGATGCTTCGGCGCCCCTCCACAGTGCAACTCACTGCCCGTCTGACTCACACACGGTCCCCGCCAAAAGATCAATCGCATCTGCCAGAAACACCCCTCTTCTGCCGGGGACGCGCGAAAACTGCCCCTCACTTTCAGCGACTCGATCTACCCAGACCTCAAAATCCAGATCCCCTGCACCCACCCTACGTCAGCAAGAAAAACGAAAAATTCCAGCCATGCTCGACGCCCTGGACTTCATTGCCGAACGCGGTGGCGACCCCGAGAAGATCAGGGAGAGCCAGCGCCAGCGTGGCGACCCGGTAGAGCTCGTCGACGAGGTTATTGCTCTGTGGCAGGAGGCGCGCAGCGGTTCGTCATGTCCATTTTTTTGGCATGCCTCTTTTTTTCGGCACCGTTGACTTCAGTCGGACTGACGGTTCTACAGAACAGTACAAGGTCACCCAGTTCAACGCGCAAATCGGCGCCGTCCAGAAGGAGATTGGCCAGCGGAGGAAGAACAAGGTCGACGACGCTGACCTGCAGGTGAAGAAGACGGACCTGCAGAAGCAGCAGAAGGACCAGGAGGCCGCTGCGGCTGAGAAGCAAAAGGGCGCGTTTCTCTCTCCCCCTGCGCGCATCTCCCCCCTCCACATTGGCCCCCTTGCACATGACGGAGGTCACCTCAAGTTGAAGACTGACCCGCGCCTGCAGAGCTGCGCAACAAGACGAGAATCATTGGCAACTACGTCCACGAGTCCGTCCCCATCAGCAATACCGAGGATGACAACAAGGTGATCCGGACCTGGAAGCCCGAGGGCCGCGAGCTGAAGCCCTTTGCCGCCGCCGTTTCGCATCACGATGTCCTGCTGAAGCTCGGCGGTTACGATCCCACGCGCGGCGTCAAGCTTGTCGGCCACCGCGGATACTGCCTGACGGGCATGGGCTACTTCCTGTAAGGATCATGGACCGCACACGCCTCTGTCTGGTTCTCGTCTCACACGCTTGCAGGAACCAGGCTCTCGTCAGCTACGGCATCGAGTTCCTCTTCAACAAGGGTAACAACCCACCTCCTTTCCCATCATGCCTTTTCGATACGAGATACAGACTAAGCGCCCGCCTGCAGGCTACACCCCCAACCAGCCCCCCTACTTCCTCGACCGCGACCAGATGGCCAAGACGGCCCAGCTCTCCCAGTTCGACGAGGAGCTGTACCGCGTCTCCGAGGGCGAGCACCGACGGCTCGGCCGACAAGTACCTCATCGCGACGAGCGAGCAGCCGCTCTCGTGCCTTCACGCCGACGAGTGGCTCCAGCCCGGCCAGCTGCCGATCAAGTACGCCGGCTTCAGCACGTGCTTCCGCAAGGAGGCCGGCAACCACGGCCGCGACGCCTGGGGCGTCTTCCGCGTCCACCAGTTCGAAAAGGTCGAGCAGTTCGTCCTCTGCAAGCCCGAGGACAGCTGGAAGTTCTTCGACGAGATGATCGCCACCTCCGAGGAGTTCTACAAGTCGCTCGGCCTGCCCTACCAGGTCGTCAGCATTGTGTCCGGCGCCCTGAACAACTCTGCCGTACGTGTCCCGTCTGCGCTCTCGCATCGATGGATCCCCCCGCTAACACTCCCTTCCAGGCCAAGAAGTTCGACCTCGAGGCCTACTTCCCCTTCCAGGGCGAGTACAAGGAGCTCGTCTCGTGCTCCAACTGCACCGACTACCAGACGCGCGAGCTCGAGATCCGCTACGGCGTCAAGAAGGCCAAGGAGGCCCCCGGCAGCGGCAAGAAGGAATACGTCCACGCCCTCAACGCCACCCTCACCGCCGCCGAGCGCACCCTCTGCTGCGTCCTCGAGAACTACCAGACCGCCGAGGGCCTCAACGTCCCCGAGGTGCTGCGAAAGTACATTCCCGGCCAGCCCGAGTTCATCCCCTTTCAGAAATGAGCGGGGCGCCTTCATGGCGTTCGTTGAAGGGTACGCGGATGTGGGAAAAAGTAGTGGAGGCAAAATGACACGCTAGAAGGAGCATCTGTGTTAGATTTGAGCGACTGAACAGAGATGTCTTGTGACGTTCAAGAATTGATGACTACCAAACACACTTTTCGTTCTCGTTGCATCAGCCCACCAGCTTCACTTTTCACAGCGCGTGACGTGCCAGCAGGTATTTGGTCATGTAACGTTCAATGCACAGTTCAAGCTCGTATCATGTATCATGGCTAGTCAAAATACATACAGGACTCATCATGTCTCAGAATCTCACGCCTTCTTGGCTTCCCAAAAGGCAACCTTGACGCCCTCGCCCGGCTGCAGCACAATCTCCGACTTCAGACAAGGGCTGCCGCCGTCCACCTGGTCCATGTGGCTCTCGACCCGCTCGTACCGCTGGAACAGGCGGCACAACACATAACTCATCTCCGTCAGGGCAAACTGCTGTCCGATGCAGATGCGCGGCCCGCCGTTGAACGGAATGTAGGTCCACGGCTTCGGCTGCCAGTGCTGCCAACGCTCCGGTGAGAAGACGTTATGGGGGGCGAATGTAGCCGAGGGGGGCGGGTAGATGTCTGCGCGGCGCTGCATGACGAGAGGGGAATAGCCGACGGGTGTGTTCTTCAGAACAGGCAAGGGCAAAGAGCCGTCAGGACCACCGCCGCGCGGGAGCGTCGTGTCGCGGAGCGCGAGACGCACGTTGTAAGGCACGACGGGGTAGAGGCGGAGTGTCTCATTCATGACGTTTTGCAGGTACTTCATGCTCTTCAGGTCTGCATAGGTTGGCTCACGGTCGGGCCCGACGTGCTGGAGTATCTCGTCGCGAAGCTTGCGGACAAGCTCGGGCTGACGGGACAGCTCGTAAATAGTCCACGACAAGGTGCAGGCGGTGGTGTCACGTCCAGCGAGCAGGACGGCAACGAGCTGATCGCGAATGACTTTGCGGTCTTGTGTGAAACAGGCGAGCTCGTGCAGGAAAGTGTAGTCCTTGTCAGATTTGGTCTTGGAAGAGAGCTCCTCTGGGCTCAATCGCAGAGCACGGTCAATGTACTGGTTGACAAAGTCGTTGATGACACGAAGGCCACGGCGGAAGGAGGCACGGGGAACGAAGCGACGCAGTCCATTAGAACGGGCAATGATGCTCTGGACCCGTTGGACTTCGTTGAAGGCCTCTGCAAAGTCTTGGCGGGGGGTTCTGGATCATTGTCAGTCTGTGGGAGTCTGGCTCGTGGCTACATGGGGTGCACTCACGACATGGACTTGACATCTTTGCCCAGAAGAAAGTCGGTTGCAACGTCAAGGGTATAGCGGAAAAACATGTCGCTAATGTCGAGGACCTTACCATTGCCGGCCTCGAGGTTGACAGGCTGGTCCTCGCCGTTCAGTGCTCCGCCGTTGGCAATGGCCTTGAATAGCGTCTGGATATGGGATTCGAAGCAGTGCAAGTCACTGACACGGTCGCGAATGAACTGAGGACGGATGAGATGCCGGCTCGTGTGCCACTTGTCGCCATCAGTGGTGAAGATGCTGTCACCGAGGAACTCGCTCCATTCCGCGTGGAACGGCTCGCCCTTGCCAAAGTCGTTGAACTGGGTAGCAAGAATGGCCTTGATGTTCTCAGGGTCGGCCGTGGAGATGATGCGCTGGCCGAGCACACGTGTCTCGCCGGTGTAGGAGCCAATCTCCCGGAATTTATTGGTCCAGAACTCCAGGTTGGTATGTGCCATGGCATGCTTGACAGCGGCAAAGACGAAGCGAAGGCCAAAGGGAAAGGTCAAACCATAGACCTTGCCCGAGGTGTAAGGGGCAAGGCGACGGAGGCGAACATGTTCATCGATGCGTCCGAGGACGACCCAGAGAATGGTAGCGAATCCGAGAAAGCCGGCGACGGTCTTTGTGGAGATATTTTCCACGACAAACTCAACGAGACCCATGGTGGAGGGTTGATCGAGGTTCAAATCAGACAAAGGCGATCCGAGTATGGTGTGAACGGTGGTGGCGGCACGTGGCGGTGTCACGGTTGGTGGATCTCAACGGATCCTTAGTCGAAGAGAGGTGGCGCTCTAAGCCTGTATCATGAGACGGTTATGCTTTTGCCGGTAAATGACAGCAAATGGCGTTGTAAAAGGGAGGACTGAGAGGGACTTCAGCTCAATACCTAGAAGTCCAAGATGAGGTTTGTGAGAGGAAACAGTCAAGGAAGACAGCAGGGTATACTGGTCATGAGGTAGCGACAAAGGAACAGGGAAGCAGCTCGATCTTAATAGGTATAACGGCCGGGCCCCTCGAAGTTGGCGTCCCAGATTCAATTCGTGTGGCAAGCTTGTGGGCGGATCTTGGAGGCGTGTGCTGGTGCGGGAAACGGCTCCCCCACTTGATGCTTGGTGCTGCTGGCTTGGACCGTTTTGGCGGGGAGGACCAGGGTCAACACGGGGTTGCGATGTTGGAGATATCCCGAAGGTCCTTTCCCAGATTGGGGCTTGATTCTGACATTGACATGCCGGATGGATTGACGTAGAGGTCAAGTCGTTTCTGTCAGCCACAAATGGAAGCTGATGCGAAGCTGCAAGACTTATAGGTTAGTAAACGGCGGGTGGAAGGCTGTGCGCCTCGTCTGGCAGAAGCCCGTAGTCCATGTGCTGCTGCACAGGATTGCCGCTGTGGCTCGAAGAGAAGACAACCAGCCTTATCCCTTGAGTGCCGTAGAAGTGAGCGCCCGCGTGCCATTTCACGCCCAGGTGGTACAGAGCATCGGCTTTCGAGGCATGTCGTTGTCATGCTGCCAAGGGAGACATGTCACCGAGACGGAGACAAGGACGGAGACGGAGACGGAGAGAAGCATCTTGGCGAAGACCGCTCATGAGCTTCGCGGCAAGGGTGGATGCTGGCAAGCGCAGGGCATCTTGGTTAGGTATGGTCATGGTCGTGGTCATGGTGATGAAGATGTGGAGAGAGATGGGAGACGTCGCAGTGCATTAGACCAAACGGCATCCAGGAACACAGTTTAAGGGACAGTGCGTGGTGTGGTCTTGACAAATGGCACGATGGTCTTTGGTGAAACGAAGTAACACCCCGCTGCAAGTGACAGGGCAGGTGCAGATGCAGGTGCAGGTGCAGGTGCAGGTGCAGGTGCAGGTGCAGGTGCAGGTGCAGGTGCAGGTGCAGGTGCAGGTGCAGGTGCAGGTGCAGGTGCAGGTGCAGGTGCAGGTGCAGGTGCAGGTGCAGGTGCAGGTGCAGGTGCAGGTGCAGGTGCAGGTGCAGGTGCAGGTGCAGGTGCAGGTGCAGGTGCAGGTGCAGGTGCAGGTGCAGGTGCAGGTGCAGGTGCAGGTGCAGGTGCAGGTGCAGGTGCAGGTGCAGGTGCAGGTGCAGGTGCAGGTGCAGGTGCAGGTGCAGGTGCAGGTGCAGGTGCAGGTGCAGGTGCAGGTGCAGGTGCAGGTGCAGGTGCAGGTGCAGGTGCAGGTGCAGGTGCAGGTGCAGGTGCAGGTGCAGGTGCAGGTGCAGGTGCAGGTGCAGGTGCAGGTGCAGGTGCAGGTGCAGGTGCAGGTGCAGGTGCAGGTGCAGGTGCAGGTGCAGGTGCAGGTGCAGGTGCAGGTGCAGGTGCAGGTGCAGGTGCAGGTGCAGGTGCAGGTGCAGGTGCAGGTGCAGGTGCAGGTGCAGGTGCAGGTGCAGGTGCAGGTGCAGGTGCAGGTGCAGGTGCAGGTGCAGGTGCAGGTGCAGGTGCAGGTGCAGGTGCAGGTGCAGGTGCAGGTGCAGGTGCAGGTGCAGGTGCAGGTGCAGGTGCAGGTGCAGGTGCAGGTGCAGGTGCAGGTGCAGGTGCAGCCCAGGGGGGGTTGCTTCCCTTCCCGTTACCGAACCTGCCTGCTGCTTGCTTCGCTGCTTCCTACCTACCGACAAGGGCCACACCTACTACACGGTACCGTAGATCGATCGGGCTTGCCATGAATCATACAGGACCGTGTCAGAGAGTTCGACCTCCTCGTCGAGCGACAGTTCTGCTGTTCTTCACGTCTTGTCTCCTTCTGTCATGATCAGCCCAACTCCAAGAACGAACGGCATGCACACACGCCAAGGCTTTCAGTCGACGGCCAACCGCTGAGCCGAAACCGAGTCCGGCGTCACCCCAATCTTCCGTCTCGTACACAGTGCTCAGACGCCCCACCGCCAGCCGGCGACAACACGATCTGAATACCCAGAATGGGAAGAATCTCGTTTCCCCTCTCCTCCACCATGTTGCCCCCCCGCATCTGTTCCGTTGCTCCCGGTACCAAGGCATGCCGTTACTGGCCACTCGCCAGCGTTTGGCATGGATCTCTCTTCCACTGACCTGTGCATCTCGAGCACCGCTTGCTTTCACCGCTAACTTGATAGGTTGTCGGACCTGGCAGCCACCCGTCTTTTGCAGCAAATGGCGGGGTCAACAGCGTTCACCTTCTCGAACACGGACCAACCCAACGCTGTCCTTCGCAGGCTTCACAAGCTTCACAGCCCGAGTCTGCAGGCCTGTGATGTGCAACCCAGGCCATCGACCCCGTCCCTCACATTCCTACACACCCTCTTGGACGAGTGCCGCGGCATTATATTTTAGGGGACCCTGCTCCATCGATTTCATGTGAACATCACGGGGTCGGTCACCTGATTACCCGACGGACCCAAGGGTCGTTCAAACGTAGCTTCAATTCAGGCTGGCTTAACTAGCAATAATGGATGCTTGGCGCACGCATCTACATGACAAACGCGCACTCTTCAGGCGATGCCTGCGTGCAGAACGGCATGTGCACCGGCGCCGAGCCAACGCCTCGCGCGACCATTCTCTCGCGGAACTCTGCCAGTCGCGGCGCCGCGTCGTACTGACTCCGGTTCTGACCTGACGCATCCGTTCGCCCCGACCACAGCACCTCACCCGCGGCGCTCGTCCTCGGCCACAGAATCGTATCCAGGTTCACCGCGTCAATCGACTCACTCCATGCCGTCACTTCGCCGCCGAGCACCAGCTTGGCCTCCTCCTCCGTCAGGCCCTCCGCTGGGTCGTGCGAATAGATCAATCGCCAGCCTTTGGCAGGCGAGCACCAGTCTCGGAACGGATAGAACGCCTTGAACGCGGCGCCGTTGTCAAAGTTGAGCCAGTGACCCCGTCCGCAGTCGAGGTACCAAAAGTTGTAGTTGCTGTCGATGACCTTGTGGCCTAGTCCCGTCACCCGCTTGATCGATGGTTCACCGAGCCATGTCTGAACGACAACGTCCTTGCCCATGGTGATGTTCCATTCGGTTGCCATCTCCTCCCAAACCATCGGCACCAGACCATGCTTACGCACGCGCGCGTGGTTCTTGTCCATGAACCTCTGCAGCAGGGGCTGCAGGACCTGAGACGAGTTGGAGCGGACACCCTCGTCCAGCATGGAGTCGTTCTTGTTCAGCTCGTCACCACCAGTGTGGAAGTACGCCGTGTATGGCGCGACGCGCGGGAGCAGATCATCAAAGAGCTTATCGAGAAAACTGTCGACTGCAGTGCTGTTCAACCTGAAGGCGCCACAAGGCGGCTCGGCGCACCACCACTGATATGGCTGTTGGTTGTACGCAACGATAAGCTCGGGGTACGCAAAGGCGATGGAGCCCGTGTGGCCGGGCATGTCAATCTCGACTATGACCTGAACGCCCCTGTGAACGGCATACTCGTGGATGTACTGGATGTCTTTGGGCGTGTATGAGAGACCCTTGCGGTAGGCACCCTTGGCGGACAGATCAGGCATGGCGGGAATATCAAGGGGCCACGACTGCGAATCGGTGGCGTGGATGTGCAGCTTGTTCATCTTGCTCCAGGAGAGAGCGTCGATTGTGCGCAAAATGTCCTTGACCGGGAAGAAGCTGCGGGCCGTGTCCATGAGCAGTCCGCGGTGCGGATACTTGGGCTTGTCCTCGACGGAAACGGGTGCATGTGTGGTGTACCAATCTTTGCCGGTTGTGTGCGAGTAGAAGAGCTGGGAGAAGGACTCGAGCGCGCGCAGGACGCCAATGGCCGTTGGTGCCTTGATCTCGGCGACGCCATCCTCGGAGAGGGTCAAGGTGTACGACTCATCAACATCCTCGGCCAAGGACGTGTAGGGGCTCTCGCTGTCGTTCTTGCTGT
This sequence comes from Verticillium longisporum, assembly GCA_019188255.1. Taxonomy (NCBI): domain Eukaryota; kingdom Fungi; phylum Ascomycota; class Sordariomycetes; order Glomerellales; family Plectosphaerellaceae; genus Verticillium; species Verticillium longisporum. The sequence continues at coordinate 3,237,473 of JAETXT010000011.1, forward strand.
TCTGTGTGATGCTCAACGATTTGACGCGGCCCTGACCACTACCGTGGACATCAGGCTCGAACTGGCTGTTCTTCTCGTGGAGCATCCAGGGCACGAAGTTTTGGTGGAAGATGGAGTTCAGGGAGCGCGACACGGCGCCCTGGATGACAGCCTTGCTGCTCCAGGCGCAGCTGGTGTCCGGCTTGTAGCTGTACGTGTAGGGGAGCTGCATGTTCAAAACGGTCTCAGCATGCTGCGCAAAGGCGCCGCCGGTGTCATGGAGGGAGGGAGAGTTCCAGCGTACAGGGTCACCATTGTAGGTTATCTTCAAGGACTCGTCTATGAAGAGGGTTGTGTTGCCCGTCGTGAGCTTCTTGGGGGCGGGCCAGATGCTGGCTTGGGTGAGGGTCAGGGCGAGGGAGGTGAGGAGGACGGATGAGAGGTGCATGATGGGCAATCCAGCGGCTCGTGCTGCTGGTCCCGCGAAATATATGAATCGTACGTAGGCCTGTGGTGTTGCGAAGATGCAAGAAGTATCACACGCCTAGTGCATGGGAGACAGAGGTAGGACGAAGGGAGGGGAAGGAAGGGGACGAGTCCATATATATGCTGTCAAACGTAAAGGAACGCAAGAGGAAAACGTGTTGTGCACGCGGAGCTAGAAAGACAATGTCGCGGCCAGCCAGCGGCCGCCGAGGCGTCCCGTGGATTATCGAGTCGTGTGTAACAACTCCCAAGGGGACTTTCTAATTTGGGGAGCCTTGACGAGAGGGGGGGGCACGTCTAGGGAGAGGCTTGTACAACGTAGGTAGGGGCACCCTTCTAGGCGGGCGGTCGGCGACGACGACGATGACGGACCAAACAACGGGTTGCCTTGCGATGGATGGTAAGGTTTCCTCTGCCAGCGTCGTTTCTGCCTCTGATAGGAAGATGGGCAAAATGGTAAGCCAACCAGCGGGAGGAGGTTGAGGTGGACGCGCGCCGGCAGTTGACGGGGGGCCGGTGGAATGTGGCGAGGGGGATTGGTTGTTCGGCCAGCCACCGGGGGGGGTCTTTGCCTGGGTTCTAGGGTGGTTCTCTGGGTGGGTTTTTTTCTTTCTTGGTCTCTGATCTACAGCCGCATCGTCATCTCCTTTTTTTTCTCCTTCGCTGTCGCCAGGGATATGGCTGATTGGGTTGTTGGTAGAGTGGAGGAGGGCGCGGCACGGCAGGGCGGCGGGGAGGCTCCGACGCGGGTAGCGGCTACGTTACTTCTTGTCTCGTTCGGGAGGCGGGGCTGAGATGAAGGTGAAGTGCTGTTGGGCGATGCGAGATATCATGCGGTGTTTCGTTGCTTCAGCGGAAGGAGGGTGCACTGGGCAGAACGATAGACGGGAGGAGCAAAAAGGGGCTTGGGGTTGACTTTCGCTATCAGGAAGGTCGTTGATCGTTGGTGGAGGTGGCACTGGTTGATGCTGAGATGGGGAATGGCAGGTGATCGGTCTGTGGATGAGACCTGAGGGGGAGAAGATGGTTTGTGAGGTGAGGTTACACCGCTTGCCAGCTACCTACCTACACATTTTTCCGTCGTTTGGTCGGCTGGCGGGCTGGCTGGCTTGCATGTCAGAGTGCATCCGGCGGTCATGCAGGCGGCCAGCAAAGACTCGGTTGCCGGCCACAACATCTCGAACCAAGCCGCAGGACAGGTATTTAAACCAAGCCGCAGGGCAACGCCTGTCCTGCGTGCGGGTTGCATCTGGTGATTTTTTACTTTTCCCAGGAGGGGCGCATGCTCCCGCGCTCGAGCAATGAATCACTGGATGAATGGCCTTCACAGGAATTGCTAATGTCCACCGATATTGAGTTGCGAAGACCGATCGGCATGTTTATCTGCTATTGGTTTCACGCACAGGAGGGGGCCTCCCAATGCTATAAGTCCGGAATGTCTCCGTCACCTGACGGGTCGTTGGCCTCTCGCCCATGGCAACATGGTCGTGGTGGGTTACATCCGCTGCCGAAGCCTATGGAAGGCTTGGCTGACCTGCGATGACGACGCTGAGCCGCAGTCCTCTCTCGTCTCATGATCTTCACCAGGCTGTGAGATGGGGAGCGGCTGTTCGCGTCTGGCGATGCTCATTGCCTTACTCTCTCTCTCTCCTGCTCGACTATCGACTGCTCCGAGCCTCACGATGCACAGTGCGAAATACACGGCGCCGTTGGTCTAGTGGTATGATTCTCGCTTAGGGTCATACCCTGAAGCACAGCTTGCGAGAGGTCCCGGGTTCAATCCCCGGATGGCGCCCGTCAGTTTTGCTCCTGGGTCTCTTGGCAAGGGACAGTTTGGCTTTTGCTGTCATGAAGTATGTATTCATTGCGTGTTGGGAATGTTTGCTGTGGTGCCTTTCAGAGCAAGAATTGCATGGTGGCGGGGTGATGGAGTGACCACAGTGCGGGGTTCTTGTGGATGAGTCGGCATTCAGAGTGGCACGAACTTTATCTGAGGTGTGATCGTCTCAGTACTTAGCAAAAGCATTGGAACCAAATAGTCGCCGAGGTAGTATTTGTTTAGGGAATAAAATCAACGCTCGATTGTCGTCTCTTCCATAGCAGAAGGATTATACACATGTTATACACCCTTGTTGCCCAGTCAGGCAATCTGTAAACACACCATGATGTACGTGCCAGACCCGCTCTAGCGAAGCCACTGCACAATCTTCGACACCCGATCAGGGATCAGCCTGCCGACCCCCTGCAGCCCGTGCCGGTCGACGGCTTGCAGCTTCTCGTCTCCTCGGAACCGAGCGAGACCCGTGTCGCCGACCGCGGCCTTTCCAGGGTCCGTCACCTGCGTGGCCATGTCGTAACCCGAGCGCATCGACCCGACGACGCCGACCGCCGAGTACGAAGGCCCAGCCACGGCAAGCTGGCCGTTGAACGCAGCCGACAGCTCGCCATCGGCGCGCGCCATGAGCTCGCGGTGCCCGACGTGGTGCTGCGGGATGCAGTCCTTGTTCGTGCGCGCGAGCATGATGCATCGCTCATCCGGGTCGATGCCGAGGTGATCGTGGAGGATCTCGCGCACCTTGGCCTTCGCATCCTCCTCAGCGTACGTGCCCTTCATGAGCACGAACATCTTGGTGCCGTTCGGCTCGTCGAACGGCTTGGGCAGCGCGTCCGAGTCGAAGAAGACACCGAGCAGACCGTCGAGGTCGTTGCTCGAGTTGTCGTGGCGCGGCAGGAGATAACCCAGGCCTTGGTACGGGTGGTTGAGGCCTTCCTTGGGATACCAGACGTTGACGGCCGTGATGGTGACCGACTCGGTCGAGGCGAGAGCCGGGAGGTGTTTGGGCGCAAGCCTGAAGAGGTGCTTGCTGTTGATGGTGGAGATGACCTTGTCGTACGCCGCGGGCGAGGCGCCATCGGCAGTGGTGAGCTAGTGAACAAGGTCAGTCAAAGTTCGCTCGTCATAATGCAGTGAGTGACAGTGAGAATTTGAAGCCATTCAAATCAGAAGGAAGGCAACGGAAAATTTCGACATCGTTTTTGCGCTTTTCCGACAAGACGATAAAGGTTTACATCCGCAATATTTCATCATGAAAGGCAGTGGTGGTGGTAGAGAGACAGGAAGCGAGTAGAACGTACCGTGACCTTGCGGGCAGCCGAGTCGAATTCCACCTTGCTGATGGATTGACCCAGCTTCATCTCGACATTGGGCTTGTCCTGCAGGCTCTTGGCGATCGCCTTGGGAATAGAACCCATGCCCTCGGGGAAGGCGATCAACGCTCCCTGGTGGCTCAGCTTGACCATGTCGCGGACCTCTTCGGTGAGAAGCTGCGTCACCAGAGCGAGTTCATGGGCGGGAAGGTGAGCCAGGTGCGGAAGAGGCTCCTTCAGCCAGTAGTTGTGCCAGGGCTTGGGCATGACAGACTGCATGGACAGCCGGTCAATGTCGCCGCCCCAGATGCCGTGCAACACAGCCGAGGCGAACTGGTCGACGGTGCGAGACTCGCCTGCCGCCATGCGGAGGAATTCGCCGACAGACATGTCCTTGGGGAGACACTTATCAGAGCGGTCCGCGAAGGTGCCAAGACGGTTGCGCTTCATACGCCAGAATCCCTGAGCATGGGCTTCCAGAGAAGCTTGATCATGTTCTTCGGCGTGACGGCGGTGATGTTGCCATCAATGCGGACATAGCGCGTGCCGCCAGGCCTGAAGCTGGGCATGATGTCAAGGTCGTTGAGCTGTAGGAGGCCTTATGTTAGCATATGGCTCGACATGCTCAAGACAAGCGGGAGGAGACAACGCACCAGAGTGAAGAGCACCAGGTCATCCATTTTCCAGGTGTCCCGGGCATAACTCCGCAGAGTGCGAGGGCCGCGCTCAAACTGCACGACGCTCTTCTGACCATTCTGCTCAAACTCGACCTTTTGAGTGTCGAGCCAGCCACCGACGCGATCACTCGCCTCGTAGACAGTGATCTTGGTGCCGACAGGCACTGACTTGGCAAGGAAGTGCGCCGTCGTCAGGCCTGTGATGCCACCGCCAATGACGGCGATGTTTTGCGGCTCGCTGATGGCGTGCGTCGCGAGGCCACGTCGCCGAGCAGGAAAGACGCCCGCCGACGTAGCACCGTAGGCCATACAAGTCGGCCGAGACTTCCGCTGCGCAGCGGTCGTCAGGGTCCGAGAGGCCACGCGTGTGTGCGCGGCTGCGGCGGCGATGCCATGGCTGCGGTGGAGGGCTTTGTTGCAGAGCATGGTGGAGTAATATGTTCTCAGCATGGACAAGAAAACATCTTCGCCGTGTCTATGGACCATTGAGTAGCTCAATGGTTTGAGGCACGGGGTGGGGGGGAGATATAGGATGCTGTTGACAAAAGTCGGCTGATGGGGGGAAGAGGAGGGAGAGAAAAAAAGTTAAGCTTTGCGTGTCGTTTGATGATGAACTGACCTCGCGATCCACTGGAGCTCGGCTACCTTAGCGACCCAATCAAGCCGGGTAGGTGTATGATGACTAACGGGTCTTTGGACGTACAGTGCGCGGGAGCCAGGCCTGGGTCAGGAAGTGAAGGCTGTTCTGGAGGTGTTTTTTACAAGCACGTCGACGACGAGGGAAATCAAGCAGATTCAGCTTGAGACGAATTCATTATTTCTTTTTTTTTCTGCCATGTTACCACAGAGGAAAGTCGGATGATAAAGCTTGATGCGACATTGCTGGGATGTTGACTACTCTTGTGGTTGATCACGATGTAAGCGTTACTCCAGCACATACGAATAGACAACAATTCAGAAAATCAATGGAATATACGTAAATGGTTGATTTATAGCTTAAGATGTATTTTTTCTCGTCAACACACTTATATTGCTTGTATTGGATGTTGCTGGTAACTGACGCGAACAATAAAACAAGGCAGATGACCTGCTTCACATGGAGTACTATTTGCTTCCAAACATTTCTGACAATCGGCCATTAACAACATCCCCCGAGCTCAGCTATACGCCTACTCGGCCTCCTCGGTTAGCCCTGCATCGCATGAAATGACCCGACGGGTGGCTGCAGTATAGTGTCATACAGTACTGCTCACATCACCTCGAGACGTCCCGAGTCTTGAGTGATCATAGCGGCCTATCGTCAAAGAGAGCATATACAGCGAGCAGCAGCATGCGACGGACAACACGGCAGAGACGGCAGAGCCAGAGGGTAACGTGGATAGAAGATCAAGATTAGGCCATCGCCGGGCCGTCCCCCAACGCCGTTGAATGCCATGGCTCGTGAGCCCGATAGGTACAGGTACAACAGGATTTCTTTCATCATTCCATTTCCCAGTCGTCATCTTCCAAGTTTCTCCTTCCCCCCCTCTCTCCAGCCCTGAGGGCGATCCGGCCCTTCTCGCCGAGGAGACGTACTTTGAAAGAGAACAGTGGCTATTTGTTTTCCTCATTTCGCTGCTTCCTCCTCCTCCTCCTTTTCATATCTACGTAATCAACTCCTGCTTCACGACAGTGTCATCCTCCTGGCCCATGGCGCTGTCCTCCGGGACCATGCTCTCATCCCCCTCGCCCTCGAGAACAAACTTGCGCTCGCTGACGTGGGCGGCACCGCCCTCGGGCGTCCACACCTTGTCCTTGAAGCCGCCCTGCTGGCCCTCGTCGTGCAAGTAGGCGCAGTGGGGGTTCTTGCAGGGGTTGAAGCGGCACTTGACCTTGACGTGCGTGAACTTGCAGCCGGGCGTCGTGCAGCCCGAACCGTTGCGGCAGAGGGGCATGTCGGGGTGCTTGAAGGGACATTGCGGGTTGTGGCAGTTGGGGAAGAACTTGCAGTCCTGCTCGCCCTGGTGGGCCAGCTTGGCGGCCGGCGAGGGGTGGCGGCCGACGCACTTTCTGTTCTTGCAGGCGGCACCGAACGTGCACACGTCGTTCATGTCGACGTGCGTGTTCGGCGGTGCCGCTGGCGACTGGTGGCCAAACTTGCAGTCGCGGTTGGTGCAGCGGAGATTGAACTTGCACACCGTGTCCTCGGGATTGGGGGGCTCGCGCTTCGACATGTCGACGTCTTCGCCCTCGGCGCCAGCCTCGCCCTCGCCCTCAGGCTTGTTATTATCGTTGTTGCGATGTTGCCTGTTGTTGCGCTGGGGGCGTTGTGTGCGGTCAAAGAGCGACTTGCCGTGGCGTTGCTGGCCTCCGCCGGGGCCGTTCATGATCTGCTGTTGCAGTTGCGCCATCATCTGTGACTGCTGCTGCATCATAGCCATAAGGTCCATCTCTCCGCCCTGGGGCATGCCCCAACCGGCGTTCATGCCGGCCATGCCGGGAGGTCCATTGGCGCGCATGTTCATGCCGCCCATGGCGTTCATGCCGGCCTGGATGTTGGCGGCGCGCGCGTTCATGCCGCGACCGCCACCGCGCATGTTGCCGCGCGGCCCGGTCGGCGGTCCGCGGGCGTGCGAGCTGATCCTGTCGTTGCCACGCGTACGGTGCAGAACGGAATCGCCTGTCCTGTCGAGAGCCTTGCCAAGCATGCGCTTCTCGCGGCCGCCCCGAAGGTTGTTGCCATTTCGCATGGATCGAGGGCCCGTCGGTCTGTCAAGTCGTGTCAGCGGTGTTCGCGATCGCGTGAATCGAGAAAGGGCGGGAGAGGCAGGGCCAGAGAGGAATACGCACGCGTTGAGCTCGCTGGCAACGCCGGCATTCATGTCAGTGTCCATCTCGACGTTCGCAGAAGCGTCTTGCGCGCCAAGGTTTGACTCTTCAGCGACTTGTGATGGCTGTGCTGCTCCGTTGAGCTGGATGTTCAGGACCTCGACCTGTTCAAACATCCAAGCGACGAGTGTGATCACGATGGGGTCGTTGGCGGGAAGGCCAAGGAGTTCTGTCGAGAGCTCGGTGACGATGTCCTCCTGGTTCTTGCCGTTGACGAGGGTGAGAGTGATGTACTCGGCCAGTGCTGAGGCATCGTTGGACTGTGCGAGGCCGACTTCGATGACCTTTGCCTGGATAGCCTCCGTGAGGGCATCCGCCAGCGGGGTGTGCTGGGCAACTTGTGTAGGCATGGTTGCGAGCGCCTCGTAGGCGGGTTTCGCGTGAATGTGTGGGTCCTTGACGTTTGCGCTGGGGTGCGCAGGATGAAGGAGCTATATAGCGATCGTATCGAGCAGGATGATTGTCGTCGTTAGATCGCAGATGGTAGCTCAGACGCGCGTGATATGGGGGTAGTTGGGTAAATGAGGGTCGGAGAGGCTGCTGTGTTTTCTGATGACGGCAAATTCCTAGAGCACCTGCAGCCGCACGCTTTGCCTGATCTGGACTGATGTGGCGCACGAAGTCACGTGCCGTTCTGCTGACTGAGAAGCCGACTTCTCGGATGGCAGGCTAAGTCAAAAAACGATTAACTGGAGGGGTTGGGCAAAAGAGCACCCTGGCTTCAGAAGCCAACAGATCGAGGCTTTGTATTATTAATATTCTTCGGTCGAGGTCAGTCGAAAGTGATCTTGTTCACTGTCAGCCACAGCTGGACACTGAGACTGTCATTGGCGACGGAGATTCGCTTTGATCGAAGATTCAAGCTGCACCGACACGGTGCTAGTCTGGCTGCGTGCCCCTTTCACCTGCTGTTCGTCAACAAAGGACATGGCCAATGCCATGCAGAGCACAGTTACGCTTTCGAGGCTCAGGCTTTCTGTCCCTACCTACCTATGCAACAAAGGGATCACCCGGAATTCATTCCCTGGCGCGTAGAGGTCGCACTCAAAGTGCCATGACTGTGCTTGATCAGGTTGTGTATCCGTCAGAACGGGCCAATATGATCAACCAATCGCAGGAGACAATTTAGACTCCCTCTGTTCATCTTCGATCGGTATCTGCACGCCCTTTGAGTCTTGTCCTCCAGCCTTTCGACGTAGAGGAGTGCCTCGAAGAACCCCCAACCTCTTAGCTGAGACCCACCCTCTTCTTGACTGAATCCACACACCGCAACAATCCCCATTGGCCACTCATCCATCCTCCGTGTTGAATCTGGCACCAAAACTCCCCACCGACAAAACGCCATGCCCTCATATGCCGCACAATTCTCGGAGCTTCCCATCGCCCGGCCCCTGGTCCAACCAGGGATTTGTTCACTAAACGCGCCGTTGGTCTAGTGGTATGATTCTCGCTTAGGGTCACACCCTGAAGCACAGCTTGCGAGAGGTCCCGGGTTCAATCCCCGGATGGCGCCCAACCTTTTTGCCCATCTTGCCTTTGATGTGGATCGATTTGCCTTTTTGGCCTTGTGCTTCAGTCTTCCGGTGCCAAGCTCAGTGATGGTGTCGTTCGTGAGCTGTCTTGGCTGAGGAAGGCTTAGGTGCTGGTGCCATTCTGTGCTGCCTTGATCCACCACTATCCCGTGGTGTTTGTTGGTCACTCAACATCCTGTCATCCCGTGTGAGGCAAACTCAACGTTTCCATGATGGTCTATCACTTCTCGAAGTCTCTCATGGTGGACTCTGTTCTACCTGGCTCGTTCGTCACACTTGAAACTCATAAGGGGTTCTTCTCCGTGTGCCTCGACAGTTTTTCTGCTCCGTTTGATGCCCCTTCCTGGCGGTCCATATGGCCGCGACGGGAGCTCGATGTCATAGCTGCCAAGCATGAAGTATCGCAGCTTGTGGTCCATGAATCCAACTTGATTCACTGGCGTGGAGCGTTGGAGGTGTCGCAAATATGGGTGGTTACCTCCCGCAGTTGGCTCAGGGGTTTTGTGTTCAGGATAACGATCAAGTTGAAAGCCGTTAAATTATTCAAGACTGCACGCTGTTAGGTGGAGCATCGATGAGATGGAGAGACGTCTGGTAGCCCGAGCGGCCTCGAACAGACTTTCTATCTTCCCGCCGTCGAGTCACTGGAGCTGGTCAGTCCTTGGAGTGTCCGGATCATGAAGGCCTACGCATGTGCGGCTCCAATCCTACGTATAGCCGCCGGGCCCATGCAAGTTGAGCTTCTTCGGCACGGCTTGTACACTGGTGATACAATGGCCTCATTTTCTGGTCTTCGCAATGAACTGCGTGCGGCGTGCGACGCAGTTTGTCGTTGTGAGGAGGATCCAATGTAGCTCGTCTCAAGATGCTCGAATATGTTTTTTTGGTCTCTACCTTTTTCACCCCTTTCGAAGCCATCCTGATAAGCTCGCCACGTCATGCGCCCGGTACATAATGCCGATCGTGGAAACAGGCAACGTTGGACAACGTCCAACCAACGGCAGTTGTGATGCATGGTATGGCTCATCGCTCTCTGAATCCAATTTTGAGCCCCAGTTCCTGGAACGACAGTTGCCCTGTGGCGTATCGCTCGATACGCGAACGTAGTACCAGGTCGATGAAACGTACCGTCCTATCATGTCAAAAAAAAATCGGCCGAGAGAGCATGGTTCACGCCCACTCTCGTGATGGGTATAACACCTCGAGATACAGCGCGAACAGGTACTCCGGCGAGGAACCTCAGGATCATCTCTCGGTATGCAATGGCAAGACCAAACTGCTTCTTCTACTTCGAAGTATTTGTAAAGGGTCCGCGATTCGCGCGAGATGAACATCAAAGCAAACTCAGATGTCCTCCCTAGGTCCGAAAGTTGACCATCGAGCAAGTGCAATCTCAAGCGCTATACGAGATGACTTTATTTAACCCGCAGCATCTGGACGTGGGCTTCCAGGAGAATCCCTGTGCCTTTTGCTGCCTGTGTACGTCTAACCCTATACTTCGGCTCTCAACTCCAAGACTGAGACAGGCTCGTTCAGCTCTAGACGAGCAAGACGAATGCTGCTTCGATGTCTACAAATACCTCTTGCGCTCTGGTCTGTCGGCTGCATCCCCCAACCCCCAACTACGCTCGGCTTCGGGCGATTCACCCTAGGAAGGATGGCGACGTGTATTTGTGGCATGCTCGCTCTGACCATTTGTCGTGCCAAAGGTCATACTATTCGGCCATGCACCGGCTGATTGGAACCAGAATGACCAGACTAAGCATCAACGAGTGTTCACTTAGATTATCAAAGATCGCGACGCGGAGTTCGCCCACTGGGCCAGGTGCACCGAAAACTGACTATATTCAGGGGTATCTGAGGTATCACACGGCCAACCCCCTTTTGCCTGCCCGCCTGCCCGCCCACCTGTCCACTACGCTTGGTATCAATGAGTTAATGCATCAACTGCCCGCCAACTTCTACTTAATCCAGCACCACGACCGGTGCATTCTTGCCGCCCACCGGTCCCTTGGCTCCCCCGCCTTGCTTGCCGAAGCTCGGCTTGCGCATCTGGTTCTGGTTGGGCGTCTGGTTCGGCCGCGGCCGTTGAGGCTGCTAGCCCTCCGAAGCCTGATACGCTTGCTTCTGGCTCTGGGCCTGGCTCGTCTGCGTGTGCCGTTGCCCGACCCCTGACTCGAGAAAACCTGGCTGACCTGCGTGGGTAGCCCAGCAGTGGAAGCGTTATCGTCGGCCGGGCCGTTCCCTGTCGCATACGCCCTGACGGCGTCGTCCATGGCCTGGATCATCTCAAACACGCCCATGCCCATTTGAGCTACGGCGCCTGTCGTCAGACCCCTCCAATTCTCCCCCCTAGATTCCCACACGCTCTTGAGAACCGCCTTAAATTCGTCGTCCGCGGGCGATGGTGGGCCGCGCTGCTTACGCGAAGCAAACCAATACGGCTGAGCCTGGCGTTCCTTAGATCGCACATCGATCGTGACCTGGCGCGCGGGGCCTGCTGTACTTGGCAAAGAGTACCGGATAGCAAACCAATCGGCCGCCGGGGTGAGGAGCTCGATGTGCCCCTGACCAGCAGCCTCTACTTCCTCCCATTTCTTTTCGAGAGTGTCAAAGACTCGAAGGATCGGGAGCACGTCCGTCATATACGCCATCATGACACGTAGCCCCTTCTCCGTGTTGACCACCTTGGTGAGCAAGTCAAGGATCCGCAAGTGCGGGTTATCCGGCTCGAGGATAAGGCGAGTTCCGCTCCGTGACATGTCGAGTACAGCAGTCCATTGCCGGGGCTCGCTAGTTTCTCCGGGGAGGACGATATCGGAGTACGAGAACTTGACTTTGCCGAGGCCGACTTCGGTACATTGAACTGCTCCCTTTGCGCACCGCATGGCATCGAGGAAACCGACCAACCTGTCAATCGACTTGATGTGGTCGGCAAGTGCCTGCAATACGGGCTTCCCAACGGAGCCGCGGATGTGGAACACGAATTGCCCTGTCCTCCGGTCAAAGGCTACGTTCTTGTCGATTCGCGCCTGAAGTTGCTTGAACTTGTGCTTGTCTTTAACTTTCAACACAGCATCAACACAAATGCCGAGTCCGGTCGTGTCGTTTCCAGCAGAGTTTGCTGCAGAGGAACCCTTGGTGCCTCTGAAATGAACCTCAACGGTGTCGGCGGCCCATGCCGGAGCGCTCGATTGCACGCGGCGGTCCTGCGCGCGAGTCTGGGCTAATGAGTCTGGTGAGTCCAAGATGTGCGCAAGCCTGATGAAAATGACGGGTATCCTGATCTGCTGTGTCAAGCATCGGCTCTGCATGTCTTTGGCGGTGTGGTCAATACGGTTCTTCTTAAGTTCACCCAGCTCGATGGCCTGAGAAATCATTCCGGCGGCTAAACTCGTCAAGTTGTTCCAGAACTTGTCGTTGAGCTCGGGTTGTCCTTTGGAGAAGGGCAGTTGGATCGAGGTCGTCACTGCACGAGACGCTCCGTTCCGTGTCCTGTTGAGATCAGTAAAAGTTCGGGGTACGTGCGAGATGGCTTTCAACTTACACCTCGATCAACCACCATTCATCCCCGGCCAGGCTCAAAGACATCAAGACGAACCAGTCTTGACCGAGCCCTTGTCGCTGGAAAAAGACTGGTTGGAACGGTTCTCTTGTCTTGATGAGTCGCTTGACCTCTTCGTTTCCGACGGGCATCTTCGTCATCGCCCAGCCACAGCTTCGACCGCGGCGGTTGAACTCGTCCACAACATAGCCCCATCGAATGTTCTCCAGACAGGCAACGCCATCCTCGGCCGGATCCTTGCCGCCGTGGTTGATCCGTGTTTCTCCTTGGAGACCATATCGTGTATGTGGCTGTATCGCAGCAAAGCCCGTGATGGGCTCGATGAGCAACTTGACCATCTTTTTGCCACCAAGCTGCATCTTGAGCGATGAATCGAGCGGTTCCGAGCGTGAAATGTCGAGCCGCATAAACGCCTGTCTGTTGACGAATCTCGGCGCGGCCGCAAGCTTGTCGTGGATAGAGGAGAGGATATGTTCGACGTGCTTGGCAATGGCTGACTTAAGTAAAGCCTCTGCTGAGATCTCTTGAATGTTGAGGTGGAGCTTGACGTCTTTGATCTCTTTGTTGTCCCGGTACCACCGAGCGACAAGATGGCTGGGGTGTTTTGGATCCGGTAGCCCGTTCTTCTGCTTGCCGCTCTGTACTGCGACCATGACCCAGCTTTTTGGTGCTTGAGGGCCGTACCGTGACGTCCAATACTGAATGGCGAGCGCCCGGTTGAGCGGTTCCACCTTGAGGTTGCCAGTCCAAGAGTTTCGCACGAGGTCGATGGCTTGTCGCTTGAGCTCATTGATCTTGTGGGTGAGGACGAACTCATGGAGGAATCGATAGCAGCCCTCCAGCCCCTCGCGCGACAGCACGTCGTTGACCTGCCCCTCCAAGTAAGCCACAAGCGCATCAGACAGCCTCTCAGATGAAGGCGTGAAGTCGAAGCGAAAGTCGATGAACCAGAATTGCTTTTCGAAATCCTCGTCGGCAATCGTAAGATCGACTTCGAACTCGCCCTTCACCTTGAAGGTCACCCGGCCCGATTCGATGGTGTAGTTCTTGAACTGATGTGGAATCTTGTCGTAATCGTCGAGATTGAGGCGCAGAGACAGAAGCGTGTTGAGCTCTTCGATCCACTTCAGCTGTTCTTCCGGCGTTAATGATGGTGGCGGAATGTATCCAGGCTGTTCCATGTTAGCTTTGGCTCAGAGGCGCATCCAACGACGCGTGCGCATACCTCTGGTATCCAAGGTGCCTCGCCCGTGGTGAGGATTTGCAGGGCTGTTTTGAGGTCTGGTCTCGGCAGTCTCGCTTGGCCAAGCGAGCGCTTCAGCTCGATCAGCTCGGTGAGGGTAAAATCGAAAAGACTTCGCTTCTTGTCAAGGTGTGCTTTGAGATCGATCAGCTTGCTGACCGTAGACGCTTTCCTGCTCCAGTCCGTGATCACCAAGGCCTTGACCCATTTGGTGTGGGCGTCTTGGGCGAACTTCAACAGTGTAAGCTTCCTCGTCTTGTTCGCTTCGGAGGAATCATCTGGAGGATCGCCGCCGCCAGTCGCGCTTCCGTTTATCGCTGGTGGAGAATACTTGATACGCGCCGCATCCATGATGGCCTTCTCGAGGTCGTCGTGCGTTGCCTGAGCAAGTCGAAGGATGATTGTCGATAATGGGATGAAGCCTTGTGTGATGTGTTGGATCTCGTCCGGCAAGTCGTTCATTCTCGACCTATTCGGCAGACTGACAGTAGAAGTGCCCCGTTGCGCGTCTTGTGCGTTGGGAGGCGGAACAGTCTTGTCACCGTGGCCGTTCTGTGCCGCTGCATCACTCGTTCCCGCCGCTGCACCTTTGCCCTTGTCCAGCGCCGCCGGGCTGTCTACCGCCATCGCGCCTCCGTTGACCTTTACATCCCTGTCATGGTTCGAGTGTGCGCCATTCTGTACCCCGTTCTCCATGTTGATGAGCCCTGGCATGGAGCCAAGGCTCCTTCCTCGTGGGTTTCCTACCGCGCTGCCACCGCCCGGATACCCGGCCGAATCGCCCTTGTCGCCGAGAACAACGGGATTGGATTATCGCATCAGATGATCCGTAGGTGTACTGGGAGACGAGCCCGAGACAGACTGGCTACGAGAGTCGGCCTCGGTCACTGGCGCCGATTGCGCAGGCTCTACTCTGGGACTGGACAAGTCGCGCGTGGAAGGCGACCTTGACGACTGGGTGTCTTGGATTGGGACGACACAAGAGAGAGGCAGGTAGGTGCCTTGGTTGCAGAGGAACGATGAACCCTCGAGTAGAGTGGCAAGGAAGGCTCGAAGTGCGTGGTCCGGGATGCACGAGAGGCTGCCCCCAAGGGACAAGGGCGCGTGAAATGCTGGTCTATCGAATGTCGGAAGAGTTGGATGACACGTTATCGAATGAGTCCCGAGGGATATCGCGTTGTGCCGTGGTTGCGCAGAGGTAAATGTTGGCGCTTGTCGAGAGGGTGGTAGGGTGACGTGAGGTGGTGTTGAAAGAATCCCCCAGGAAAGGTGACAACAGCCGGGCGGAAATGGAAGCCAGAGAGAGCCTTCCGTTTTTTGCAGGGCAGGCAAAGCAGGCACCACTGCACTGCTGCTGGCTGCTGGCTGCTGGCTGCTGGTGCTTCTGCCGGCGCCGAGCGCTGGCTGGGGACGGATGGTGGAGCCTGGGCGGGTCCTGAACGGGTCGTCCATCTGGGAAGTCTTGGCACAGCAGCGGTCATGTGATCCGATTCGTCAGAAACCAGAAGCCGGATTCCTGCCTGTCCCTTCTTCCTCATGCCTGGGCACCCTTTCGGACCTGACGCGAGACACGAGATAAAGGGGCACCACATAAAGGGTGACACCAAACAGCCACATGGTCGTAAGGAGAAATGCTTCTTTTCCGTCCGTTTTTTTGTTTCATAGACATGAATGTAACTAACTACACATTGCACCAAAGACCAACCGAACCGCCCATAACTTTGCCCTTTGTGACTCCATCGCAACTAATGTATGCCCTCGGAATTCAGTACCATCCATCATGCCTTCTTTTTTTTCCCTGCCAAGAATCGTCGTTTCAATGGTTTCTGTCGTGCGATATCGAGAGAACGCGTGGAGAAAACGTAAGCGCCGCGCTTGACTTAGCTGTGCAAGTAGAAAACAAAGCATGAGTCTCAATTCCCTATCTAGAAGTATGCTCCAAGGCACCAAATGCTCTTCCACTTACAACTTGTTAGGCGCCGAAGCCGCAGTCGTCGGCCATTGGTAACCAGCAGCGTCACTAAACTTGTATCCGTATGAAGAAGTGAAGTCATCGAGAACGGCAGGGCCGCGAGAGCCTGCAAACACTGTTAGTGCCGGCACGGCATCGGACAGTCACGAAAGGGGGCACTCACCGTAGGGGTACTCCATGGGGATGATCTCCTTGTTATCGTCCAAGTAGTGCAGCAGGGGGTGAAGATCCTCCAGCTGGCGTCCAGCTCGTCGTCGCGCACAAAGTTGGAGTGGTCGCCCTTGAGGCAGTCGAGGATGAGAGACTCGTAGGCCTCGGGGATCTTGAGATCGGAGAAACGGCGGCGGTAGGTGAGGTCGAGCTCGGTGACGACCGTCTGCATGCTGAGGCCGGGGAGCTTGGAGTTCATCTTGATGTAGACCGACTCGTTGGGCTGGATACGCATGACGAGCTCGTTACGGGGGATGTCCTTGAAGATACCCGACGTGACATCCTTGAACTGAATGCGGATCTCCGTCTTCTGCTCGTTGAGAGCCTTGCCGGCCTTCATGATGAAGGGCACTCCGTCCCACCTCTCGTTCTTAATGTAGGCGACCAGGGCGCAGAACGTGGGGCACCTCGAGTCCTTGGGGACAGTGTCGTCTTCCTTGTACGACGGCTTGCTGCCGTCCAGCGACTTGCCGTACTGACCGATAATGACGTTCTTGGGCTCGATCGCGGGGATGGCGCGCAGCACGCGGACCTTCTCGTCGCGGATGTCCTCGGCGGAGAAGGAGATGGGTCGCTCCATGGCAAGCAGGGTCAGCACCTGAAGCAAATGGTTCTGCATGACATCGCGAACGATGCCAAACTCGTCAAAGTAGCCGCCACGGCCCTCGGTGCCGAAAGGCTCCTTGAATGTGATCTGGACGTTGTCGATGTTCTGCCTGTTCCAGGTGGCGCCGAAGAATGAGTTACCGAATCGAAGGATGAGGATGTTCTTCACCATCTCCTTGCCAAGGTAATGGTCAATGCGGAAGAGCTCGTCCTCCTTCCAGTCGGGCTCGAGCGACTTTTGCAGCTCGCGAGAGCTGGCGAGATCCTTGCCGAAGGGCTTCTCGACCTGCAGACAGCCGTGTTAGGAGTGCGTTATGGCTGCGTCAAGAAGGACTCGACTTACGACAACGCGGGCAATGCCCTTGCTGGGGTAGCAGCACTTTTTCAGGTGCTGGGACACAATGGTGAAAACGCTGGGGGAGAGCCATGTAGAAAAGACGATGGGTCTCGGGCTTGCCGGACTCGAGCTTCTCAAGATGGTCGTTCAGGGCGAGGAAGGACTCATCCTTATCCTATTGGCCGGTGACGTATGTGCAGAGGATCCAAAAGTCGTTCAGCTGCTGCTCAATCTCCTTGGTGGGGGT
Organism: Verticillium longisporum; assembly: GCA_019188255.1. Classification (NCBI taxonomy): domain Eukaryota; kingdom Fungi; phylum Ascomycota; class Sordariomycetes; order Glomerellales; family Plectosphaerellaceae; genus Verticillium; species Verticillium longisporum. Next base: position 3,254,342 of record JAETXT010000011.1, read on the forward strand.
CTTCATGTAGGACCGGATGCGACGAATGTACTCGTCGTGCTCCATCTTGGTTCGCGCATATCCGACGATCCTGATATCTTTGGGCAGGAACTGGTTGCGATACTGATTATTGAAGGTTAGCAAATGGCCGTCCCGAGGAATCCTTACTCCATTCAGTTGCTGTCGTCAATGCAACCGATAAAAGGAGACGCAGCGGCACATACCAGACCGAAGAGCGCGGGGTACTAAGACAAGAAAGTCAGCAGATTGCGGGCGGAAATGAGGGGCACGCCGCAGCGGTCGCTCATACCGTCTTCTTCTTGGCCAGATCGCCCGAGGCACCGAGGACAATAATGACGGTGTTGTCCTTCAGCTCCAGCGTCCTGTGAGGCGAATTGATGTCAGTCGACCTGTGCATGATGCTTTGGCGTGGTTCTGCAGCTCAGCAGAGAGCTCTCGCGCGCCTGGTGGCGCGGACATGGGCGGCGAAGCTCCGAGAAGCAATGTTGGAGAGGTGCGGGCGGCTGGTGGGGTAAAAGAGCAGCGATGCGATACGTACGAAGCGGCGGATGTGAGTTCGGACATGATGGCGGCGGGTGAAGAGGTAGACTCTCGGAGGAGACAGGGGAGGATAGAATATGTCGCAAGAGGAACTGGTCGAGTGTCAAAAATTACCAGTTAGCCAGGAGGAAAAGGAAGAGCAAGAGGTCGAAAGGCGGAGGAAGGTTGGCAGAGGTGACGAAACGTGAGGTAAGATAGGTAGGTCCGTCCCCGACGGTATTTTAGTAATGACGCTTCGGCAGGCTTGCCTCACTGCAGTGACTGCACTGGGACTGGGCTGGGCCCGGCCTGGTTGGGGGGCAGGCGGCGTAACTGAGGGGTCTTTCCAGGGCAGTCAAACTGTCAACTGCCCCGCCGTCGCTTCCCGGCGGACGCACTCCCCCCCCAGGGTGCAGGTTGCCAGCACCGGGCCACCACTCGCCCAAAATACTGGGGGTGGGTGGCTGGAGCTCGCCGTTCCAGCTGGCGGGGTTTAATTGGAAGCGATCCAGCGGCCATATTGGTCGGACGAGAGCTCGGAGGTTGTGGGCGTAGTGGGCATGGGGGGAATCCACGGGGTCCAGGAACTCACTTTTCCGCAACTTCGTTCTGAGATGAGGTCGTTATCGCCGGCTTCGGACTGCGTTCAACCGGGCTAGCAAAAGAGGGGTCAGGGTCAGGGTTGAGCTTCGGGAGAAAAAAAATCTAGGAGAAGGGTGTGGTGACAAGAACAGGAGGGCAGATCGTGGGAGGCTCGTCGGTGTTGTATGCGCCCGAAGTCAGAGCAGATGAAGGCCAGGGAGCGAGCAAGGAACAACTCCGCGGTCGCCGGAGGGGGGAGCCATCGGTTCCAGTGGTGCGGGACTCGTCGATGCGACAGGCAGGAAACAGTGACGAAATTGCTTCTGGTCAGTGTCCTTGGTGGGGGTCCAGGTGAGGGGCTGGTGAGTTGTTGACTTTTGGCTTTAAGACCGAGAGCGGCGATCTCGGTCTGATTATAAACGTTGAGAGTCGTAGAGTAGTGTGCACGCCGCGGATTCCAGATGAACTGCCCCCGAGTCCTCCGAAGCACAATGATTGTGATGGCACATACAAAGGACTTCCCGTTGGATTTCGGTGCCCAAGAGCCAAGGTGAAGCGGACAGGGAAGGGTAGGAAAAGGGTCAGCGGGCGTATGACTTACGCTTGTGAACAGGCGGGTAAATACACGTCTGTGGACTGAGCACGGAGGCAGCTCGTTGATAACAAGTCTCTCATTCACTGGATCAAAGATCAGTACGCGCGAAGGAGGATGGGAAACCTTCTATTCTTATATTTCTTGCTGTCCCCATCTGTAGCTGTCGAGTGTTTTCCTTTGCCCCCCATTCATCCCGCCGTCGGTAGACACAGGCCGCAGCGAGCGTTGCGCTGTCGCAGAAACTGGTGAGCCTGGCCCCTCGGCCCCCCATCGTCCACAGCGAGGCCGGCCGCCTTTACACTCAACCTCCGGTATCCAATCGTCGAGTCGCGCTTCGAACCTCCCAATGCCAAAAAACCCCGCGCCCCTCCGGTTCAATTCGCGCAGACAGAGCACTCAGCCAAGCGTACTTGGTGGATGTCTGATATTAACTGGGCTGGGCCTATCTCTTCCACCACCGCAGACCTCCGGTTGAGATTCACCGTGGGTGAACCGCGGCTGGGCAGTCTTCAGCCGGAGACTCTAGCAACTTGGTGGATTTTTGCACATCGAAGGCGCCTTTTTCTCTACATGAATGTCGTGATGCCATCAATTCGTCGACCGATGACTCAAAAGCTGGCCAAGATTGATGAATGACATCACTGGTATGCCAAAAGACTAGATTTGCAAATACCTTACCATCTAGGTACACTGCCCCGGTGTCTGTCAGATGTAGTCGTAAACCAGAACGATACAAGATTGCCTTTTTTCATTTCGAAAGCCCGTTTTGAACACCGGGCGCCGGCCCCGCACGTAGCTTCATGATGATTTCGTGATAAGTTGCATTGCAGAACCAACTCGGACTCTGGTGGGGGTCGATCGCCCTACGTGACCTGCCATGTTTCGTTTCGAAGCATCTCCGACGATCGAGGGCTGCAAGGCTGATGACTCCGGGCACACTGACGCGCGACTGACGGACTTTCTCCAGGGTAAAGTATCGGCATAGACAATAGCAGATCCACTCCCTTCGGCCAAATTGGGCGAGCGAGCCGCACCAGTCATGAGAAGGCCAAGCACAGGCCATCTGAAGCCGCAACAGTGACCTTAATCAGCACACCAGCCACTTTTCCCCGCTGGATTACTAATGCAGACTGATAGACGATAAGCCTCAATCGAGCCTTGAATAATTGAACAGGCGAAAACGCACAATCCCCGTCACCTGACCTAGGGCAACGCCTTCCCGAATCGAAAATTATTCCAGTGGACCTGCCACCACCGACCATCACGACCAGCGACTCAACGACTCACACGACAAATCGGCCGGCAACTAACCTTGGAGAATCGTCTTGCCGCGACAATTCTCTAACTTTCCTTACAACAGCACATACGTTGGAGTGAGGGAATACGACAAGATGCCTTCGGAGCAGGGACACAGACGTGAGTAGTCCCCCGCCAACTGGCGCATGCGGAGGATGCATTTCACGATCGCATCGCAGGCATGCCACGAGTTTGAATGAATCTTGGCTAACAGTGCTTCTGCAGTATACGTCAAGTGAGTACTACCATCTATCGCACTCTGGAGGATCGCATGCGCAACTCGAATCACGAACATGAACCGAACACGACACACAACCCAACCCCGACCGACCGAGCGAATCTTGCGCACACACAGCGAAGCGATGGGACGAGCATGAGCAGGAGGCTGACTTGAGGAAATAGGGGACGTCACCTGTCCTACCAGCGTAGCCGCCACGTCACGCACTCCGAGACCAGCCTGATCAAGATCGAGGGCGTTGACAACACCGACGCTGCCAAGTAGGCCAAACCCTCTCCAGTGACAATCAACAAAGCACTGTTTGCTGACCCTCGAACAGCTTCTACCTCGGCAAGAAGGTCGCCTACGTCTACAAGGCCCAGAAGGAGATCCGCGGCTCTCGGATCCGTGTCATCTGGGGCAAGGTCACTCGTCCCCACGGTAAATACACCTCCCGAGCAGTTTCCCCCGTCTCACGATGCAGTCCACTGACGCTGTTCACAGGCAACTCTGGTGTCGTCCGCGCCAAGTTCCGCCACCCCCTGCCCGCCAAGTCCTTCGGTGCGTCGGTTCGTGTGATGCTTTACCCCTCCTCGATATAAGAGGGTTCTCGTCTCGGATGGAGTTGGTAGTGAGGATGGTTTCTGAATTGGCTGCATTGGCCATGGTCATGGTCAAGGATCAGAGCATAGCCTTGGGCTCAAGGCTCCCCAAATGAAACTCGTCAAACACAAATCCCGCTCAAGCCGCGAACAAATTTCCCACCGCAGCCAACGAAAGAAACTTGTCGAAACGTTCTCTTGAAGGCTTTCCCCTTACGAGACCCAACAAAGAACGAAAGAGAAAGATGAATTGGCACATCCCCCGCGTGATTTCGGTCCCCGCGTGAGAGAAAAGCAAGCAACCGACTGGAATTATGAATTGGGAGGGACCACAAAAAAACACACTTGCATGAGAGGAGCCGACGGCGACGACACGATTCGGAGAGCGCTTGGGAAGGGGGAGGGTACGGAGTTTCGGACACCGCCAACCTCTCTCTCTTCCTTTCTCTCCTCTGTCAATGACTTCGGTAATGGGATGGGTTAGACCGGCACTTTTTGTTGTCAGGATGCGTCGCATTTTGCGGCGTTATAAACATGATGATTTCTCGCGCCCACGCCTTGAACCGAAAGCCCATCACCGCCATCCCCAGTCTTGACCGGACCTGTGCCGACCCTGCCTCCCATGTGCTGTCTTGAACCACCTATTGTTAATATGTCTGATGTCACTCCATTCCATGTCGCTGGTCCAAGTGGGCGGTATAACGTTACGTATACTAATGGCTCGCATGGTCTGAAGGCATATGCTATACCTCTTGCCGTACTGCCGATGCTTTCATGTAAGGCCGGTTCGTCTATCCACGCCGCGGACCGAACTGCCCGAACACCACTCGCTATTGGGTTCAATATGCTCCATGATGACTTTCGCCGAGGCACCTAGATCTCAGCAGACGTAGCCCACAAGAGTGTGACTCAAGTTTACAGATGAAGCCCATCCCTTGAGGCGATCACGCCCGCCCATGTCACAAGTTTGTGATGGAAAACATCCACCATACATTCTCACGATGCACGCTGTGGCATCATGCAGGCTCAAAGCCGCACCCGATAGCAACTCTGTTCTCGTCGAAACCTCACTGCAAGCCGATCTGTGCATGGTCTCGGTCGCGTCTTTCTACCTGCTGGTAATTTGAGTGGCGTTGCCACGGCAGACGACATTTTTCGGCGTTATTGGAGGTATCACCATGTTAGTCCAAGATATATGAGCTTGGTCGGGGACGTTCTAGCACCATCAAAGAAGCCACCAATACTTTGCTGACAAGCCACTGATATGAGCTAATGCCAGTTCACATTCAATCTTGCGTCTCGGAGCAGCCTCGAATACTCGGAGGAGGGCAGTAACAATACGCCGGATAACCTCCGCGGTCAATGAAGATTACCTTTGCCTGCGGATAAAGGACTGTTTACTAGGCGTAACGTAATCGAACACCTGGTGTCATGCTGTTTTGAAGAGCCTACAAGATGTGGAGTTGCCGCTCGTGCTTGATACATGTGCGGATGTCCGGCGGTTGAGGTGGCAGACGACACGGTGTTCGTGAAGGTATACATACACAGTCCAGATCGGACACACGCGATCAACGATGGCAGGCCAGTAGCCTGCAGCTGGCTATTGAATGATGCTATCACTTGTGCTTGTACCTTTGCAAGAAGGCTTGGTTGATTGTGACCATGTCGTGATACGACATTGAAGCTAAGCCCCCATTTCCGGATGCTATTGGGCTGAGACATTGGTGCTTCAGACATAGAGTGCCAAAGCTATTGAATGTTGATCACAGTACTTTCTGGCAGCCTTGCTGATGGTGCTGGGTGTCTACGCATGTAACAAGAGTCGATAGACAAGGGCTGAAGGTGATGCCGGATGTATCGGACATGCGGTGAGGGCGATCGGGGAACGTTCCGGGAATGCCGTGTGTAATTCGATGATTGTTTGACCTGCTGGCATGCGTTCGTTACCCACAAGTCACGAGCTGGACAACCAACTCATTGTTGATATTAATCACAGTTCCAGCGTCAAGTCAAATTCGATAGCCTTGCTCGGGATTGAGACTCGTGAGGCCGATACAGACGAAGCTGAAGGTGGCGGGAACTGGGTGCGTCTTGTGGGCGAAGCTACAGGAGGAACTCAAGGGAAGAAACTTCAAGCTAGAGTGCTGGGCTGTGGCCCAACAAACGAAACCACCCACTCAGAACGAAACAAGCTTATGGAGGACGATCCGACAGGTAAATGCACCACAGTGTCTCCACGCTGCCAAATGTTAGGTTGCCGCCATCAGGAAAGGCGCCATCTGGGGTTAGGACCTCTCGCGCTGAAAGAGGCTGCAGCTAACCGGTCAGTATCGCATGCTTTTCTTTAATCCTGGTGCAAGTCCGAACGAGCCGGTGACGATGGCAAGCTGTGTCTCGTATGCTGGCAGGCAGGCTGGTATGCCACGACGCAGGCAGGACCAGGGGGCCTGGTAGCTCGAACCACGATGGCTGGCGCCGATGTTGATGTGCCCCTCACTTGCAGCTCGAGAGGGGAGATTCTCGGCATTCAGTCTGAGAACGTCAAGGTGTGCAAGCCGTGGGATTCCGCAGAGGCAGAAGCAACCGATGGTGCTCATCCAGGGGAAGCGTCTTTTCGTATTCTCCGCAGCATAGCCCCTCAATTGGCTCAATCGTCGGTCAACCCGCCGGCCACAAGATCCAGCAAAGTGGCAGTAAGTGGTCGATGATGAGGGCCGTCGTCAGAAGTGCCCCAGTATACGTCAAGAAGGTCGATCAGTGCAAGATCAGCGCTGTAGGCCCAGGTACCCCCCAGCCCTGGTGTGTAGGGACAACTTCGGGAGTTGGGATTTGCAGAACAGGGCCATCGACTACGACGCTGGTAAGGTTCGCACCATGACAATTGAGATGGGTCCGGGCCCAGCGGAGGAAAGAACCTGCCAGTGCCCGACGAGGGGCCGGAACGCGTAATCACAATGCTCTTCAGAACGGTCGACTGGACTGATAACCCATGGGCAGATTGTGAGACGACTCTGCCGTCTTTGAGGTCGGCGCAGCATGGGATGCCCGATTTCAGAAGACTTTTGGAGGGGATGGGGCAGGCTAGTCCCATGCAGGCTGGCGTAGCCACTGGCGGCAGGGCACCACGCCGCAGCTTTGCGCGGCCTCATCGATGGTTGGTCTCGACCTGGTGAGGTGGTGTGTCGTGTAAGCATTCTTCGTGTCAACTGCCCTGCCTCGCAGCTCATATAGATAGAAACCCGCCACCGCCGGACTTCGTTTGAACACGACTCCTTTCTTGGCTTGATCCGATTTCTGATCTGCTTTGCCTCACGTGAACTCTCACTATCAGCATCGTGAGATCCCGCCTCATCAGCAACTCCCACACAATCGGGAAAAAGGACCACAGTCACTCGTTTTGTCCCGCCGCACCGCCTTCAATCGAGTGGTGACCCACCAAGACCGACAGACAGCTGTGCTACAGGACCACGAGGGACCAGCCAGTCAGCATCAGCCTTTGCAGTTACGCAGACACTTCCGGCACTTGTGAAGCCAGCCCTTCGGACTCATAGTGACTGAGCCGTTATCGTCACCGTCGCTCACTTTAACGACTCGGCCAGCGGCATCAACGGCATTGCCGAACCTTTTGCACAACAGTGTGGTGCTTAAAACAGGACGACAGAAAGCGCCAAAAGGGTCGACGAGAACAGAAGACGGCTGATTTGCACACATTCCGAGGTTCTAAGAAGCCGGCCAGACGCTGAAACACCACGCGGGACGTCAGGAGCTGCTGCAGTGGTGATTCACTGTCAGTACAAGACACATTCCAGACACAGGGACACACCTCAGCAACGCAATTGTGAAGCTACGCTTCCGTCGAAGATAAGTCCCGTGCTCAGCCGTTGAGGATCAGTCTCCCCAGACGCCATCAGAGGGGTTCCGGAAGTCGTTGAAACATTTTTTTTTCCGTACTGGTGGGATACACCCGCTGCCGATCTGCGAACGCAAACCACAAACAACAACCCAGACCACGATTGGCGGGTGACTGCAAACAACAGGCGAAAATTTCAACGAAAGAAAGCAGCAGGACGACAGAACAAAGTGACTGAACGGAGTGTGGTCAATTGAGAAGAAAATTTCGACTGTCAACAGAACAAATATCCAAGCGCAAACGACGAGACAGGGAGCGATATCCTGCAACAGCAACAAGGGCAGCCGAGCATTGTGGAGCGGAAACCCCCCCTTCCTTCGATCACACTTTCATCATCATCGTCGGAGAGAAATCGCGACCGACTTTCGGGTTGCTAGCACAACGCGCCAGAAAGACCATCCACTGGAAGACGAAGAACAAGACCAAGACCAACAACCAAAGCGCGGCCACTTGGACTCCGATCCGCCGCTAGCAGGTACAGGGACCCCCCTGCATGCAGATTTTACGACCTGGTACGTTAGCGGCCTCCACTTCCAGGCACCTTGGTTCGAACCAGAAGCAATCGCCATCTGTGTCGCAATCGACTTTGGGGCGCGATTGTGCCTGCAATTGCCTACGAGAGCCAGCCGCGCTGCCACGTCTGAATCCACATCCTGGGTCCTGAGCCACGAATCCACACCACCCACGGAGCCCAGCAGGAGCAAGGTTCTCAGAAGCCTTGGCACCTTTGTCGGTACCGGCACGCACATTCTCTCTCGTTGCCTGGCCGCACCTGCCCCCCCCACCACCACCACCACCACCATCCTACCGCTTCCAGCAACAGGCCTCCACCTCCCAAGCCGCAAAGGTCGAACGAGGTTGACGCTCTCCGGACTCGAGCGCTCTAGGTATCCAGGTACCCAAGTATTCAGGTACCTCAGCAACCCCCCCCCCAAAAGCCCACCAGCCACCTCAACCGGCACAAGAGAGACACGGGCGCCTTCCCTGATTCTGCGTGCACCTGCGACAAGCAGTTCAGTCCCATACCACACAATTGTCCATTACCGTCCGTCTCACCTCACCTCGCTTTTTCCCTTCACTTTCACCACCTACATCATCTGCCTGCCCCTCCATCCAAAGCCCACTTCTTCGCGACCCGCGCATCTCCAACTTCGTCGCGTCCATTCGCTTGCTCTCCCCGTGGCCAGGATCTTTTCTTAAAGTGGACTTGTTCTTCTTTTCCATCCTCTCGAAAAGGATTAGACGCACATCTTGCCTGTACGGTACCTACACTACCCACGCAAGCACGATCCTCGCCGACACCCACACCTCCACTTGACGCCCGCGATACGACGCCCGTCCCTGGCAATCACCCTCGCTAGCCCTGTGTTGGAACCGCCGTTGCGCACCCTGGACCCGGACGATACCCAGTATCGCCTCCTTTCGCCTTTTCGATAGCAAGTCAGCTACCAATTCCCGATCCAAGCTCCTGCGCCGAGACTTTGACCGGTCCGCTACGACTCCAGTCTTACTCTCCAGCCAAGCACACAGGGATAGTCCACCACCCCCCGTTTAATCACAAGGAGCACCATCGCTCCCCCTGTCCGAAACCATGGCCGACCTGCACCAAGATAGTCGTCATCCCCTTCCGCCGCCTCCTCCCTCGCACGAACATTACCCTCACCAAGACACCTCCTACGACTACAACCAGCAGCAGCGTCAGCAGACATCGCCCATCTCTCCGCAGCAGCCCGCCTTTGCTCAGCAGCCACCTCGACAGCCGCAGCAGTACCAGCAGCAGCAGCTACAGCAGCTTCAGCAGCAGATTCGACAGCCGCCCGCTGCCCAAATAGCCCACCAACAGAAGCCCTCGAAATCTAGGACATTCAGCTTCGGGTCCGGCAAATCGCGACGGAGCTCGACGAGCCACCCAAAGTACGACGACACGCATGAGACATCGGCAGAGAAAGAATCCCATCGTCTACACAGCAAAGCCGACCCCACCATGGCCATCAGCGAAGCCGAGCCAGGTAAGTCCGATTATGTAGCAGGCCATCCATCACCCTTGCTCGATGCTAACTCATCAACAGCGGCCGTCCAGGCAATGACCAAGTCCTCTCTGGCACCTCTTCGTGCCATCCAGCACAGGGATTCCTACGGCAACGCAATCGGTGAGCCACCCGCCCGGGTCAATCAACCCAAGACAGCAAGCTAACACCACGCCAGCCGACCCCGACCGTTCGAACCCCACGCGCAGCCGCTGGGAGCGGCCTCTGGATACTATCCGTAGCTTTGAGGCGGCAATTGACGGAGGCTACTCGCGCAAGTCCATGATACGATCAGGTACGTCAGGTCACGGCACTGTCTTGAATAGATTTCATGTCCTAACTTGCCATGACGTAGACACTGAATCAACCCCGCAAAACGGTCGGCGGAGCAGTTATTATGCTGGCAGTACGTGTTTCACATGGTCCTGCAAGAGGACGATTTCCATGCTAACACCAATTTAGACAACGGTGCTCGATACCCTCAGGACAGCTACTATGGTGGACGTCCCAACTCTGTGCGGCCTGAGAGTACGCACATGGACTACAACAGCCCCAATCGCTCCGGCTATTTCGATGGCTCGCACGGCCAGGGTGGATATGGGCCTGGGCCCAGCCGTCAGAGGGCACCGAGAATGAACTCTGAACCCATGAACGGCTTTGGCCGTGGCGGGCAACAAGTCTACCCAATCCCCCACAAGGACCGCTCATACGAAACCGTCACAACAGCAGCAGGCAGCGGTCACTCCGAACAGGCCGGCTACCAGACGGACCCGACAAGCAGTGACAACAGCTCCATTGATCGGGTGTCGCCTGCAAAGCGTGCGGAGCCGACCAACGACTATGGCATCGGCTTCAACCAACAAGGCTCATATCAGCCTGCCGCCTTTAACAATTATGCTTCGGGCGCGAACGGTGCTGGCCCCAGCGGCGCCAACTACCGCCCCGCCCCCATGACAAACTCGAACTCGGCTGTGCCGCCCGCCGCGCCCCAAAAGCTGGGAGGCGGCATGTTGCGCAAGCAGACCACGCAGCAAAGCACACAATCACGACCAGACGTTGGCGAAAAGAGGAAGAGTTGGTTCTCGCGCCGCTTCAGTAAGGCCAATTAAGCTTAGAAGGGCGCGAGCTCTGAGCCGTACGCCAGAGGCCATGAGCTACGGGCCACGGGCCCGTGGGGCCAAGTGGTAATGACTTTTTCTTTGTGGATACCCTAGTTTCTCTACATATCGAACACGACGAGCTGGGCGCGCGGCTTTTCAGGAGCCGGGGAGTGGGTTGTGAGTACATACACATACGGCTCTGTACGAGTTTGGAGTTCGGGCGCCTCTCGCTTGGCAGTGAAAGGGGGCAACTTCTCGACATGCGAAAGCATGGTTGGTCGGGGGTTAGTGACGGATGATAATTGACCCTCTTCGCCTTGTTTCTCGAGTTCGTGTCGCACTGGAGAAATAGTGTAATGGCCTTGAATGTTCGTAACCTGGGGCTAGGTCAATTGAGTCAAAATCGTTTTTAGATGAGATTCGTGGCTGATTATTTGAACTATTGACAATCAACGTTATAGCACAGAACCACCTTTGATACCGCATTATTCTACAACCGGCTAGCTAAATGGAGTGAATGAGACAAGAAAAGCCTGCTCAGCGATCCTTCTTGCCATCTCCCTTTGTTTTCTTCTCGTCCTGCTCCGTCTGATCCTCCTTCATAGCAACAACTATGTACGCAATGAGCACCACATTGGCCATGACGGCGGCAAACGCGCCAGCAAAGGTGGAATTTCCTGCCAAGGGAGTCAGATGATCAGTGAAGCAGACGGAGAGAAGAGGCGGGCAAGAGCGCACCTTTGAAAACCGTGCTGACTGTGACGAAATAGGAGCCGATGGGGAAAACTATCATGGCGAAGGTGAACCCCAGGAGCTTCACAATGACGTCGGTGGGGACGGCGGGTGCAATGTTGGACTTTTCAGCCGGAGCGCTGTTAGGCTCATCCTGGTCGAGGATGGTCTTTTCCGTGGAGATGATACGTCGGGTCGCCATTTTGAGTGAGGAGGATAAGCTAACGCGGCGAAGAAACCCGGTTGAAGCGGGTGCGGTGCTGCGAATGAACAAATGGTTAGTGCGGTTACTAAACGCCGAGAGCAAGTTCTCACATGGTGTTCTGTACAGTCGCACTGCTCAAAATTCCTTGTGTTGTCGGTCAAGGTGGTGGGGTCTGGGCCAAGGTTGATGGTGAAGATGAAGCTCATGACAGATCATAGAGAGTCCTGAGATGACTGTGCCACCCGCCTCGCACTGTAGACGTCCCGTTAATTGAAATGACGTGGATCACGTGTTAGCGCGCGCCAGGACCCCCTCCTCTTCGACGCGTCTCTTGCCGTTCTATGTTAGTCCCGGTTCCTGAAATTCTCTTTGCACAGCAAGAGCTCCTCCCTGTACGCTCTACCCGCCCTTTCCAAGAACAATAGGCCTTTTGCTTTCGGTCCTTCCTTTGACGACCATCTGAATAGGGTCGAAGCCCTCCAGTCGATTTATCCCTGATCTTCGCTCTTACCGCACCGCATCGTCTTTGGATAGTTTCTCCAATTCCTCTCAATCTCTTTTTTCCTTTGCATCCACATCGTGAGCCGATCACCTCGAAACCTCACTTGGGATCCACACCGATACCACAGATCGAAAACGTTTACAACACACAGCGACATAACTTCACAATGGCCGGCCTAGCAGCTGGTTTCAGCTCTTCGCCTCCTGGCCGGGGCTTCGACGACGACGACGATGACGAGCTGGCCCGCGACACGATTCCCTGCTCACCCTACGCCACGCAAGCAACCCAGGTGATCAATCGAACATCCCTGCTTCCAAAACACACTGAGGTGCCCTCATCGCCTCTTGCATCCAGCGTCGTCGAGGTCCCCGCGTCTTCTCCCTTCCAGCCGAAGCCTTCCAAGGCGCCATTTGCGACTCGCCTCGCGCCCGCGGGAACACTCTTTCGGCCTCCTCCCCAACTGCCGCGGGGCATTAAACGTCCAGCTGCCGAACCAATCATGATATCGTCCGATGACGAGAAGAGCCCTTCGAGGGGCGACATCCAGCCGACAGCCTTCAAGAAGCGCATGACCGCCTTTCATTACGAACCGACGGAAAGGATCGACAAGCTGGAGAAGATGACGGCCTTGACGGAGCAGGTTTCTACCGCAACTGGTCAGAGCTTCCCGTCTCGCGCTTGTCGTGAGGCTCTCATGGCTTGTCATAATAACGTTTCTGATGCAGTGAATTACCTCTACGAAGGCAAGCACCTGCAGAAGGAAAAGAAGCACGGAGCCACCTCGGCGCCGCTGTCTGCCGCCTCGACGAACCCGCTCAAGTCGAAGCCGTTGCTCGCTGCTAAGGGCAACGGTGCCGACTTCTACCAGACGCCGAACCTCAGCCCTCGAACACCGAGCCCGGCGAAGCAGACGAAGCCTCGACGACGTCTCGTGCAGGGCCGTCGCCCGAACCGATCGCCCTCGCCCCCGACGTCACAACCAGTGCAGGAGGCGCGGGAGGTCATCAATGTGGACGATGAAGTGGATGAGATTGCCGAGGACAGGATTGTCATTGCGGATGACAAGGACGACGACTATGACAACGAGGATGACCTGATGGAGGCTACCGTCAAGGAGAGCCTCTATGACAAGGCTCTCAACACAATCAACAATAGTTCGATTGACGATCTCTCGGCCATGACCAACCTCAAGCAGGACGAACTACAAATCATCGACACGAAACGCCCTTTCCACGACATTGACCAGGTCGAGCGGGTCACGGCGACCAAAAAGTCTAGTGGCCGCAAGTCAAACAAGGCGGCCATTGGCGAACTCCTCGTTGAGGCCATCATGGAGTTCACCAAGGCAGTCAATGCAATCGACACCGTCGTCGCTGAGTGTGAGAAGAAGGCTGTTAGGGTGAAGAGTGAGATGAGCATGTGGGACATCGACTTTAAAGGCCACGCACGAAGTGGAACAACTTCTCAGACCGACAGCGACGACCTTCCCATGACACCCAACAGCTCCAAGGGACAGAAGTACTCGCCGCCACCGATTCCTCGCCAGCCGGCCTTATTGGAAGGACACTGCACTATGCGCCCTTTCCAGCTGTACGGCCTCAACTGGATGTCTGTTTTGTACAACAGCGGCTACGGATGCATCCTGGCCGATGAGATGGGCCTGGGCAAGACGTGCCAGGTCATTTCCCTCATGGCCCACCTTGTCGAGAGTTATGACGAGGAGAAGGTCGAGAAGCGGCCGTGGCCGAATCTGATTGTCGTCCCGCCTTCCACGCTGTCCAACTGGGAGGTTGAGTTTGAAAAGTTTGCCCCAGACCTATCCGTCTTGACGTACAAGGGCTCGCAGTCTGATCGCGCCATGATCGCCGAAGACATGTTAAGCGCACCCGAGGAGTATCACGTCGTTCTCACGAGCTACACACAGGTCGGCAAGGAGGAAGACATCGACGCCCTCATGGAGCTACGTCCCAATGCCGCCATCTTCGACGAGGGTCACAAGATGAAGAACCCCAAGACGAAGATCTACAAAGACCTCATCCGCATCAAGGCGGATTGGCGCATGCTCCTCACGGGCACGCCTGTGCAGAACAACCTCATGGAGATGCTGTCGCTTCTAAATTTTATTGACCCAAAGATGTTCAAGGGCCACATGGAACACCTGCAATACATGTTCAGCCAGAAGGTGACGACGAGGGACGTGAACAATGGGGCTTTCCTGTACAGTGAGCGTGTCAGCCGGGCCAGGACGATTCTCGAGCCATTCATCCTGCAGCGCCGCAAGCAGCAGGTTCTGTCGGACATGCCGAACAAGACGTGCAACGTCGACTACTGCGAGCTGCCGCCCTCGCAGAAGGAGCTGTACGATGAGCTCGAGACCATGTTCAAGTCGGGGCCCGTGGGCAAGAGCAAGACGGCCAACGTGCGGCAGAACGACGTCAACAACATCTGGATGCAGCTGCGCAAGGCGGCGATCCACCCGCAGCTGTTCCGACGGCACTTTGACGACAAGAAGGTGGAGAAGATGGCGGGCGTGCTGATGCGCAAGGTGCCGCAGTCGGAGCTGCAGCAGCCGAACATGGAGCACCTCATCGGGGAGCTGAAGAACTGCTCGGACTTTGAGCTGCACCTGTGGTGCCGCGACTACAAGTGCCTCAAGGGCTTTGACCTGCCAGAGGGCTCGTGGATGGAGAGCGGCAAGGTGACCAAGATGCTGGAGCTCATCCACCAGTACCAGGAGAACGGGGACCGCGTGCTCGTGTTCAGCAAGTTCGCCAAGGTGATTGAGATTCTGCGCGAGGTGCTGCACACGGACGGGATCAAGCACTGCGTGCTCTACGGCGCGACGTCGGTCGAGGAGCGGCAGGGCCTCATCAACGAGTTTAACGAGAACACGGGCATTCCCGTGTTCCTGCTGACGACGGGGGCGGGCGGCACGGGCATCAACCTGACGTCGGCCAACAAGGTCATCATCTTTGACCAGTCGGACAATCCGCAGGACGACATTCAGGCGGAGAACCGAGCGCACCGACTGGGCCAGACGCGGGATGTCGAGGTGATCCGGCTGCTGACACGGCGGACGATCGAGGAGCTCATCTTCAAGGCGTGCGAGAAGAAGATTGAGCTGGCGAACAAGGTGACGGGGGCGGTGGAGGACCTGGGGAAGAACGCCGAGATCAACCTGGAGAAGGAGGTGCGCAGGATGCTGGCGGACCAGCTGACGCCGCCATGAGGATGGCCAGCCTGGCGTGCTTCCCCACGCGAGTGGCTTCAGAGGAGGCAGAGCGGTGGATTCACGACTTGATGACAAGGCGCATGGAGCAAGCGGCGTGTTTGTGATTTTGCTTTGCTGCTACATTGGCACAGCCGTTTCGGGCTGCAGCCGGGACCGGGGGGGGGTGAGAGTTCTGGAGGTATCGTGTGCATATTTTGACATGGAGGACGATGAGACAGACAGTCACGCAGGTGGAGAGGGGTGTAGAATTGTAAAGACAGACACCTGGATGGCCTCAGGGCCAGTGATGGATGGATAACCATGAACTAAGGTAGTTGGATGAGTATAACCCGTCACCGTCCACCTCTAGGTACGTGAGGTAGTTCACTAGATAAGGAGTCAATGGCACCTAGTCCGAAAAGGAAGCCAAGGCACATGTTCTCGTGAGGCGCACCACGTTCGGCAAGCTGTGTGCTTGGTTGGGCTTGCATGTCGTGCTATGGCGAAGTCTGAGAGACGGAGGCGTCAACGGTCGTGCCAGCCAGGCTCCGGGCGAATGAGGTCTTCAGAGTGACATGTTATCTGTATCGGTGAGTCCCCCCCATTACGTCACGATAGCCTTCCTCGCACCAGCCTTGGCTCAGTTCTCTAGCCCCCCCTTCTCTCTCTCTCGGCTTCTCTCAGTCTGGCGTGAGACGTCGCAATAGACATCAGAGTAATTGTTGCTTCTCCGAGCCGGAGCAGCACCATGTCAAGTGGGACGATTGCCGGCATTCGTTCTTTCTTGGTGGGTGGTGGGTTGGTGGGTGCGGCGCGATAGAGGGGGAGGGGAAGCTGGCGTCACCAAATTCAGGTACGTAACCGCGCAGAGAGGCCAGTGAGTGGATGGACGGCCTGGTGGACATCCCGCATCGACCCGTGGCAGCGGGCGCTGATAACCCTTTTTTTTTTCTTTTTTACCTTTTTTGGGGCGTCTGCGCGCTACTGCGATGCAGTGTGGCTGTCTGTGAGTGATACTTGTAATAGGGAGCGAGCTAGGTCGAGAAAAGGGTTCGAGAAAGAGAGAGGGAGATCCGGTGTCCCACCCCCCCGGTCCCTCCTTGGATCTAGATGGACTTGGCCAGAGATTGAAAGCACCAGACAGAGTTCATCTGCCTGCGGCTTGGGAGGGGGCTGGGCTGGGAAGAGGGGGGACGGGAAACCTGTGGCCTGTTTTCGTTGGGCTGGCACACGTATCACAGAGAAAAGTGACGTCTTTCATCGTGGCTTGACCTGCGGCTTGTTCTTAAGAAGCCTGTCCGCGCGCCAGTCCCGCGAGCCCGTCTGCTTCGAGTCCCTCCTGCTCATCACGACCACCTGTTGCCCCACGATACATCACCCAGCCCATTGAAGCGACGACCATTTCTTGCGAGCGAACGACTCGAACGAAGTAAGGCAAAACACTCTACGCACACACATCTACACACGCACGCGAAATGCCTTCCGCAGCAGCTGGCGAGGTCTCCCACGGCCGTGGCGGTGCCGGCAACATCCACGCCGACCAGACAAAGTACGTCGACGGCGCCGTCGTCCGGACAGGACCTGAGGGCAGCCACAATGACGGCGCGTACAGCGTCGGACGCGGTGGTGAGTTTTCTTTCCTTCTTTCTCTTCTCGCTGTTCACGATCCCCTCCGCCCTGGCTCTACTGTCCCGTCGTCGCGACATGCATTGGGAATCGCATCGCGCCAGTCGCATGGCGGATACCTACCTGTTCGCGAAAAACATGGCTCTTATCTATGCTCAACCCGCTTGTCCCCTCTTCCGGATCGAGGACCATGGCGAATGCAGTGGCGTTGATAAGGTCGAGCGAAGACGGACAAGGGGGGACCGGGATGTCTATGGTACAGGGGGGCAGGCCCCACGCTTGGCTGGGCGCGCGGCGGCGGGAGTTTGTCAGTCGGCAACGGGTCTAGCGTCGCGCAAGGCGCACGACCGCCTGCCTTGACCGACGACTCACCGACTCACCGACTCACCGACTCCCCCAGCGCATCGTCCCCGAGCCTGTCTGTCGACTTGCAGAGAAAATGGGGCAAATTGAACAGAAAACTCGGGGCAAGGAACAGCAAGGCGGGGGAGGGAGAAAAAAAAAAGAAGCCAAAGAAAATTGTGTAACATCCCGAAAAGACGAAACTGACAGCTCGCAGGCGCCGGAAACATTGGCGACGTCGGCGCCAGGACGCCCGTCGAGGGCCGCGCCGACAAGGACGTCGTCCCGACCGAGGCCTACCGACAGTCGGGCGAGGGCGGCGACTTCCACACGGGCCGCGGCGGCGCCGGCAACGCCTATGAGGCCTCGTCCCCGCGGAATGACGGTGACATTGACGGCAAGGCTGCGAGCGCCGCGGACCGGGCTTCTGGCGGACCTGTCGGGCTCGCGGACAAGCTGAAGAACAAGCTGTTTGGCAAGAAGTGAGAATGCTTGTGATTTGGCCACAGGACTGGAAGCAGGGGAGGGCTGTGCGGACGAGTGTCGGACAGGCAGGATTTTGATACCACGGGGGGGGATGATGTGCTTCTGTTGACGAGATGGATGGAGGGACCGGCACGGGATGGAGGACTGCTCATTTGCTACAATTACCCTTCTCTACACCCCTTTGATGTGGACGATATGGGGTTACACCCATCATCCAAGCAATGAGGAATTTTGCAGATCGACACCGCTTGCAACACTGTCATCATCTCAAGCATGCCGTGACGATCTTCGTAATGACAAAAAAAAAAGTGTGCAACCATCAAGTCAACCAGGCAGGACGATCACTTGCATCTGACACTGGCTCATATGACACCTTTGCCCTCGAGATTCCGACTTGCCCCCGCCGTCCGACCATTCACAGCATCTCACATCTGCCGCGATTCAGCAGCTGCAGTCCCTGAACCCCCCTTTGGCCCCCGCCCTCAACAGCTCGATCGACACCTACGGATCGTCGACAAGGGTCCACTGTGCGATATGCTGACAGACCCTGAGCACAGCCATCGTTTGGCTGGCTTTGCCGTCCAGCGGGGGCCACCAGCCTGACGCTCGTTGCCCCATCGGGCGCCATCTTGCAGCAACCTATTTCGTGAGGATGGAGCATAGGCATAGGGGTCCTGTCCAGTCCTGCCGGGGTGCGGCGCGCGGCATTGGGCTGCAACAGAAAGAGTACACCCCTTTACCGTTCACCGTTGGATATTGACCCGTTCCCACCGTTGGGTCATTTCAAGCCTTGGCGCCAGGGGTACACGAGGCTACACAGGGCGCCAGAAGCAGGCCGGCTGGCGAGCAAGCGAGGTTGAGTAGCTGGCTGGGCAGGCCAATCTCTCCGCGGCTCGACTCAGCGCAATACGCGTAGACGGCATAGTGATAGCGTAAGCGCCAAGCAGGTCAGCGTTCAGAGACAGAAGATTTCTTCCACCGGTTCGCATCCTCGCAAGGTCATGTGTCGGAGAGCCAGACAGCCGAGAGACAGCCCGGCAAGCGGCAGGCGGCAAGCTGGGCACCTGAAGGGGAGGTGGAGGGGGAGGGGAAAAGGGATGGGGGGACGGATGATCAGCCTTGCCATGTTTCTGCTTCCCGCAGCCCGGCGAAACAAGAGTTGACAAAACCGGGTTTCTTGCTGCCCATCTGCCCATGAATTTAAACCGACCCTGGCAATACTACCTACCTTGTGGGCGCACGACACTCTCAGCTGCTGTCTTCCTCTTTCAATGATGAGATCCCAACGCCGAGCTGCCTATGAGCGGCGGCTCGACGGGCTAGCGCAAGACTAGCACACCCCTTCTGGCGAGGTTTCGCCCCATTAGAGAACGGGAAACCTCGCCCCCCTAGGGAACGGGAAGGCGATCCTCGAGATCCGCATTGTTTTGGCGCTCTGGGGCGCATCTCCATGGTGCCGTGCTTTGGTTGCGTCGCCTCTCGCTTTTCGGATGGTGGAGGGCCGCATGCGAGGATTGTTGGTCAGTTGGGCAGCTCGAGCAGGAAACCCAAGCGGGGATGCCGCAGCAGGGATCCCACCTGGCAGGCATGGCAGGCATGGCATCCATGGCATCCATGGGGTTGATGGCATACGATGGGAGAGAGAAGGGGAGGAAGCCTTGCATCGCCGTGCCATGTCCTTCCTAGCTCGTTTCCTGCCATGGCGGGTTCGCTGGTGCATGTTTGGTCAAATCGGCAGAGGGTCGGTCGTGGGCGAAGCACGAGCACCATTATGCCCAGTGTGGAAATGGTCGAAAACTCGAAGGAACCCAGACGTGGCCTGTCGTGCGCGTCGCTTCTTGTCGTTCAAATGCACAGCGGAGTTCATATTCTCCCCGTTTGCTTGGTTGTTCTCTCACCCTCTCTCTCTCTCTCTCTCTCCTCCCCCCTTATTTGCTACTGCCTCAGTCTTCTACCCGGACACCCTCTACTCCTTCCTCCTCCTCCTCCTCCTCCTCCTCCTTCCCTCTCCCCCAATCCCTTCCCCTCTTGGTCTTGGTGCTGTATACGACCCGCACCTTCCCTACCTTACCTCCCGCCTGTCACCTGCCGCGTGCCGCCTGTGTGGCTGCCCCCGAAGAAACCGCCGATTGGCTCAATCTGTGGCGCGTCTAGGGGACCTGCTGCCCCGAGAACTAAGGTACACCAGCCGAGCCCAGGCCGTTGTGCCTCTCCACCCCCCATTCCAGGCTGCCTGCACCTGCTCTAGTGCTTCGACCCGGCTGAAACAGGCCGGTCAGCCGTGCCCCCCTCCCCATCCACTCCCCCCGTTCAGGCGACCTTTTGCCCGTCCGAGGTACCTTGCTTGAGGTACCTGCCTTGCCTGACCTCACTGAGAGTCACCCCCCCCCCCAACCAGGCTGTCACGGGCTCCCGTCTCCCCTGAAAGGGACACGGGGGACAGCTATCACTTGTCATGGTCCCGCGCCAGGACAACCACGCCCGTCCACCACCCCCCCCTCCTCTCTGGTCGCGCCTGTCCAACTTCTCCAAGAAGTCCTTCATCTCCTTCTCCTCGTCCTTCGAAGCTGACGACGAGCGCTCCGAATCCGAGGACGACGACGACGACTACCACCATCGCCAGCTTTTGTTTCCCGCCATGTCCGGCCGCAACGGGGACCGTTATGGGCGTGATGACGGATCGCCGCCGGGCCGCTACAGTGGTGAGGATACGAGGCCGACCTCTCAGAAGGAGCTCGCGGGATGGTACGCCTACGCTTTTGCTGCCGAGACCTATGTCATCTGCGGTACGTCCATCTTGTTGATCTCGCCTGCCTGTCTCTGACAAGTTGACACCTTTCTGCGCTCTGAGCTGACCCGTCTTCCTAGCTATTGGTATGCCGAGCCGTGTCCCGTTGTTATCACCACTTCTCCGTCTCTCTCTCTCTCCAACATCTGACAACCTCTAGGCTCTTTCATCCCCATCCTCCTAGAAACCCTCGCTCGCGAAAATGGCGTTCTGCTCTCCGACCGAACCACCCCCTGCGGCACCAGCGATTCGAAGAACAAGGCTGACGGCCAATGCGTCGTCTACGTCCTCGGCGCCGAGGTCAACACGGCCAGCTTCGCCATGTACACCTTCTCCATTAGCGTCCTCGTCCAGGCCCTGCTCGTCGTAAGCATCAGCTGCGCCGCTGACCACGGCAATTTTCGCAAGAAGCTGCTCCTCGGCTTCGCATGGACCGGCAGCGTTGCCGTCATGTTGTACATCTTCGTCAGCGCCAACACCTACCTCTTTGGCGCCCTCCTGGCCATCATCTCCAACACATCCTTTGGCGCATCGTTTGTGCTGCTCAACTCGTTCCTGCCGCTCTTGGTGCGCCATCACCCCGACGTCATCGAGGCCGAGAACAAGCATGTTCCCGACTTTGCCCAGACGGACCTCGAGTCACAACCCATGAGGGGGGCCAGCGCCGCATCGGACGCGGCACCTGCGGACCCCGATGCGACGTCGCCGCTGGTCTCGAACGCCGAGGATATGGTCACGCCCGACTGGCCGCGCAAAGCGACACGCGAGGAGCTGACGTCGGTGGAGCTGAACTTGTCGACACAAATCTCGGCCAAGGGCATCGGTATCGGATACACGGCGGGTCTGTTCCTTCAGTGCGTTGCCATTGGCGTGCTCATTGCCATGCGCAACACGACGTGGTCGCAACGGGTCGTCCTCTTCATGGTCGGTGCCTGGTGGGCCATCTTCACGTTCCCCGCTGCGTCGTGGCTTCGACCGCGACCGGGGCCGCCGCTGCCCATTGTCGCGGCCAGCGGATTCTCCGGCATGTGGGCGTGGGTGGGCTATGTCATATACGCGTGGAAGTCGCTCTTCAAGACGATCAAGCTGGCCCGGCGGCTCCTCGATATCATGCTCTTCCTAGCCGCCTGGTTCCTCCTCTCCGACGCCATCGCGACCACCTCGTCGACGGCCATTCTCTTCGCCAAGACACAGCTCCACATGAAGCCCTGGGCGCTCGGCATGATCAACGTCATTTCCACGTTGGCCGGCGTCATTGGTGCCTTCAGCTGGGCGTTCATCTCGCGCCATTTCGGGCTGAAACCGCACCAGACGATTCTCGCCTGCATCGGGCTCTTTGAGGTCATCCCCGTCTACGGACTCATGGGCTACCTCCCGTTTGTGCAGACCTGGGGCGTCGGCGGCCTGCAGCAGCCGTGGGAGATGTATCCCCTCGCGGCGGTCTACGGCTTCGTCCTCGGCGGTCTCAGCGGGTACTGCCGTTCGGTGTACGGCGAGCTCATCCCGCCGGGCTCGGAAGCGGCATTCTACGCGCTGTACGCCATCACAGACAAGGGCTCGAGCGTGTTTGGACCAGCGATTGTCGGCGCCATCATTGACCGGTGGGGGCACATCCGGCCGGCGTTCTGGTTCCTGGCGGCGCTTGTAGGGTTACCGGCGCCTCTCATCTGGTTTGTGAATGTTGATCGTGGCAAGCGCGAGGGCGAGAAGTTGGCCGAGACGATCGACAGCTTCAAGGTGCGGCAGGCGTCGGAGGATGCGGGCACAGACACTGATAGCGGCAGCGAGGACCGGCCCATCCTCAGTGCGTACGACGACGACGACGACTACGAGGAGAACGACAGGCGCCACTGATGTTCCTGATTCCCACGTCACCTTCTCCATCTTGAGTTTGAGATGCAGCTTTTTGCGTTATTTGACTGCATAGCGATGGCGTTTGGCACTTCTC
This sequence comes from Verticillium longisporum, assembly GCA_019188255.1. NCBI lineage: Eukaryota > Fungi > Ascomycota > Sordariomycetes > Glomerellales > Plectosphaerellaceae > Verticillium > Verticillium longisporum. Next base: position 3,277,030 of record JAETXT010000011.1, read on the forward strand.
CATTCCAGGTCGTTGGGGTTCTACCGCGACGCTTGAGTGATAATAGTATTACCTAGTACATACCTAGCTACCTTTTCATGTAAATGATCCATGGCAATACGAATCTCACGCTGGATTCATGTTTGTACTATGCTTCTTCTCTTCTCGCCGGATGCGACCACGGCGAATACGGCGACGCTAGGTAAGCCAAAGTCTTCAGCAATCTCGTCTGTGGCAACCACGTTCGGGGCTGAGAGACGCGGGCCGACTGAGCAGAGGCATGGCATGCGATGCGCGATTCAGGGGTGCAGGAGGCTAGGGAAGTTCTTAGGTGGGCAGCTCGCTACCAGTAGGTAGGTATAGCTACCTACTGGCAAGGTGCCTTACCTCCTTGGGGCTGCAGGCGCTAAATGACGTGGAGGTGCTACGCTTGGTACCTTCATCCCTTTATAATTAGGCCTGAGAATGACCTCAGGTACAACGGTACGTACTGGGCGCTTCAGATATGATGGCAGAATTCAGCTTCCCGACCAGTTATATGATATCGCTTGATCGCACTATATCAGATAAGAATCTTTTAAGTAGGCGGTCGAGCCGACTCCTTGGCTCCAAAGTTCCTGAGACCGTTCTCGGGCCTAAAGGGATAGACAGGGTGACTAGCAACTCCGCCAGCTCTCACAGCTCACAGCTCACGTGACACTCGTCTTCCGACCCACCCCAGAACGTTTATTGTGTTTTTCGGGGTGGCTGGCGCGCAGGGACCGATTCGTTGCCCGTTACGCTTAGACGGCCAACAATCTGGAGAAATCGATCGCGCGCTTCTGCACCGGTTTGGGTCCTGCTGCTGCAAAGCGCTTGACCTCTTCTCTCCCCTTGTACCTTGCTCCTTTGCCTGTCCTGTCCTGTCGACGCTCGACCTCGGGAGACCTTGACCTTGCTCGACCACACGAACCGACAGACCTATCCATCTTGGGGTAAGGTACCTTACCTAGGGACCTGCATAGCCTCAGAGCAAGCAGCAGCAGCAGCAGAGCAGTAGCCGCCAAACACCGGTAGACGCCAAACGCGAGGAGCATCCCCCCCCTCACCACCACTACGTACCACACTACCTTAGCCGCCCACCCCCCCCAAAGACACGCCCAAGAAAGTTAGCAGCTTGCCAGCTCTGCCACCTTTCATCAACAACACCACCCGCCCGCTCGCCTCGCCTCCTGCCACCCCAAACCCGCGATTCCGTCCGCGTCGCATCGCCCACGGGTCATTGATTCGACTCATTGTCAGCAATCGATTGCCACAGTGTCCGAGTCGCCTCTACGACATTGCATCGCGTAGCTGGACGGCCTGGGATTCCGGGCGCATTCGGATTTATTTTTCTTTCTTCCCTCGTCTTCGACCAGCTCACTCTGTCTGTCTCGTCTCGTTTTCGCCTTCGTCAACAATCAGGTCGACACGCTTTTTTCGTGGCGCGCGACGAGAATCTTCGATCTCCGCGGGGAAGGGGCCCAAAAAAAAAAACCACACACAAAGACACACGACGGACGCCAAGGACAACATTGTCATTACTCAGCTGCGCGAAGCACCGGGTCCCCTCAGGCGCGCATAGCTCTCGCCCCTCGGTTCCTCCATCACCCGGCATCGCGGCATCAACGGCACGGAGGGCACAGAGCAAAGCGCGACACACGACACACGGCAAACGGCACACAATGTCGGCGAGCCCCAGGAAGCGCAGCCGGGCCGAGCCCGCCGAGGACACAAAGGCCGAGTGCCCGTTTGAGGTGAAATACGAGAGCGAGGACATAAAGACAAAGGCGCGCAAGGCGGCCAGGGGGCGGAAGCGGGCACAGCGGCGGGGCGGCGCGGGCGGCGCCGACGCCGAGGAGGACGAGATTGCCAAGGTCCAGCCCTCGCCCTTCACGCCGTCCGGCTCGTTCAAGAATGACGAGAATATGGATCTCCGCTACTGGGTCGAGCCGCGGGACAAGTGGATGGCCATGACGAGATATAACAGCTTTGTTTGTGAGTTTTGACTGCTTCCCCCTTTCGCGTTCCGCCTGCCTGGGCCGTTCGCGACCACCAGCTGACGGGCGCTAGTGAATTCGGCCAAGTACTTCAGCGAGGGTTTTATCTACATCTCCAACGGCATGGCGTCGCCGACGAACAACCAGGTCAAGGTTGACGAGAACGGCGTGCGGCAGAGGATGCCCAACGAGTGGGTCGGCCGTATCCTGGAGATCCGCGCGGCGGACGAGCACCACGTCTACGCGCGCATCTACTGGATGTACTGGCCCGAGGAGCTGCCGGTGCAGACCAAGGACGATGGCAAGTTTGTGGCGCGCGCGGGGCGACAGCCATATCACGGCGTCAACGAGCTCATCGCGTCCAACCACAGTATGTATCCTCTCTCGGCTGGGGTAGACGGCAGCACGAGGCTAACGGGCAGCACAGTGGACGTGATCAACGTCGTCAGCGTCACGGCCGAGGCCAAGGTCAAGCAGTGGTTCGAGGAGAACGACGACGAGATCCAAGACGGCCTCTACTGGCGACAAGCGCTCGATGTTCGCACCCTCAGCCTCTCGGTATGTAGCACCCCAATTCCTGCACGTGGGATTCCTCGTCGTGCTGACAAGGCCAGTCTGTGCATCGGACCTGCAAGTGCAAGCAGCCCGCGAATCCCGACAAGACGCTCGTCGCGTGCTCCCAGCCCAACTGCAGCACGTGGCTCCACGACGAATGCCTCAAGCACGACGCCCTCATGCGGACCTTTGCGGCCCTTGGTACCGACCAACCCTATATTGCGCCGCCGCCGCCGCCACCGGCCGCAGCGGAGAATGGCGAGACGGACGGTAGCAAGCTGGACCAGAAAACGGGCCGGCCGCTGAGCCCCCCGGACAACGGCGTCGAGGTGCAGCAGTCGATCGACGCCAAGCCGGGCGCGTCGCCCGAGGCGGACGCAGCGGCCAAGGAGCGCCTCTCGACGCCGCGGGGCAGCGCGCGCGGCGGCGGCCAGGGGACATCGACGGTGGGCACCATTACGGCGGCGCCGGGCTCGCTGCGCAAGACCAAGGTGCCCAAGCGCGGCAAGGCCAGCGCGGCCAGGCCGTACGAGGGCCTGTTCGAGGCGACGCTCAAGGTGGCGGAGAATGCCGTCGAGATACGGGACCTGCGGGCCCATGTGACGGGCGGCGTCAAGGTGTGGACGGAGCCGCTGGTGTGCCTCGTCTGCCACACGACCATCAGCTAATGGGAAGCTGAGCTGGTGTGCTGGGGATGCAAAGGGGTGCAGGTGTCGTGTCATGTTGTCCTCTTCAGCTGTATTTATTATTTTTCAACGGCCATTTGTTTGGGGTTGTGACTGGCAAGGCCGGCAGGCATGGTCAGCAGGCTCGACGGATGGGAATTTTTCCCTTCCTTTCTTTCTTCTTCCCTTTACCCCTCGGAGAGTGCGGTTTTCATTTCTCACCATGGCGTTCAAAGCGGACTGGAGTCGGGGCTTTCTGGTTTGTTAGGGGGGGTGGTGCAGGGGAATATGGTAGCAGGAGGCCCGAGGTGGTGAGGCTTCGGATGTGACAGAGCGTTGGTGCTAGTGTGCTCGAGGCGACCTGGGGGTGAGATGGCATCTATATTCATTCATATCTCTTGTTGGAATGAGCATTGGTGTTTGTGTTTGTCTTGGCGGATGTGTCGTGGTGGATGTGCCTTGGTGGATATGGAAGATGTTGGCCAAGAGCTCTTCAGTCAGCCGCCTGAGCATCGCACCTCTAATTATACCTACCTACCTAAGGTACCTACCTAGATAAGCAAAGCAGTGCATTGCGAGGCCCTCTGAGAATCTGTGATTGGCGGGTGGACATCCTAAACAACTAAGCTAGGTAAGCTGCCTCCCTAAGGTACCTAAAATGCCTATCCAGGTAGGTAGGTAGGTACCTAGGAGGTCCCTGAGCTCCACGGCGAGCTTGCGCTGCGTTGAGGCTGGGGTGGCGGCGATCAGCACCCGTTTCGTGCTACTTACCCCGCCACGCCCGAACGACATCTACCCTCTTCTCCATCGCCTGTTCGGCTCTCCAGAATCCAGACCACCATACGTCAACCGACCAGAGCTCCCCTCATTCACGACCGCACCACACCCTCCCCCGGTCCACACCAACGGCATTGTATCTCGAGTACCTGTCTTCTGCCACTTCACACATCACGATGGCGTCCGCCGACCCCTTCGACTCGGCGCTGTAAGCTCCCCCCTTCTGCTGCTGCTGCTCCACCTCCTCCTTCCCGTCCGCCCATTAACATATCCCCCAGCGACCTCCTCCGCCGCCTCAACCCCAAGCACACGGCAACCCACCTCAGCTCGATCATCTCCCTGGCGCCCGACCTGACCGAAGACCTCCTCTCGTCGGTCGACCAGCCCCTCGGCGTGCGCCGCTGCCGCCAGACGGGGCGCGACTACCTGCTCTGCGACTACAACCGCGACGGCGACAGCCACCGGTCCCCCTGGAGCAACGAGTTTGACCCGCCGCTCGACGAGGCCGGGCCCGGCGGCGTCAGCGGCGGCGGCGCCAACGACGGCGTCGGCGAGGGCGCCACCCCCAGCGAGCGCGTCCGCCGCATGGAGGTCAAGGCCAACGAGGCCTTTGACGTCTACCGCGAGCTGTACTACGAGGGCGGCGTCAGCAGCGTCTACTTTTGGAACCTCGACGACGGCTTTGCCGGCGTTGTGCTGCTGAAGAAGTGTGCGTTTTTTCCCCCTGTTTTTCGATGCCCTCCTCATGCTCTAGGCAAAACTAACACGCGCAGCCGCCACCCCCGGCGCCGCGTCCGAGGGCGTCTGGGACTCGATCCACGTCTTCGAGGCCATTGAGCGCGGCCGCACGACGCAGTACAAGCTCACGTCGACCGTCATCCTGGGCCTCGCGACGAGCGGCGCCGCCCTCGGCGCCATGGACCTGTCGGGCAACATGACGCGGCAGGTCGAGCAGGAGCTCGCCGTCGAGGGCGACGAGAGCCACATTGCCACCATTGTCCGCCTCGTCGAGGTCATGGATCTCAAGATGCGCAACCTGCTGCAGGAGGTCTACTTTGGCAAGGCCAAGGACGTCGTCGGCGACCTGCGCAGCGTCGGCAGCCTCAGCGAGGGCGCCCGGGACAGGCAGGCGCAGCGCGAGGTCATTGGCAGCATGCAGAGGTAGGGGGGAGGTGCGGCACGGAGCGTGGGCAGAGGGCAGAGGGCAGAGGGCAGAGGGCAAGCAGCTGGCCGGGACTGGAGGACGACTCTGCAGCCGTGATGCTGCGTCAGCGGGGGAATCTCGGCGTCAGCGGGATGACCATCTCCGAGCTAGGCTGCTGGGTGCGACACGGGGAGGCTGTGCCTCTCCCGTGGGCTCGCGCGAGCAGGCTCGATGAGGCGTGCCCGATTTGGGCCGTATCCTGGTTTCAGGCTCTCGATCGCGCTCCGATCAGCGCCCGATCGTTCAAGCCATATAAAGTGTAAAAGGAGGGGGGGGAGATGCTGGGGTCCAGGGGGGGGACAATGAGTTCGTGTTAAGCCTTGCAGCAGCACATGGTTTCAATTCATGTTTACGCCTAATCATCCTTCCTCCAGCCTTGTCCCTTGCCTGTTGGATGGTTTCTGCGCTGTGCCTTTCTGCCCTCTGCCTTTCTGCCCTCTCCCTTTCTGCCCTCTCCCTTTTCTGCCCCGCCTCGTTCAACCCTACGCGTCTTCAGTAGATTGCCGGGCCGCAAGAGGGCCTGGGTCCGAGACGATCATTGCATTGTTCGGGCTCTTCCATGTCGGTCTGTCCTCTCTGATAACATGTTTCCAGTCCCCCCTTTCCCATCATGCGGTGCCACTGCCGACACGCTCGTTTTGCCCCCCCGGGCACTAGCCGGACTGCCGAATTCAGGTTTCTGCTGGAATCTCTGCAGCTCCAGCCAAGGCAAGTGCCGTGCTGCGCGGGCAGGGGGGATAAAATCATGGTCCCAAACAGGATCTCGACAATGTCTCACAGGCGGCCGGCAAACAAGTGTGGTGCTCTGTACTGGAGGGGTGCATGTGCAGGTACTATTCATGACCGGTCGGCTGGCGCAAGGGAGCAGCAGCAGGTGGACCAAGGCGGGCAGATGAGACATGCAGGAACGAGTGGCAGGGCTCCTCTAGGTCAACCTGTACTGCTTTACCTCGATGTGGTCAATTTTCGCCAGCGACTGGCCGTCGCATCACCCATGGCGGAAGACTGGGGTGGGCGGACGGCGTCTTCCGCGGCCCCGGCACTTGGGGGGAACGGCCGGGTGGGTTTGCTTGTGATGCCCCGTGGAATTTTGTTAAGCTTCAGTCAGGCAGGCGGACGGGCAGAAAAAAAAAAGAATAGAGGAGGCGGGGGAGATGATGCAGCAAAAGGAGAGACGAGATGGCGAGGTCGCATTGTTATTTCAGCTGCATGGTGAGAAGAGAAGGAAAAAGGGGCCGGCATGCAGAGAAAAAGTCAGAAGTCGTCCGACAAGACGTGGATTGGATGTGCGCCAGCATCTTTTTGGTGTGCACTTTGCAGGTCTGCAGAATGTTTCAGTGGGCTGTCAGACAAGAAGCATGCGTCCATGTTCATGAGACGAACATTGTCATGTTTGATCGAGACTATAGTTCAACTGACCATTGGGTATCGACCTGAGCTGACCATTGGGTCCACTTTTAAAACTGACCTGACCATTGGGGGGTGCTATGGGGTGTGATTAAAAGCTGAAATAGAATATCACGTGCCTTGGTTACCTAATACAACGGAGGCCAGGCCAGACCACTAAATCCACTGAGGCCAGACCACTAAATCCACTAAGGCCAGACCACTAAATCCACTAAGGCCAGACCACTAAGTCCACTAAGGCCAGACCACTAAATCCACTAAGGCCAGACTACTAAGTCTACTAAGGTCAGACTACTAAATCTATTAAAGGTAAACTATTAAATCTATTAAAATTAATATATTAAAGCTATATAATAACGCTTTTAATTTTTTCTGTTTTTTTTGGGGAATAATCTATTCTAAATTGATTTAGAATAGATTATTAAAAGTAGAGAAATCGGTTAATCTTAGGTAACCCTATTTTAATATATTCACCCTTTTCGGCACCCCCTAATATTCAGGTCAGTTCCTAAGAAGGTTAGCGTAAATTAAAAGCGGGCCTAATGGTCAGCTCAGGTCGATACCCAATGGTCAGGTAAACTTATACCTCTGTTTGATCCACGGACAACGGAGAAACTCGTGCAAGGTTGGCCTTCTGGAACCCCCCGGCGTCCCGCGTGCTTCTTTGTTTCCTCCACCTGTCAGGACGGCCGATCAGCGCGCTTGCCTTGACGAGGGCCGAGACAAGGGCCCACGGCAGCTAGCGGGTAGTGTCTGAAGTTTTTCAGGCGATTCCTGGTTTGTCCAGCACTCGGTGCGCACTCACTGGCCTTGATGCGCCCCTATCGCCTGACGCCTGTGACGCTGTGTGGTGGCAGGGCAGGGTGGGAGTGCAGTAGGATGGCGAGCGTCACAGCGAGACTTTGGTAGGGACTCGACTTGCATGAACGCCTCATCTCCATGGAGCGGGCCGGTGATGGCGGGCTGGTTCTTGGGTGGGTTGTTCTTCGCTGGCAGGCGACAGACTGAGTGACAGACAGGAGGAGGAAGAAAAATGTGAGAGATGAGAAGTGATGGAGGGTTCGTGCGCATGTCACCCCAGCACGGTAGCCGCTGGTAGATCGTGGGTGATGGGTGTCGTGGTCGGTGAGCTCCCATCGGTGAGCGACCCCTTGCCTTGTACTCAGGTTTGGCCGATGTGCGGTCAGATGGATGGCTGTCTGGTCTTTTCCCTCCTCGCCTTGCCTGTTTGCTTTGGCGCCCTTCGACCTGCAGACCCCTAGTGCAACTCTGCGAAAAGGCAAGATGCCCTGCGTCGGAGAGAGGCACCACGAGACATGCAGAAAAGACGCCTGAAACGCGCGCAAAAGGGGGGCGCTCCGGGGCTCCGAGGGAGGCGAGGCAGGGTGGCAGTGGCAGAAGACTTCTAGAATGCAAGACCTGAGAGAGCATCCCCGCCGTGCGCTGCAGAGCAAGGGGGGGCACCAGTAAGCGCTGTACCTGCTTTTGACTGTACGGGGTCTGCTGTACCTTGTCCACTCTGCATGGAGCCTATACATGGAACCTCAGATCCTGTTCGCGTAGTAGTAGTAGTAGTAGTAGTAGTACTGTAGTAGTGCTTTGTCTCGCCGGCGAACATCGCCGCAGTGTCTGGCCGAGGTTGGTTGCATGCCCAGCCGCACACGGGACGGGACCATCTTGGAGGTGCGCACCTCGAAAAAACGACGCCGAGGCATCTGGATTGTCAGGTTGGCAAGACGAACAGCGCACGACGAGTCAAGTAGTGAGAGACGAGGCGTTGCGGCGCGTCCCTCGCTTGCGCTGGTCGCTCGTTTGGTCGGTCCCTTTTTTTTTTTTTTTTTTTTTTTTTTCTTTTAACTTTTAGACAGAGCTGTGTGTCTGCTGCCATGTTGGATTTTTTTTCTCTTCATTCCTCTTGCTGTCCCCTTCACCGTGTCTCCCTCTTTTGCCTTCTCAGCCAGTCTTTGTCCACGCTGTCTACCTAGAGGGGGGGTCCGGTCCCCGCTGTTCATTCTAGAGGGGGGAGGGTCTGGTGCCCGCTGTTCATTCCCCCTTTGGCTTGCTTGGCACCCCCCTGACGGGAGAGCCAGCGGGTGGGCCGGGAGGGGAGGGGCGGGATGGGACGGGAGCCGGGCGCTTGCTAGCGGGTGGCTCGTAGGTGCTCTATCGGATTTTTTGTGGTGCTTCGACTAGCAGGCAAGATGGATATTGGGGGATGCTAACCGACCTGAAGATGTGTGCGTGTCTGTGTGTCTGTAGCGTGGGAAGGGCGGTGATGACCCGACCTGTCCTGATGGTGCCAGCTCGTTGCACAGAGGTGTATTCGTCTGATACATCCACAGTCCCTGTGCGCACGCAGGTGAAGGCCACCCGGCAGAGCTGGGATCAGCATCCGTCTCGGGCTCAGGTGCCGACGTGTGGATGGTGCCGAGGAACCCTGCTGTCTGCTGTCTGTCTCATATTTCTGCCTGTCTGCTTTCTGCCCGTCTGCTTTCTGCCTGTCTGCTTTCTGCCTTGCCCCAGGGCAAGGAGCACAAGGCGATCGTCTCTTTCGGCCAGGGGCGATGGACGGTAGACCGTCATCGGGGGGAGGGGGCAGGGTGCGCCGTATATTTCGCAAGTGGGGTGATGCCCAACTATCGCACCTGGCTGCTGGCGATGGAATGCAAAGGGCCACTCCCTCTGTATTGACCTCGGGGTTCTATGAACTCCTGGAAGTTTGGTCGAAAGTATAGCAACGGCGCATGAATGCTGCCTCATGACCAAACCTCATCGTCACAGTCATGCCATATCCAACCCTGGAAACACACAAAAAAAAAAAGGAAAGAATACAGCAAAGTGTCACCTTCAAGTCGGTAATGCAAAGCATCGAAACGAAATCAATGAAAAATTCCACACCTATTCCACCTCTTCCAAGTAACAACCCCTGACGGCGCAAAGCCCACATTCGGGAGTCACAGTTCCAATCACAAGGCACGCCCCTCCTCTCAGTCACACACTCTCTCTCTCTTTCTCTCTCCCTCACCCAGCCCCGATCGCCTCGCTGGGATCTACTTTTCTGGAGACCTAATATCATAAAAAAAACCCAATATTCGACATGATTGTCGTCGTCACCACATTCTTCGGTGAGCGCGCTACCTGCCGCCGTCTCCGGAACCGTGCCTGCTATTGAATCACCCCCTTGGCTTTTGCGGCCTTGCCAACTTCGTACACCCAGTCGGGGACAAAACTAACAATCTTGGGATGCATATGCACCTAGATGCTGCACCATTGTAATGACGGACCGCAAAAGTGATCCACCAGTTGCTCTTCAACATGGGGACTTGGGGTGTTTTTTTCTGCCCAGCAAAGGGGGGCGCGTCTACATGTACCCAAGGAAGGTGAAGCATCTCTGGGAAATGGGACCTGGCGCGCGCCTGGCTGGGCCAGCTGAGGCGCCGAGTCAGCCCCTACCTTAGGCAAGCCCAGCGATCTGGGATTCCTGCAGCTGCCTCGGTGCTACCTCACCACTCTATACGGCTACAGAGGGCATCCAGATGCACGATGCACTCAGATGCGAGCGCTCGCCCAGGTAGCGAGCGCTCTGCCAGGTAGCGAGCGGCAAGCTCAGGTAATGCCCACGCGAGCCCAAGCCACCAACCAACCCACACTACCCTGCCTCCCCCCTTCCCCTTCTCCTCCACCCCCCTCCACCCCCCAGTCGGCCGCCTGTCTTCCATTTGATTGCGAGAACGTCAGTTGGTCAAGGGTACTATTAAGGGGGCACTGGCTCCCTGCTGGTCTGTGTTTCCGCGCCCCGAGTCTAGTTGGTGTCTGTGTCTGTGGTTTTGTGCGTCTCTGGCTCCGTGGCCCCTCCATCTGAAAGCACCGGCCGTCTGTCGTCCCGTCTCAGCTCTTCTTACTTCTCACTCCTTCTCTACTCTCTCTCTCTCTCCTCTCCCACAACATCGCCTCGGCCGCAGAATATAGATCGCAGCTCGTCCCATTACCGGCCGACGAGGAAAAGACCATTCTCGCCCCATCCGCGCTGCCCGACCTCCAGACTCGACCTGCAGCCCCTCGCCCTCTCGACAACCCAGCAAACACCGTCACCCCTGCCAGCTGCCGACGGCACTCGCTCGACCCCGCCTGCCCGCCCCTCGCACCTCGCACCTCGCACAGCAGCCCGCGCTCGAACCACCCCTCTCGAACAGCGACATCGATCGACCTCACCACCCACCAGACATCTCGACGCGCGCAACCATGGCGGAAAAGCCTGCGGTCCTCATCATCGGAGGCCTTGGCTACATCGGCCGCTTCCTCGCCCTCCATATTCATCAGAACAACCTCGCCTCCGAGGTCCGCATCGTCGACAAGGTTCTGCCCCAGCTGGCCTGGTTGGCACCCGAGTTTCAAGAAGCATGCGCCGGTGACAAGTTCATGCAGGCCGATGCCAGCCGAGAGCGTGAGTCCTTTGTTCCGCCCACTATCATTGTTGCTCTGTTTCATCATGTGTGATCCGGCCCCAAAATCGACACTGACCACCAATGCAGAATCCCTGGCTCGCATATTTGATCGCCCCGGTGGCAAGGAGTGGGACTACGTCTTCAACTGCGGCGGCGAGACTCGCTACTCCCAGGAGGACGAGGTCTACAAGCTTCGCTCCCTCGGCTTGTCACTCGCTGTCGGCAAGGAGGCTGCCCGCCGCAAAATCAAGGTCTTTGTCGAGTTGAGCACCGGCATGGTGTACAAGCCCGACTCGGCCCCCAGCAAGGAGGGCGACAAGCTCAAGCCCTGGAGCAAGATTGCTGTCTACAAGCTGCAGGCGGAGGAGGAGCTTTCCAAGATGGAGGGGTCAGCTGCATTCGTTCCGTTCTTCCCCTACATGACACTAACTGGGTGAACCAGGCTCAACCTCGTCATTGCGCGCCTCGCCCATGTGTATGGCCCGTATGCCTCACAGTGGGTCGCGACCGCTCTGTGTATGGCGCGTGTCTACCAGTCCCTCGGCGAGGAGATGAAGTGGCTCTGGACCAAGGACCTGCGCACCAACACGGCACACATCAAGGATGTGACGCGCGCGCTGTGGTCCATGGCCACGTGGTACGAGTCTTCTGGTGGCCGGGCCGCGTGGGATGCAAAGGCGCACGGCAACCCCGTGCCGACGTTCAACGTTGTCGACAAGGGCGTGACGACGCAGGGCACCATGGCTAAGATTGTCGGCGAGGTGTTTGATATCGGTACCGGCTTTCAGGGGCAACTCATCAGCACCTTTGCGCGACTGAGCATCGACAGCGTTGTCGACGACGTGAACGACGAGTTGTTGGGTCCGTGGGCTGAGCTGCTGGAGAAGGCGGGCATCGCGCGGCCGGGTCCGCTCACACCATTTTTGGAGAAGGAGCTGCTGAAGGACACCGACCTGAGTATGGACGGCGCGCGATTGGAGCAGGTTGTCGGGTTCTCATATGAGCGGCCCAAGATGACGAGGGAAGATGTCGTCGAGGTGATTGAGAGCTACAAGAAGATGAAGTGGTGGCCATGAAGGCGATGAGGAGCAAGGACCACGGAGACGCGACACGCTTGTACGATTTTATGGAGACGACCGTCGAGGCATCGAAAAAACGAAGAGAAGGCGGGAGACGAGAGGCGGGAGGCAAAAAAGACGAGAGACGAAAGGAAGCGATGCAGGGCCAGAGGGGGGGGCTGCCTGCGCATCTTGTACTATAGGATATCCGGTTGGCTTTTTCTGTTTTGCTTTCATACTCGGCCCGGCCCCGGCCCCGGCATTGTACACAGCGCGTAATACTAGCATATATATATACACACTCTTGGTCGGCTCGACGCGACATGCCGTTTGTTTCGCTGACAACAAGTTGGAGTTGCAGACCATCTCTGGACAGTGTGACAAACGGAGGGTAGAACAAGCCACTGGGTCGGATAGGGTCGCAGGGATGTCCTTGCGGTCGTGACGTCCGTGTGTCTTCACATGTGATCCGGGGCCGAAGCAGCGGTGCTTGCGTGCGGGTATTCGTGTGTCAGGAACGCTGAAGCCATGAGTCGGCAGGGCAAACCAAGACTGTGAGCAAAGACCAAAGGGACCAAACAAGGCATGGAGGTCGTTGGTTTTGGGTTGCGGCGTGGACGCTGTTGGACCACGGAGGGTGTCGGTCGCAGTCGCATGACCCCGCTCCGGCCATGATCTGGAGGGGGTGGTGGTCGGTTGGAGGGCATTTGATGAAGGGGGGTGGTGGTGGCATTCTTGGAAAGGAGTGACTGATGGGGTTCTAGAGGCATGGCGAGCACGGGATGGTCGAGTGCCTCGGCTGGTGTGATATTGCTGCGGTTGTGGTGGCCAGGGGTCGGTACCTATGTTGGTTATTAGTTTTAGTGTTGTTCCTGAGAGCTGGCGACATTGGCATTGGGACGGGAGGTGTTGCTCGACATGGAGGGTAGCAGGCGGCAGGTCGTAGGGTATAGATCTGACTCGACGTGTGGTTTGTGCGAGAAAGGGCATATGGTGAGGGTCTCGTTGGGATATTTTGCCTTGTTTCGAGCGTTTGGCAGCAGCAACTCAACGTGTTCAAGCCGGACGTTGCTGTTTCCTCTGCTTCACCTGAAGGCACTCGTCGACTGGCATCGGTGGCAGGTGTTGGTGACTGTTCCCCGCAAATAGGAACGGGCAAGGTGCCTGATTCGGCAGGGGCGCAGGGGCAGTGAACATTGGGGGCGTGCCAGGCGGAGGGAAGGTGGGATGCGACACGACGCTACCTTGTTCTTTCTCACACCTCTGACCTCAGAGAGTGGGAGGGCAGGGACAATGGCGGGGCTACGCGAAGGCCAAGCCAAGAAGCGCCTAGGATGATCTCATGGGGTTACGTGCGCGTGCGCCGCACCGAGTGTCACAGTCCCGGGTGCCATTGTCCCTTCCTTCCGAAGCTTCGACGCACCTACTCACTTCAGGCAAGAACCTCGGCCGGTGAATCAACTTCTTCTTGTGACAGTCGACCCTCCTGAAAGCGTAACAGAGCGAGTCGAGTGCGGTACCCAAAGTACTTAACACTGACACAACATCTCGCCCAAACACACCGCCCTCTCCTCTCCCTCCATCTGTTTCTCTCCCTACTTGATCACATCACCCCAGCACCGTCTCTGCAAGGCCTCCTTTCTCTCAACTCATCAATTATCCCGTAATCACCCCAGGCTATCCATCATCATGGCTGCTCCCGCCACCATCACCATCAAGAACCTCTCGGGCAAGTGGCAGATGGTAAGTCATGTTGGCGTTGTGCCCCGCGCAACGCCGCACGAAAAAAGCACCCCGCCTTTCCCAGAGCCCACGTCGTTGACATGCTTCCAGAACAAAACCCTCTCCGACTCGCCCGAACCTGCCCTCGCTCTCCAGGGTATCGGCTGGATGATCCGCAAGGCCGTTGGCCTGGCGACCCTGACCCTCCACGTCAAGCAGTACGAGGGAGCACCCAAGCCCCGTCCACCGCCACGGACCCTGTCACCCACATCGACATTGACCAGACCGCCACGGGCGGCGTCAAGGGCACCACGGAGAACCGCTGCCTCGACCTCGAGTTCCGCGAGCATGCGGACTGGCTCTTTGGCAGCTGCCGCGGCCAGAGCGACTGGCGCTCCCCGCCGAGATCGAGGATGAGTTCCTGAAGAAGGGCTGGCTCGAGGGCGACGCCGAGAGCACCGGCCCCCAGGGCAAGAGCCACGTCTACAGCCATGTCGAAAACGTCGACAACGGCTGGACGGCCACCCAGATCTGGGGCTTCCAGGAGATCGATGGGCAGAGGCGCTATGCCCGCAACATTGTCGTTGCCAAGGACGACAAGAAGGTTGAGTTCCGTCTCGTCTACGACTACCTCGGTGAGAACGACGCGGCTTAGATGTAGAGAGGGGGCGTCGGGCGCGACGTGGGGTTCCCATTGGTTCCCACGAGTACCTAGTTTCCTAGCATAATGAATCTCATGATATCCCAACGAGTGGCCACTTGAAGAGCCGTTCGACAGACAGAAATGAAGAAATTGACCGTTTCATTCATGAGCAGTGACATTGTTGAATGATGCCTGTCTGCCTTCCAGAGTTGCCGACGCCGTTGATGCAGCCCGCTGTTTCCTTAGAACTCCCGTTTCCCTGTGGCCGTTGCTCGTCCTTTCTTGCATTACAGCCTATCCTGCTTTCACCAATGTGTCGCTACCTGCCTTCCGCCCTTCCCTCCCATCTCGTCCCGTCATATGCTGCTCGCCCCCCTCAGGCCGGCCTCCGCTTGACAAACTCCTCGAGATCCCCCACAGTCGCCACGCCGAGCACGAACCGCCTCTTCTCGTCCGTGACGCCGGCGAACGTGGTCCGCTCGCCCTGGCCGACGCCGTTGCCGCCGCCGGCCTCGAAAAAGGCCTCGAGCTCCTCGAGCGGCGTCTGCATCGTGATGACCTTGTACGTGCGGCCCTTGCGCTGGAAGCGCACCATGGCCTTGGCGAGCTCGTCGTCGGGTCCCACCTTGCCGGCGTCGAGGAGGGCCTGCAGGTGCGGGATGGCGAGGTAGCCGAGGAGGGCGCGCGTGTGCCGGTCCGTGATGGTGAGGTGCGTGTAGTCGCGCTCAAAGGCCGAGAGGAGCGCCAGCGAGATGGGGTCCGAGGGGTGCAGGGAGAGGGCGGCCGGGGGGTCGAGGTCTTGGACGGTGGCCTGTCCGTGTCGTGTCTGTGTTAGCCTGCTGGGTCTCGGAAGACGGAGAAACGGAGAGGGGAGAGACGGAGGGTACGTACGCCGCGGTATCGTGAGGACCACTTGGAGACAAAGGGCTGGGAGGTCGCGGAGGCGGCGGGGTTGGTGCCCGTGAGGACGGTGGAAGTGGCGGCGGCGGCCATGGTCAGTGTCCGGTGGTTTCGCTGCTATGAGGAGGGTGTTGTTCAGAGGCGAGTCGGCCACGATCGCTGGGTTCGGGTAAGGTTGTGTGCTCGGAGGAGGGCGGGAGTCTGAGGGAGGGCGGGAGTCTGGAGGAGGGCGTCGAGGATGGAAAGTTGAGGGTAGGATAGTCATAGGACGGGGCTCGGGTTAGAGAAATGAGAATCAACAGAATTGCATAAGGAATAGGGGTTCAAGTATAGATATATTTGCTAAGTTGGTATATATTAAAAATGGGTTACTCCTAGACCTTCACTATTATAAGTCCCTATCAATTGCATACCCCTTATAGGTGCATGCCTAGTCCTAATTCTCCTAAGTAACTATCTTTTAGCGGCCGACTACGGCCTTAATACTCCCCTCCCCTTATATAGCATTCTGCTTATATCTATTCATTTACCCTATAGTAAATGCTTTAGTTCTTTAGAGATACGGTCTTCTAATTAATCCTATATAAAGATAAGAAAAGAAGGTATAATTATCTACTATTAAGTAAAGAGGTCCTATTAGTAGAGTATTAATAACGTTCTAGTAGTAGTAATAGTTATAGTATAACTACTAACCTAGAGAAGAAAGAAATGATAATTATAATTATATTATAGAGATATTTATATTATAGAATTAATTATATTAAAGATTAATAATAATAATAAACTAAGTTACTAGGAAACTAGGGATAATTATTAAGACCTAGGCGAATAGAAGTAATAATAATCTAATAATAATATAATTATAAGACCGGAATAAAGAATAATAGAGAAGGTAATATAATTCGCTCGCTTAGAAGAAAATGCGAATATAATAATTATTAAAGGCTATAGCTATATTAATATTAGAGAATTAATTATATTATAGAATTAATTATATAGAAGAATTAGCTATAATAATAAACTAAATTACTAGAAAAATAGAAATAATTATCGACTATAATTATAGAGAATATAGAACCTTAGTATCTAAAAGGAGGTATAATCTAATAATAATATTATAATTATAGAGTAATTCGCTAAAGTATATTATTATAAACGTAACGTGCATGATAAGCAAGTGGGCCAAACAAGCAAGTGGGCCACCTGACGACGAAAACGCGACCTTCTTACGTTAACCATTAATTCCTCCACCAACAACGATGTCTCCGCCCTCACAAGAACGTCAATTACAGCTTGCTCTTCAGGCTATTCAAAATGACCCAGATCTCAGTATACGCGCTGCGACAAATATCTTTGGTGTTCCCCGAATGACCTTGACGCGTCGACTACGCGGTATTACTTCGCAACGCGACAGGATCCCCCTCAATCGAAATTTGACGGAGCTCGAGGAGTTAACGATTGTTCAATACATACTTGAGCTAAATTCCCGAGCATTTCCTCCCCGGCTTTGTGAGGTTGAAGATATGGCTAATCGACTGCTAGCCGACCGCGACGCGCCGAGTGTCGGGAAGCGCTGGGCCTCAAACTTCGTCAGGCGACAACCAGAGCTTAAGACGCGTTTCTTTCGCAGATATGACTATCAGAGAGCCCAATGCGAAGATCCCGAGGCAATTCGCGATTGGTTCGCGCTCGTAAAGAACACAATCGCCAAATACGGTATCGCGGAGCCTGATATCTATAACTTCGATGAGACTGGGTTTATGATGGGCGTTATCGGGTCCGGAATGGTCGTTACGAACGCCGAAAGACGTTCTAATACGAAAATGGTCCAACCAGGAGGTCGGGAATGGGTGACAGTGATCCAAGGCGTTGGCGCAGACGGGTGGTGTGTCCCGCCGTTCATCATTATGGCGGGCAAAAATCACCTCTCAAGCTGGTACGAAGACAGCCCTCTACCTCACGACTGGGTAATCGCTACGACAGACAAAGGCTGGACAACAAATGAGAAAGGTCTAGAATGGATTCAGCATTTTGACAAGCATACCAAGCCCCGTCGGTCGGCCGGATATCGCCTCCTTATCCTAGATGGGCACCAAAGTCACCATTCCGTTGAGTTCGAGCTCTACTGCAAGGAAAACAACATCATTACGCTATGCATGCCTCCCCATTCATCTCACCTACTTCAACCTCTTGATGTTGGCTGTTTTGGCCCGCTAAAGCAGGCCTACGGTCGGCAAATTGAGAAGAAGATGAGGGCAGGTACAAGCCACATCACGAAGGAGGACTTCTTTCCCGCGTTTTTCGCAGCTTTCAAAGAAGCTATGACGGAAAGGAATATCAAGGGGGTTCAGAGGTGCTGGGCTTGTCCCAATGAGCCCCGAAATTGTGGTTTCAAAGCTGGATGTGAAGCTACGGACACCGACGCCCGTCGAGGGGGTCCCCGATACATCAGAACCTTGGGTCTCCCAAACGCCTCACAACCCGATTGAAGCTAGCTGTCAGTCAGAGTTTATTAAAGGTCGAATCGCCCGACACCAAGGAAGCTCTCCGACGTCGATTCTTAACGCTATAGACCACTTTACCAAGGGGACGCGTGGAATCATGCATCAACTCGCCCTATTGAAGTCGGAGAACCAGATCCTTCGAGACGAGAACGCGACACTCAGCAAGCGTCGGAGAGCTAAGAAAACACGTCTCAGGCAAGGAGGGAGTCTAACTCTAGGTGAGGGACAGGAGATACAAACCAATATCGAGGTTCAGGTCCAGATAAATGAGGAAACGCGTCAGAGAAGCAGTCGCCAACCAAGGGACGGGACGAAGAAACGGCGCTGCGGTGTCTGCGGCGAGCCTGGACATAATGCGCGAACTTGTCAGCTGGAGACGAGGGCTTCTGAAGAAGAGGATTTCAAGTAGTTTCAATTGATTTAAGGCGTTAGGGTTCACCGGGATGCTGCTGTCGTCGCATGGTCGTGGTCAGGTGGCCCACTTGCTTGTTTGGCCCACTTGCTTATCATGCACGTTAGAAGTAATTATTAAGAGTTACTATTTTATCGGTAATTATATTATAGAAATAAATTACTAGATAAATAGAGAAGAAGTATAAAAGAATTAATTATAATATAGGAATAGTCGTAAAGAAGAAATAAATATATCGTAATAGTAGGTATAAAAATATAGTAATTAAGAACGTAAGAGAAGAGGTATAAGTAGTATTAATATTTTAATCTTATACTTCGGAGATATTAATATTAACTTCTAATACTAAAGTAATATTAGGAGGTATAAGAGCTAGTTCTAGCTCTCCCTAGCTATCCTTATTAGTCTACTAGCGATTAGGGCTAAGCTTAATTAATAGCTATTCTAATAGGAGAATCTATTTAAACTAGGGATCTACGATAATATATTATCCCTCTCTCTTAATTATATTAAATAGAACCCTATTAGCTAAGTAAGCGGGCAATAAGTTACTATTATTAATAGATAGGCGGTTATTCCTAATACTATTAAGTAAATAATAGATGCCCGAGACTATCGTCCTAAGTCTTTATAGTCCTAGACTAGTAAATATATTTACTATTTAGTACTATATTAGGGTTCCTTAATTAGGTATATCTAATCCTAGTAGAGCTAGGATAGGTATAAATAGTTAGGAGTATACTTCCTCTATAGAATCGTCGGACTATTCGAGTATATAATCGGGCGAGAACTAAACTAGCTCTCTAATTACTATAATCTCTTATTAATTATCTTACTAAGCTTATATAAGGATATTTAATATTATCTATTGGGATAGGGGTAGGATATCGCTAGGCCCTATTAGGCTAGTTAGGAGTTAGAGGTTTAAAGGTATATCTATATAACTATTACTAGCCTATCGAGGTATAAGTATAATTAATTCCTATAATTAGCTTAGCTATATACCCTTTATAAGGTTAAGTACTAATAATGCCCTATCTAGATATACGTCCTCTTCTAGGGTTCGACTAATACTCCTACCTAGGCTACGGTAACGTCCCCTAAAGTAGACGCTACTGCCCGAGTTAATATCTAGCTAATTAATAGGGATCCCTTAATTAGAGGCCTCCTATAGCCCTCTATATACCCGGGCTAGGGCCACCTATACCGGAAGATATACTAATAGGCCTACCTATATATTAATAATATTAATAAGGCGCCCTACTTATAGAGTTCCAATCGAGTATCCCTATAAGTTGTAGATTAGGGCTCTATAGTAAAGTTAATCTATTAAGGAAGGTTAGAGACTAATAATATAGTTATATAGTTATAGGGGCTTTAAGGTCTCTAAGTATAGGGCTGAAAATACTACTATACGCTATTTACCTATACCTTATATATCTATTAAGCCTTCTAGCTAGATATCTATATCTAAGTAGCGAAATTAAATCCTATCGAGCCGTCCCTAGTATATAAGCTCTAGGCGCATAGTCTCCCTTATTACTAAGTCGTACTCCCGTAGATAATAGGGGAAGCCTAAGGTCTATATATCTAGTATAAGACCTATATCTCGAACTTCTTCTTTATCGGTCGTAAATACTAAAGGAGCCTAAGTATTAGGGATATAAAAGGCTAATATAAGTAAAAATAGAATCGGTATCTAATAGTCTTCTATTAGGTTAAATTACTAATAGAGCTTAAGGATATATTCTTAATTAAACTAATTAGCCTCTATAATAAGCGCTCTATAAATAAAGTAAGAGTAGTCTTCTATATATCGAGTATAAATAAACCTAAATAGATATATAAATAGAGTAATACTATAAATTTTATATATCTTAAAGAAATAGGGGTAATATACTAGGAAGACGGCTAACGAAACCGTAGAGACTTTATAATTAATAGATAATTATCCTCTAATAGGGTTATAGGCTAATAATTCGACTTTATATCTCGGGCTTAAGTAGATCCGAGCCTATATAAGTATATTAGAGATAGCTAGATTAAACGGAATAAGCTCTACCTTTATATTATCTAGGCCTAATAGTAATAGGTTAATTATCTTAGATAGGATCTCTAATCGCCTTAAATAAGGAATACGAAAATCGTAAATTCCCTATAATTAGACTTCTATAGCTCGATTATAGAAAGAGGACTAAGGATAGTTCTTTAATAATCTAACCCTACCTTCGATATTACTATCTTTAGTAAATAGTTATAGGGGCAAATAAGTATAAGCTCGTCTAGTATTATCGATTAAGTATTAATTATACTATATTAAGGAGAATAAGGTCCGAATACTAATATCGTTTATAGATACCCTCTTAATAAACGATAAGCTTCTAAGTATTAAGAGTCAATAATAAGGTAGCCTTACTCGTAAGCTAAAATTAGCCTTATTAGTACGGAAGGTAGTTCCCTTATAATTATTACCTAGGTTAGGAGCGTTCTAGGGTATAGTTTAGCTATATTTACCTTAATAGTAAAATAATCGCTTAGACTTACTATCCTATCTATAATAGAATAATTTATCTATAGATATAGTAATTACATCTCTAATAGGTTATTAATTCTATATCTCAGTATCTAGTACGAGTATATTAGAATATCTAGTAAATTAAGTAATTATTACCTAGCTAGTACCGTCCTATACTTAATAAAGTCTAATTATTACTTATCTAGGCTAATCGGGCTTATTAGGGTAGACTTAACTATTATAGACCTTAATAAGTTCTATAAGAGTAATAAAGTAATAGTTAAGAGGGTCTTCTATTAGAAGTTCTCTAGTTATTTAGTTAGTAAGGTAGAGTATATTACCTCCCGGATTACTATAGTCTTCCCTAGAGTCGATATCTATAGCTCTAGGGTTATCTACTAGTAGGTGCTCCTCTAAGGTATTATCTAATTAACTCTAATCGTCTTCTTCTACGTTTATATTATTAACTAGGGCGTCCGGATAATTAGCTATACTCTAGGATATAAGCCTTAATACTAGTTCTAATTACCCCGCTCCTTAGGCTAATAAGGCAATTAAATAGTACGGAGTACTTATAATATATATATATTTCCTTAAATAGAGTACTTATAACTATATAGTCGTAGGAGGTATAGAATATAATATATAGGAAGGGATAAGTAGAAAGGGCTATAGTCTTAAGGGTTTATTTATTAATATTAGTTCTATAAATAACTCCCCCCTATCTTCTTACTCTTACCTTAGATCTCTAGTACTATATTAAGTAGATAGTTAATATAGTATATATAATAGGTAATATCGAATATACCTCTTCTAGAGCTAAGGCTCTCGGAGTATAGGAATTAAAGATAAGTAGTATATAATAGGATAGGGTAATAGTATATATAGAATAGGTATAGATAGGTAATAAGAAGTAAAGGAAGAAGAGAGAGAAGGCCTATTTCCTATTATTAAGATTCCTAGGTATAGAATTATAAGTACTCCTTCTAAAAAGAAATAGATCTCTAGCTAAGTAGCTACTTTATTAATTCCTTATAAGTTATATTAAAGAATATATCTACTACCCTAGTAATTATCTTCTAATATAACTACTTTATTACGCTATAGTCTTAACTCTATACCTTAGCCTTCTTAGTAATTTCTCGAAGGGTAATTATCTATCCTCTATAGCTAGATATCCCTATCTTAGGCGGAATTCCTTTAAATAATCCTAATACCGTTCTAGGGCTATAGGTATACTATCTAGTTTCTCGATTCTATATATCTACTAATTATATCGTTCTAATACCCGGAAAGGCCCCCTCTATCGGGCCTCTAGCTTTAGTAGTTTACCTTCCTAGACTAGCATTACTAGAGTACTAGTAATAAATAGTCGTATAGCTCGTTAAAGGTACTTAATAATAGTAGCCTTTTCCCTAGAAATATAGTAAATGCGATCTCGATAGAATTCAATTCGTACTATCTATACCTCTATAGTATTAGCCTAAGTAGCTAAGTTTCCCTCTAGCCGTTAATTTAGCCTAGTTATAATTACTAGTAATAATATCTATACTAGGGATAGGAACTATTCCTCTATATTACCTATTAATAGTATCCTATATATAACCTCGTAGAGAGAGTAACCTACTAGGGCTATATACCTAGAGTTTAGGGCTTTAGTATATTATTAGTAGTCTAGGTCCTAGTCTATATATCTAGCTCCTATTTAGTTTATTATTTACTATATTAACCTATTAATTACCTCTACTATACTAAAGCTCTTATATAACTAAGTAGGTCCTAGGATTACGTTTACGCCCCTACGGATTAGGCTATTTATAAATTCTAGGGCTATAAAGGCTAAGCCTATATTAAAGTAGAAGGCTAGTAGTAATATACTAATCTTAATTATCTAGGCTAGGATAATCTTTAATATCTCTACTACTATCGTTCCTATTATCGGGAAAGCCTAGGTAAACCGGCTAAAGTAATCTACTAGTACTAGGATATAGCGATAATATCTTATAATAACGGGGAAGGGTCCTAAGTAATTAATGCCTATAAGTTAAAAGGGTTTATAGACCTAGACGTCTATAGGAGGTACTTTAAGCTTATTTAGTTAATATCTTATATATATCTAGTAGCTAGCGATATAGTTAATAATATCTAATACTATACGGGGCTAGTATACTAATACTACTAGCTTTCTTCTCGTAGAATTAGGTCCCTAGTATCCCGTATTATTATAGGCAGCCTTTAATATATTTAATACTTCGCTTTTAATTAAATATAATTACTAAAGACCCTTACTTATATAATAAAGGAGCTTTACATTTTCGATCTTATAATAGGTAGCCTAAGCTATAATAGCTCTCTTCTAATATCTACTCTAGTCGTCGGCTACTATAGTTAATATTAGGAATATAATAATATCTTTATACTATTATAACTCTATATACTTACCGAGCCTAGGGAGTTTAAGTATAGTATTCGATATATATATAGATAGGATATAACCCCCTAGTCGTTATATATCTATTAGTAGAAGACCTAACCTAAAGTCCTAGACCGGTATATCGAGTTTAGCTCTCTATAGGGTATATAGTTATAGGCTTATTAGGCAGCTTAGGGATACTATATCTTATATTAGTTAATAGGCTACTAGTCCTTCTACTTTATACTTCTTAGAGGCTTACTATAATAGGTCTTAATAGCCTCCCGACCCGTCTTTCTAGATCTATAAACTATTACTATCTTAACTCCTAAACTATAATAAATTATTATTATACTTAACTAAACTAAAGATAGTTCGAGAAAGGGTATCTATAGCCTTATTATACTCCCCTAGGATATATTATATTTCCAGGTTCAATAGTCGGAGCTCTATTACCTACTAAGCATAGATACTATCGTAGTAACCTAATAATAGGAACTATATAAATAGTCGATAGTTAATATAGATAATTAATACTTTCTTAGTATAAAAATAGTACTAATAGCGTTTATAGAATTCTACGATTATATATAGTTCTTACTTATAGGTACTATAATTTCGCTATATCTTTATAAATAGGAATACTATTGAGAGGGCTTCACTGCTTATGTGAACCCTGATTCATTACTTTGGCTGTGCCTGAGAGCTCTGAATCGGTAGGGTAGGTAATATAAGGGTTGTGATTATTGATGATTCTATCTCTCCAAATCACCGCTACCTACGTGAATCAGATATACCCATCTGATTCACCGATCACGTAAGCTGTGAATCACGTGCTCCTGAGAGCTGTGAATCCCAGCCCCGGTGATCACTATATCGGTGAGTCCCATACAGTGATCACCGACCTAGGTAATCCCCCAATATTAGTTCAATAAATACGTTATATAGAAATAGCTTATTAACCCCTCCCTAGACTTATATAACTACGTATCTAGCGCTAAACCCGGATATATCTATATATATCTTAACTAGTTCTCTAATATAGTATCCCTATATCTTAATCGCTTAAGTATATATTAACCTTAAAGTAATAAAGGCTAATAACTCTATATTATTCTATTACTATATAACGTTCCTAATTAGTCTATAAAGTAGTCTAGATAGCTCTATATAGTTGCGAATCTAGCGATAATATAGTCCTAAGGCCCTAAGGAAGGATCTAACTTATATTTAGTCCCTCGGTATAGGCTATTTACCGAGCTTCTTTATATATTCGGATTTAACTATTATTAGACTATTTATACTATAGGTCTAACCGACGGCTATAACGGAGTCTAGGCTAAGACGTAGTTTTGAAAATAATAGCTTTAATATAGACTAGAGCAATCGGGGCAATAGTTAATACTTTAGGAAGGACTATTATATTCGGAAATCCGTATAAATAATGAAAATATTATCGAAGTAGTTAATCGTAGGCGCTAATCCTCTAGGCTCTAAAGGGATTATTATTAAGGGCTTAGCGTATAGTCTAGGAATAGGTCTAAGGGCTATTTTTACGGCTTCTATTATTAAGTAAATAGCGGTCTAAGATCCCTATAGTATTCGGGTAGGCTATAGTTATAGGAATCTATCTATAGTAAAGGCAAATACTAAGCGTAAATCTAGATATACTCTAATAAACTAATAGGCGTACTTTAAATCTAGTACGCTATATAAGCTAATTTATAGGTCTATAAGCTTATTATAAACTTCATTTAGCTAGGTAATTAGCGTCCTAGGCATTTCCTTAGTTATATAGCTATAATTAAACGTAAGCCTACGCTTAGCCTAGGGGTTAGCCTCCTATCTAGACTTAACTACTAGGATAGGCTTAGCTCTCTAATTAGATAGGGCACTATTTATTAGTAATATAGACTCGTATATACTAGCCTTAATACTATCCTAGATTAGCTTATATAGCTAGTACTACTCCGCTAGTATCTAGCGTTTCCTAGGGGATCTATTCTAGGGCTAAGTACTAGGCCTTAAGCGTATATAGTATTTATATAGGTCTATTAGTAGAATATTATATATTAAGTTCATAGCGAGTCCGTAGTAGGTATATAGAGTCCTTATTATATCCTCGTATAGGTCCTCTAGTATTAGCGGCCCTAATATATATCTAGAGCCCTTAATCTATTATATAACGATATCTATAAATATAGCCTTATCTATTAATAAACGTTTAATATACTGCCCGGTTAGGAACTATAGATTAGGTTAATAGTCTAGGTTAATATCCTTAGAAGTAGTCCTCTAGAGCTCCTTATCTAGATCTATTTCTATAGCTATAGATATAGTCGCTACTATAGAATAGGCCTCCAGGTACTTAGGTCCTAGTTACTATTCCTAATAATAATATAGGCCTTTAGCCTATATATATAATATACTATTCTATATAGCTACTTTTAGAGTATAAAAACTTAACTACGCTAGGTAGGCTCCTACTAGGTAACTAAACCCGCTAACGATATCGCTATCTAGATATAGTTTTCCGACTTATCTAGGTCGGGCAGCTATAATTAGTTTTCCGAATTAGAATAATCTTCTAGATTTATACCCTTAATATCGTCTAAGTTATTAGATTAATTATCGGAGGATAAGTCTCTAGTATTAGTATTATTATCTAACTCTGTTGAGAGGGCTTCACTGCTTATGTGAACCCCGTTTCATTGCTTTGGCTGTGCCTGAGAGCTCTGAATAGGTAGGGTAGGTGATATAAGTCTTGTGATGTAGTTGATGATCTCTCTCTGAATTACCACTACCTACGTGAGTCAGATATACCCATCTGATTCACCGATCACGTAAGCTGTGATTCACGTGCTCCTGAGAGCTGTGAATCCCAGCCACGGTGATCACCATATCGGTGATCCCCTACCGAGATCACTGCCCTAGGGAACCCCTAATATTGGTTCAACACTGGCTCTCTTTTCTTTGTGGATAGAACAGCCGTGAGAACCAATATTGGGAGCTGTCGCTAGGGTCGATAGCCGCTCCAACGCGCTTCCAATCTCCAGTCTTCGGCGCGTTAGATCTGCTCTTCCAGCCTTAAAGTGAACAATTAACAGTAGGAGAACAATGAATAGGATAAGGAAAAGTGGCGTGCCGTCGTGAAGGGCATGCTGACGATCGCCGAGGAGGAGGAGGCGAAGGGGGTGACGACCCCAACAAGGACCTCGATGGTCTTTGTAATGCCGACCGCAAGGCGGCTGGGCGGGCCGCAGCTCTGCGGCTCTTTGACTGCCTCTGGTGGGACTCGCCAGAGCAGTCAAACTCGGATTCTTCGGATTCCGAGGCCTAGTCCGCTTTGCGGAGCGGTTGCTTTGCTGTTTTGCTGATCGCGGGGTCGTCGTTTTTGCTTCTGGGGTGCTCGTTTTTAGGCTTTGCTGCATTTTTGCTAATATCAATTGCCTTTGCCCCCTGACTGTTCTTTTCTTGACGTTTGACCCATCCTTCAATCCTGATTGTGACTTCGTTAGAGCTCACTAGCGCTTCCAGTGCCTGGTTTGGCGCTCCCTTGGTCATTGAATCTGCAGGGTTATCGCCTCCGGCGATCCAACGAATTTCGTCGACTTCGCGTTCTTCGTAGCTTTGCCGTAACGCCATGAGATCTATCATTAGGCGTTTCTCTGCTGTCGCGCTCAGTTGAACCAGGCATTGGTAGAGCGAGTAGCTGTCGGTGCAGATAACCATCCGTGGGAGCGGCAGTTCTAAGCGTTTACAGATCTTTTGGAGCGTCTGTTTAAGGACATAAGCCGCGTCGAAGCCGCTAACCATCCCATAGATCTCGCTAGCCAGAACTGAACGCGTAACCCGTTTACACTTAATGGATTGCCAATGGAGGATATTGCCGCGCACCGTGAAGGCGTTCTCCTGATCGCAGGAACGTTCGTTACCAAGGAGGACAACGAATCCGATCTGTGAACTTAGGTCCTTATTGTTGGCGAAGGAGCCGTCAACAAATACGTAAAGTTGGGCCGTTGAGAGATCCAGGCGCACGTAATTCAGGCCACGGCCTGCGTTGGCGATCTGCCATTGTATGCGTTTGTTGAGCCGTTCAAAGTCGTCCTCCTGTGGGTTCTTGGCTTGGGCTGCAACAGAGAAATCGAAGGCTGCCTCTGGTTGACAGGTTGAAGCAATATAGGCACCGCGAGCTCTCTGGGCGATGTATTCCTGCTCTGAGCTCGCTGTCCCTGGGGTTACCAGCTCTAGGCGATCACCTTGGCCTTTCTGTTGAATCGTGAGATCTTCAGTTCCAACTTTGATGATACAGCCGTTGAAGACGCCGTCAGATCCTGCGTTAAGGACGGAAGCAGGCTTTGCCCGGAAGCCAGCGCTTTCGAGCTCTGTTTGTTCCTTTTGTATGAACGCGGGCTCTCCGAGGTTGAGGGTGTCGTCAGTCTGCATTCCGACCAGTCCAAAGCTCTCTCCAGCTCTGGTTAGAAGCAAACACGGATCGTAGCCCGTTGGAACGGCGTTTAGGCGCTCTCTGTGGTGGCGCTGATAGGTTACAAACCAATGGAGACCTGACTCTGCGATGCCATAGAGCGGCTTCACAACGTGGAAGACGATTCCGTCGGGGTATCTATGCTGTAGCTCCTTGGGAACGCGCAGGAGAACGTTGCGTAACAGATCTGTAGCGCTCTGGGTGTAGGCTTGACTGATATCACGGAGCATCAACTGGTGGCCACGTTGCTGTAGCGTTGGGGTGATCGCTAGGATCAGTCGTTGGCTACAGCGCATGATCGTGGGCGACTGCGTTAGCAGGGTTGTCTTCTCCCAGTCACTGTGTCCCTGAACCACCAGTCTTGACTTCTCATATGGGGCTTGAGGGAGGCCTTTCACCTCTCTTACAAGCCGGCATCCAAAGATCTTAGCACTGGGAAACGCGGATCTCCTGATCGGCACGATCACTCCAGCTGCCAGGAGTGAGTCGATTTCCTCCCAGTCGGACTGTTCAAATGGCTTCCCAGGGGTCGTTATTCTGCCTTCATTGCGTAGTTGAACAGCTAGGTCGTACCCCTGCTGTTCCCTTTTGACAATGAATTGGCGCTCGATCTGTGAAGTCCCGGTCGCACTGCTCTTGCGATCCGTGAAAGCCGCCTGTAACAGATTCGTGGCGTTTGTTGACTTCCTGGGTCTCCCGCGTCGTCGTGGTAGAATTGGCTCTGGGTACTCAAATGGTTCTGGGGTCTCTGGAGTTCGAACCACTATTGTCTCCCCAGCCTGCTGATCCGGCGATCTGTTGTACGGCTTAACGTGTGTTCCTCTGAACTCCGTTGGGCCGTTAACCATTTCGACCGTGACCGCCGTGTCAGAAACCGATATGACCTTGTAGGGACCGGTCCATTTCTCCCGCTCTCGGAACACAAGAACGTCGCTTCCCAGCTCCAGCGATCTCGGCAGCAACTGCTTGGTATCTGGTCCGTTACGGGTATTGAGAGCGTCATTGACCTTCCGCTTGGCGACCATTCGCCGAAGCTCCGCCATCGCCTTATTGACCGCTTCGGCGCGCTGCGCCTGGGTCGCGGTGGGCGCTGAGTTGGCGGTGATCCTGGGCATCGCCCCGAATACGAGCAGTGTAGGCACTAATCCGTTGGGCCCAGCGGTGTCGTTTACCGCCTTCACAGCTCCTTGAAGCAGCGATTCTAGGCTCGTGTCGCGAGACTCTGCCTTCAAGATCTCGTACGCTCTGCGTATCGGCTTATGGTAGCTCTCAACCTTGCCGATTGACCAATGGGCCTCTACAGGGATCTGATGGCAGGTCATGCCTAGGAGGCGTGCCTCTGCCCTGAACTCTGCGGAGGCAAAGTTCGTTCCAGCGTCAACAGTTACGACGTCTGGAGGCCCAAGGTATGTATCCAACCAGCACCTCTTGAGAGCTTCCCACGTCGCGCGAGCTGTGAAATTGGGAATGAAAGTTGCGGACTGGAATCCTGTGCTCGCGTCGATCACATGAAGAACGGGCTTTCCATCCAAGTGCATAATATCGACCAAAATCTCGTAATTGAAGTCGATATCTGACCTCAGGGCAAACTTGAAGCGTTGCGGGGACTTCCCTTTGATCTGACAATGGTGGCAGAAGCGGTTTATCAGCTCCAGAGCGTCCCGACTCACGTCCTGGTCTGCTCTCTGGAGCAGGTTCCATAGCTTCTCTACAGATGGGTGACCGAACCGCTTGTGAATGCGTCGGAGCTCTGCTTCTGTCAGAAACGCTGCTCCATCGCTCTCTGTCCCCATCATGTATGTGATCCCGGAGCTGGTATGGGTCTTCGTATCCAGGAAGAACCATGGGTGGCCCCATTTGCGAAAAATGGGCGTACGCTCCTGGATCTCCCCAACGCGCTTTACCAGCTCGTTACGCGTGTTGTCTAGGTAGACTCCGAGATCGTCCATATCCTTGATGCAAAGCAGGAATGGGGTATCCGTTGGGACGATATGGAACGTGATTCTCCCAATTGGCGTTGGAACAGTGATCTCCTCCGTCGTGGAAATGGGATTTCCTGCTCCGAATCTCACTCTGGCCCCTATTCCCTGCTTGTTGACTGTTAGGCTTGGTATTAGGGCTATTAGGGCCCTTGTTTGTGAAGCTCCTGCTGTGGAAACTGATGCCGCGCCTGTATCAGGGATGATGCCGTACCACGTGGAAGTGCTATTGATCTGATACTGGGTGAAGAGCTGCTCTATCGGAGCTGTCATTTCAGCCTTCGGACTGCTCCCCCTGATTCTGTGTTGGAACGACTCATTTGCTAGGAAGTGTGCAGTATGGGCATTCATCAGTTCGCTCTCGGGATCAGACCCAAAGGCATCGTCTGCTCCCAGCTCATCGGAAGTGGGATTGTCTGATTCCGAGCTCTCAGCAGGTTCCATTGCTGTTAAAAACTGACGGTATCCCTTCCGCTGATCCCCACGCGCTTCCTGCATGCGTTTCCACTGCTCTTTCGAACGTTGTTGCTCCTCGGGAGAGTGCTTCGTCGATCTGCAGTCTCGTTTAGAGCATATCCAGCATTTGCGAATTCTGGATGGCTGACGATCATTGGTTCTGCGTACCGACTGCTCTCTGCGATCTCCCCTTCCACTGGCTTGGCGATATCCGCTCCCATAACGTCTGTCGGTGTAGAAGTGCCCAGGCGTTCTGGTGTTCTCCTCCACCTTCAGTGTGCTCTTGAGCTGTGCGGATAGCGCATTGAAAGATCGCTCCGGCCTTGCTAGTGCAATCTTCAGCTCTGGGACGCCTTGAACCGCCCTCAGAGTGTTCACATAGAGATGAGTCTCTTCCTTGAACGCAGGGCCAAGTGCTCTCTGGCACCGCTGAAGCCTATCCAGAAGGATCTGGAGAACTTCCATTCGCGGCTTTCCTGCGTTATCAGCTTCTGCCGCTATAGAGTGGAACGTCATCGAGCTCCAGTCTGTATGATACTGTGCTCTGTTGATCTCCGAATCGAACTGTTGTTTGATCGCTAGGTACATTTGACGGAGTCCCATGCTCCGGTTCATGTGCTCTAGGAAGAAAGTTTGCGCGCGCCCTGAAAGTATACTCGGGAAGAGCGCGTGGAGCTGCGTATAGCGGATTTGCAGCAGTTCGCAAACGTCCGTGAAGATACGCATTTTATCGTCAAGGATATCGTATGTCTCCCCAGAGTAATTGCTCTCCTTGTTCCAGAGCGATGCGAATTGCTTGATTACAGCTCCGTCGATCGGTGAATTCACCGATTCGTGTGGCGGCAGAGCATGGTACCAAGCTGGTGGGTTCTGGGTGACATTTGGGGGTGGGGTCTCATTTCTTCGCGATTGAGGCGTGATCTCTCGTTGGCTGGATTGCCTGCTCCGTTGATCAGACAACCCTGGAACCAGGGGCTGTCGGGGATCTGTCCTCCCCGTTCGTAGTTTTCGGATTTGGGATAGCTGGGCGTTCCCCGTGGGTTGCTGCTCGTCGTCCCACTGGTCTCGCTGTTCCTCTGCTCTTTGGAGCACTGAATCCCGGTCGGCAGTGATCGACTCCGTCGCGTCGGGCATCTCTTCCCATGAAAGCATTGGGACTAGTCTCTTCGACGTCTTAGCGTTTGCTGCTCCTGGAAGAGGGATCCCGCGCTCTGCTAGATACACCTTCAGCGCTCGAGTGATCGTTGTATTGCAGGAGTCAAAGTCCTCTTCGGTCCAGCCCTGGAAGTCTTCGATAAACGCCTCCAGGAGGTGAACTCCCTTCATGGTCCCGTATGCGCTCATTGCCTTAAGGATCCAGGCGCTCTTGAGATCTGCGGATGCCGAATCCAGTGATCCAGGGAACCGTGATTCTGCTCCATTAACGATGAAGTCAATATCGAGACCCTTCCTGACCTTCTGCGTTAGGCGTGATATGCCGAGTTCTTCCAGAATGCCGTCGAACTCCTGTTGCATCTTTTCAGCGCTCTCTGGCTCTGTCACGGAGCTATTGCCGTGATCCGAGGAGCTCATTGTCGCTGATTTTGTTGAAGCTCTGCTACGGCTGATTGACTGTTCCGTAGAGCTTCGTTTGTCGGGTTTGGTGGCTAGCAATATAGCCTAGGTGGTGATCTTGGGCGTAGGAGTCCTGAGGTACTCGAAGCAGACGGTGCTCCTACAGATCACGTAACAGGGGATTTCCCTGCTACCAAGCTCTCACAAGAGTCCTGAAGTACTCAAAGCAAACGGTGCTCTTGCGATCACTTGTAAAGTGTAACCGATGAGCTCACGCACAGCGAATTTGCTATCCGTGGGATCGATCCTGACTTTTCCAGCTCTAGCTGTTCTGTGTTACGTTGAACGCAACACTGATCAGTGTTGAGAGGGCTTCACTGCTTATGTGAACCCCGTTTCATTGCTTTGGCTGTGCCTGAGAGCTCTGAATAGGTAGGGTAGGTGATATAA
Organism: Verticillium longisporum; assembly: GCA_019188255.1. Classification (NCBI taxonomy): domain Eukaryota; kingdom Fungi; phylum Ascomycota; class Sordariomycetes; order Glomerellales; family Plectosphaerellaceae; genus Verticillium; species Verticillium longisporum. Next base: position 3,309,172 of record JAETXT010000011.1, read on the forward strand.
GTCTTGTGATGTAGTTGATGATCTCTCTCTGAATTACCACTACCTACGTGAGTCAGATATACCCATCTGATTCACCGATCACGTAAGCTGTGATTCACGTGCTCCTGAGAGCTGTGAATCCCAGCCACGGTGATCACCATATCGGTGATCCCCTACCGAGATCACTGCCCTAGGGAACCCCCTAATATTGGTTCAACAAACTCTTAATATAATACTATTATACTCTCTAGGTCTAGTAGGATCTTCTACTATATTAAGGGTTAAAGTCTAGGGCCTTATAATGCTCTAGCCTCCTCCTTCCTAGCTAGGTCTCCAATTAATAATTAGCTATTCTAGATATCTAGGTATATATTTACTTCCTATAGCTATAATAAGCCTAGGATTAGTTATACTCTATAGGACCTATAGAAGTCTAGCCTAACGATAGCCTAAATATCTCTCTATAAGCTATCTATAGTCGCTTTAAATACTACGAAGTCTCGTATAGGGGTTATATTCCCGTCTAAGGTAGTAATATATAAACCCCCTAGTCCTACGGATAAAAGACTATATCTAGGGATCTAATAGAAGTTAATAATAGCTAGGGAGATTATATTAACCTCCGAGCCTTAGTCTACTTATATAGAATTAAGTAGTATTAGGAATCTAATTATCTTCCCTCTAACTTTAGTAATAATTATATAATCTACTCGATAGGGTCTAATAGCTATATATAGTCTAGGTATTATATCCGGCCCAGTTTACTTCTAGAATCCTAAAGGTAGTCCCTTAGCTTCTAGTAAACCCGATATAATATAAATCTTAGAATTACTCCCTTTCCTAGTAATATATTTACGGAGATACTTAATTATATCCGGGGATATCTATATAATCTCTATAAGGTTTACTTAGGCTATAAATCTCTTAAAGAAGGCTAGGTAATCGAATAGTACTACCCCGTCCTATCTAATAATAAATACTAGTCCATCCTAGCGTAGCTTCCTAGCTTTATAAGCTATTTATATTACTAGACCTTTATCCTTTAGTGCCGCTCTCGGGTATATAGCTACTATATTAGCTAGGTCTTCTAATAATATACTATATTTAAAAGGCTAGTTAGGTAATATAGGTAGTATAGGTAGTATAGGTAGTATAGGGTTCTATAATCCCCTTATAGGCCTAGGTATATTAAACTCTAGCTATACCTCCTTAAAAGTAATTAATAATCGGGCTTTATATTTCTTCCTAATTAAAGGTCTAGTAGCTATAGAAAATACCTAGGCTATAGTAGAATTAGATACGTCTTCTAATACCTCTAGGTTAATATAAGTAACTTCATTATTAAACTCTACTCTATAAGAATAAGAATCTACTATAGTATTAGCAATTAATAGTATAATAGTAGCATCCTATAATTAGGCTAGGTTATTATCTCTAGAGCCGGATAATTCGACCTCTAGAATAGTCCCTACCTCTATTAATTATATATAGGGCATATTATCTCCTAAGGTTAGACCTATACTTATAAAGGCTATATTAGATATAGTACTTCGGGCCTCGATACCCTTCTAGCGTAGGATATCTACTTCCTATTACTATAATCGTAGAGCTATAGGGTTATACTTCCTAGTAGAAGGGGTATATCCTTTAACGCTATAGCTATAGCATACTACTCTTACCTAGCTATCGGCTTTAATTAACAACTATACTCTATTGATAAATAAATTAATTAACTATAATAGCGACTAATAGCTATCCTAGCTTTATTACTATTATAGGACCGGTTAAGCTTAAGTTAGAGGGCGCTATTAATACTATTACTATATAGGTAGCTTAGGAGCGAATAACCCTTATAGTCTAGACTATTATAGCCTATAATATAGAATAGGTAGAATCTAATATACCTAAATAGCTAGTTTAACCCCCTAATAACTTCCTATTATACTAAGTAACGCTATAGTAGGTACTAGGAGGGCTAGCCGCTAAGTAAAGCTCTAAGGCTATAGGACTATAGATACTATAGCTTAAGTAAGGTTAACGGGCTAATATTATATAGGAGCTTACTTCTAAGGTATCTAGATCTATTAAGGGATAGGGTAAATAACTCTAATAAATATAATAGCTATTAAGGGGGATATATTACTATCCTACTAATTATTAAGTAATAGGAGTCTATAGAACTTAGCTAAGGCTCGTTCTATACTCTTACCTTACTATATTCGTACTATTTACTTAATAAGGTTAGTCTTAGTCTATTCCGCCTAAGCCTTTATAATTAATTTCCGATCCTCGATAGTCTATCTAGTATATCTAATAAGTATATAAATATCCTATAAACCTTCTACTTATATAGCTGATTTTTCAACTAACTCCTAGTAGAGTTCTAGGTCCTATATTCCCTATATAAATTAATATACGACCTAAGCTAAGTAATTATACTCTAGGATAGATAGAGATATAGATCTAGGGTCTCCCGAGTTATAGCCTCTAGTATATCTTAGAAAAGCTTAAGCTCTAAGGTAATATCTATTAAGGGCCTCTCCTAGATATTATTCTAAGATAGTAGGTTTATTGTTAATTATCTCGGCTACGATAGCTAGAAATCGCTCTTTTAATAAGGTTTCTATAAAGTGAGCTTCCATAGGTCTAGGGTTAGGATAGTCTAGGGCGTTTCTTATAATAGTATAAGAGTCTAGGAATATAGCTATAAGCCTATTATATAGTCGATCTACTATAGAGAGGTATTATTAAGGGTTAAGGGGAGTCTATCCTATATAATCGAATTTATACCTTAGCCGACTAATCTACCTAGCTACCGATTATTTATTATCGAACGTACTATAATTAGCGAAAATAGGAAGTCCTATTATAATTATAATACTAGAGATCGGTCGTTATAGTAAATTAGATTTAGGATAATTAGTAAACCTTAGAATAGCGAACTTTAAAGGGTTAAGGGCTTCTTAATAGTCTAGACTCGAACCTTAATAGAGGGGAATTACCTCCTAATAATAGATAGTTAGTTCTTAATAGTAAGGAACGCTCTCTTAATAGGAGAGAATAATTAACTCTATATAGCTAGCGACTAAAGGTATTAAAGGAGAGGATATTAATATAAAGGGATAGGGTTATAATAATAATACCTTAATAGAAGTAATACTATTATTATTCTAATATTAGCCTTATAGATATAATAGCTCTAGACCTCTATAATTAGACTTTAATATAACTAGTAATAAGAAAAGTATAGATATAGGATAGATAGATAGCTTAGAAGTAGGAGATCCCCTAGAACTTAGTCTTATTAGAGCCTAAGAACTAATAGACTAGGTAGGTATAAACTAGCTAGGTATTAAGGAAGTTAAGGTTAAGGGATAAGAGGAAGAAGGTTTAATCTATAAGATACCTTACTAGCTACTTTATTAGTCCGATTACTAAGAAGTACTTACTTCTAGATATAAGAGACTAATTAATCCTACTACTATACCTAGGTCTATTTACTCTTACTTATTAAACTAGTTCTATATATATAATTAATAATTAAGGCCTATACTACTAGCTAGGTCTAATAGGGCTATTAGGGTTAATAATAATATCTCTAGTATAAATCCTATAATAAAATCCTATTAATAGGGGTCCTATAGTCTTATATATCGATTTAAGTCGAATAGGGATAAGGAATATATATCTCTAGCGATATATTAAGTATATAGGGATAATAATATCGTTATTAACCCTTAATTATCTAGTATTATAGGTATTTAAGGGCGCATTATAGTATATTCGATAAGATTAATTAATAATACTATAATAAGTATACTTTTAACTTCTTAAGGTAAATAGTACGTAAATAATAGATATCCTTAGGTAAGAGACTAGGTCGGAACTAATTAGATGCCCTACTATAGTTACTAGAAATGAGAATTAATAGAATTATATAAGGAATAGGGTTCAAGTATAGATATATTTGCTAAGTTAGTATATATTAAAAATGGGTTACTCCTAGACCTTCACTATTATGAGTCCCCGTCAATTGCATACCCCTTGTAGGTGCATGCCTAGTCCCAATTCTCCTAGTTGGTTCGAGATGGCAGTTTGGCGCCAATTTTCTATAGCCAGCGCAAGTGGGGTTGCATCTTAGTGTAGGGGGTTCCTCATCGCCGTCCCGTCACTTTGAACTCATCCGGGTTAGTGGTCTTGCTGGCTGGTATGACGTTTTCAGTCAATTGCTGTCCCGGCGCTTGCATATTAGCATCGGAGCTCTTTGGGTAAGTTTTAGCTGATTGCTTTATGGCTCTTCAGAGTTGTGCTTCGTCAAGGCAGCTCGCTAACGTGGTGGTTACTGCTGTCTCTTGGCTCGTGAATATCATCGTTTGCCACGAGCCATGGACGAATTACGGCAATCTTCCACAATAGACTGAATGGAGGATGACAGACTCAAGAGTGCTCCCGCAATTGAAGGACAAATATTTTCGTAGGTAAAATCTGTGTTCTTGGGCATGTATATCTTGACGAACCAATCCCGCTGCGAGTTGCTTCGCCTGTCGAGCCAAGGTGGACTTCGTTTGCTAAAGATGGTGTCTCTTTCCAAACAGAACGCTTCCATGGAACGAAACATATTGAGAATCGATATATTTGTGTTCAAATGTCCATACAATCTTCGGAGGGGATCAAGTCGTTGCTTGGAATATCAACTGTGGTCTTGCCGGCCTGCCTGCTTTGCTTCAACCATTTGTGATAGTACTGATGTGTTTCGCGGGACAGAATGCAGTCTAGCCTGAAGCAGCGCCTCTGAGATAGAATACATTTTTAAACCAAGTTAGAACCAAGTCAGTCCTATACGCAATCACTTACGCATCTCGACTGTTCGACATGGGAGGCTTGGTATGGTCCCAGGGCCGACATTGCTTGTTTCACAAGCGCCAAATATGCTAGGATGCCGTCCTTGTCTTGCTAGGACTCGGTATTTATTGTCTTTTTCAAAGACGATCAAAATCACAGCTGGCCAAGTGCTCAGTGTCCATGTCAGCTTGGCTATATTCCCTAGGACCACCACTTAGCCGCCACAACGCGTTATGTCAATCTCGACGGCGTCCCCATCACTAACGGCTGCAGGGCGACGATGTGTGACAATGTTTAGAAAGTAGTCCGTAGGCATCCCGTCATTCTTTGCTCAGGAACTTCTTGATTAGGAGCTGGAACTCGAATCGGCGAGGTCGGCCCTACGCTCAGGAGCGTCACTTCAGGGAATAAGTTCCTACGACGACGGTCACAAATGTTCAATACGCCTACAAGATTGTAGCAGAGACATGAAATGGAGACACTGTATTGATTTTACGTCCTAGGAGGTGCGGCTAAAAACACAACCTCGGTGTATACCATATTCTTCTCTCCGTCAAGCTGCCGTAAGGGGAGTTCTTGACAACAGATGAGACCGGCGAACCTGTGGCTGTGACTGTGAGCTAGACACATGGCATTTATCCTTGAAGACAACCAAACGAATACCCCTGCCCCTGGGCAAAACCCAATATGTTCCTGCTCCCAGCGCACGATATACTGCTTCCACGCTAAGCTTGCCGGGGGACGGAGCCGGCTCCGGCTACAGTGGGTCGCCGGGCATGAGAGACTGATGGTTGCCCGCTGCCGGTCATCTCCCGTAAAACTAAAGAAATGAAGAATGATCATTGATGAGAGCTTATAAGAGAAGTGCTGAACAAAGAGTACATTACTATTGGCTTCACACAAAAGCAGCTTGATCGCGTGACACGGCAGAGGTGCATGACACGCCAAGAGCTTCATTGCCGTGCGCCCCGGGCCAGGCTGGCAGGTCTTCTCATCGGAGCCTTCACGAGATGTACACGGAAGACGGGTGGATGTGAAATCCAAGAGCATCCTTGGGGAAAACTCCATCTTCGCAGGTGACCACATACAATCCCCGATGAATAGCTTATGCTAAGGTTATACGGCACCTAAGATACCTAGGCCCCTGCCTCGAACTCGGCGCAGCTGGAATCCTTCGGTGAACCCCCGCCGACCTTTTCCGACCCAACCAATGGCCCTGCACCGTCGTCTCTGTGTGACACGCATCCCACGACCTATCAAGGCGCCCCGAGCTCCAGCCTTGTGATGTCACTCTGAGAGCTCTCCCCTCAGAAGGGAAGGAAGGAAGCGAGCGTCGTACCTGCCCGACCTGACCTCACACACTTTCCTCCCTATGCCATTTCCCGTCGCAAGCTGCTCCCTCAGCCTCGAGACGCCTTCATCGTGATATTCACGCGCAAGAGCCTCAAACCTGCGCCGAACGACAACCCTCACCATCCGAACGCTTCCGAATTGGGGACCCTCGCCCAATTGACCTGTCACCTGTTACCTAGCATTCCTGCGACGCGGACTTAAGGCAAGAGTCACCTCCTCCCGAAATCACGCACACGGACCTACGGTAAAAGCCGTGTCCGCTGCCTCGTTCATCTGTCGCAGCCATCACATCACTCGGAAGGACTCGACCGCTAACTCGCTTTCAGACACCAGAGTCTGTCCCTCTCCCGTGAGAACCGCGCCATCTCGACAATCATGTCATTTTTGTATCCTCAACGTGATACGTTCCAGTCATGCTTTGCGTCTCCTCTGGCGCCGGCCGCTCCGAAGCGCACGTCGTTGGCCCCCGGCTCGACCAAGTACCAGGCTCGGCCTGAGCTGTACGGCGCCTACTCGACCGTCGATGATGTCAAGGGCAAGGCCCAAAAGCTCAGCAGCGAGGCGGCCAAGGAGTTCGAGAAGGCCTCCGCCGCCGCCCAGGCCAAGGCAGGCCGGATCGAGCTCTATTCTGGCAGGTACTATGCCGCCTGCACCTTTGGCGGCTTGATGGCCTGTGTGAGTAGAGAAGAGCCTCCCCCCCTCAAACGTGTTGCTGAACCCCCATCTGACCAGCCTGTAGGGCCTCACGCACTTTGCCGTCACCCCGCTTGACCTCGTCAAGACGCGCCGCCAGATCGACTCCAAGCTGTACACGGGAAACTTCCAGGCCTGGGGCAAGATCTTTCGCGGCGAGGGCGTGCGCGGCATCTTCACCGGCTGGAGCCCGACGCTCTTCGGCTACTCCGCCCAGGGCGCCTTCAAGTATGGCTGGTATGAATTCTTCAAGAAGCAATACTCGGACATTGCCGGTCCTGAGAATGCCCAAAAGTACAAGACGGTCCTGTATCTGACTGCTTCTGCTTCGGCCGAGTTCCTTGCCGACCTTGCCCTCTGTCCCTTTGAGGCTGTCAAGGTGCGCATGCAGGGCGGCATCCCGTCTCCTTACAGTGGCACTCTCGACGGCATCCGCACCATCGCGGCCAAGGAGGGCGTGTCCGGGCTGTACAAGGGCCTCTACCCTCTCTGGGGTCGTCAGATCCCCTACACCATGATGAAGTTTGCATCGTTCGAGACCATTGTCGAGATGATCTACGACCGCCTGCCTGGCCAGAAGAGCGACTACAGCAAGGGCGCCCAGACCGGCGTCTCCTTTGCTGGTGGCTATCTGGCCGGTATCCTCTGCGCCATCGTCTCTCACCCTGCCGATGTCATGGTCAGCAAGCTGAACGCCAACCGCGCGCCCGGCGAAGCGTTTGGCGGTGCCCTGAGCCGCATCTACAAAGATATTGGCTTCTCCGGGCTGTGGAACGGTCTTCCAGTGCGCATCGTCATGATTGGCACTCTGACTGGTCTACAGTGGATGATCTATGTGAGTTTCAAGTGCCTGTTCCACCATGCATAACAATACTAACAGTGGCTATAGGACTACTTCAAGATCTTCATGGGTCTCCCGACGACAGGCGGTGCGTCACAGGCCGTGGAGAAGAAGTGAGAAATGCACGAGTGCGAGGAGAGGTGAATTCGGGTTGTACTGAGTAGGTCATCGGTTGTCGAGTGGTGCTATCCGTAGAAACTAGGAATACTTTGCTCATCGCAACATTGACTGACTCAAAACAAGATGACACAGGTGTCGCAATGGCACCTGGAGAGGGTCATATGTGAAGGGCTATGAGCTTGACCTGCCCGCATACAGAAAGCGGGATGATTGACTGGAGCATGTCGAACCACCCCGTTGCGACCGGCGACGCCGACAGCTGCAGCTGCAGCTGCAGCACCACACCCTTCCTCGGGAACCATAGTGTAGGCGGGTTATCTCCCGCGCTTGTCGCCCGGCCGCCTGCCCGCCCACTTGCAGCTTGGGGCTGGCCACTCACCCGAAATCGCAAAAGCTAGATTGGTCAGCTCTTCTGTGTGCTCTGTGGGACATGTTATCCTTTGCATGTCCGTGAAGCAGGATGAAAGCCGCCTTGGCGTCTCTTCTTCCTCTTCCTGAGTCCTCCATCGAGGGAGGAGACGGATCCTACGGCCTTGGCTCGTGCTGAGGTAAGCGCATCTCTCGTAGCCACGACGTCATGGGACAAATGGTGTACACAATAAGAGGAGCATGGACAATAGCGCCAGGCATTTTGGGAGTAGAATATTGGGAATGTGGGCTCGGGAGGTTGACGCAGGAGGACAAGCCAAGAGAATACGCCACCGGGGTGTCGGCTGGAGTGCTTGCGACTTTTCGGTCCTGGGTTCCGGGAGGGTGCTGGCTTGGGTGGGGGAGTGAGACGTGGTTGGTGGGATGTTGTCGCTGTTTTAGGCGACCGGATGTTTTTTGCTCAGCCATCCATGGAAGCAAAGGGTCGTCTGGCTGGCATGCTTAGTGGGAAAGCTACACAATACTAACTTTCGAGGTCAACATCGGGAAAAGCGGCGGAATCAAAGAACGTGGCCGATGGTATACGGCGCAGTGATGAGCGAGGGCTCCTTGACGCGTGGTTCTTACGACGCAAAGAAACAGGTGGCCAGCAGAAACCACACATCTCTCTTCTTCTCCATGGAGAAGGACGTTTCTCAATCCATCGTTCTCGGGGAAGAGGCGGAGCACCAAGGCTCAAGCCAGATGAACAAAGCATCGACGGTCGAGTCGAACAAGCTGGGAAGATGCCGGACCATCAGCGGCAAAGTGTTGAGCAGCATGGGCGCGAACGCCAACGGCCCCGCACCCGCAGAATGTGGGAGGGAGGGGTGGGCAGGTACTGCAGCGAGCAAGCACGCGGCTAGCTTGACGTTCTCTCGAGATGGCCCGAATGAAAGGCGGGGGAACCAATGGGTTCCAGATCAAATGACCAGGGCTGTCAGATCCGCGAGCGAGTCTGATGAGCGCAACATGTGAGACGGAGGCGTTGCTGTGCACTGCAATAGAGGTCGAGCACGATTGAAGTTCTTTCAGAGACCGGTGACGCCTGGTAGGAACGCCAAGGATGGCCTCGTCTGGGGGCCCGAAGGATTGACTTTTGCATCCAAGTCCGTGGCGGCCGTGGAGTTCCCTGGAATCGAACATTTCTGACAGATTGTCTCTTGAGCGAGAATTGGACGGCAAACTTAATCGACACGGGGCGCCAAGCAGCGACCCACGGCATTGGGAGACACGCGAAGGGCGCCGCCCGCAGCCAGCAACAATGGGTTGTATCCATAAAACGCCGGAGTGATGAGACGGAGACGAGGGGTGAGAAGGTTGTAGAAGAAAAACCACTGGCGGTCTGGCGAGTGCCTTCTGGTGCGTGTGACAGGTGGCAGGCTGTGTCCGCCGATTTGGTTGGGGATCGGTTAAAGTCGTCGCTCGTTGGCTGGCCTGGACATTGATCAGCCGTCGACAAAGGGACGGCACAGACGTGGGATGAAGTAGCTCGCCTCGTCGAGTCGTATCAGGGCGCTGAGTCGCTGGGCTCCAGTTGCTGTCGGTCGATTCGGGGCATGTCGCTACAGACGGTCCCGACTCCCTGTTCAGGCTATGAGCAGGGGGTCCTGGGAGGCGCAATCGCCAACGCGCCAACCCCATGTCGCCCCCACCTCGTCCTAGTGTTGCACTGGCGGATGGACTAGGCCAAGGCAAGCCAGGGGTGTGCGGTGTCGGTGACGGCGTCGGAGTCTGGAGTCAGTGTCCTGTGTGGTGCTCAGAAGTCGGCTGGTGGGAGGCCAGGAGGAGGTGTTCGAGACGGAAAGGCAAATGGCGAGGGCTCAAGATGAAGAGACGGCAGGGGGAAGAAGGGGGATGGAATGAGAGAGATGCACTGCAGTTGGAGAGGCACGAGACGGGGGGAGGCTGACATCACCTACAGACTAGGTACAGTACAAACAGGGTCAGGCAGAGGCAAGCAGGCGCCATCGAGCAGCCCGTCTGGTTGTCTCTCGGTTGCCCCTGCCTCTCCCGCTGTTCCTGTCGCTCCCTGCTGCTCCCCCAAACCCCCTCCCCATACCCCCCTTAGCCCCTGCCCCCCCCTGCCCCCATGCCAGGCTGCACCTGCTCCTGCGGCACAACACCTGCAACGTGCCTCTCCTCCAGTTTTCCCCGCCACTGAAAGCACAGATCAGGCCGTAGCAGAGTAGCAACGGTGGAGGGCCTAGGCACTAGCCTCCATCGGACCAGTGTCAGGCCCTGGCTCTTGGGTCTCGCTCTGGCCCTTCTGGCTCTGGCTCTGGAAGTGGAAGCGGAAGTGGAAGCCTTGGTCTGCGACCCTTTTCCCTCACTGTATCCCACTCTCATCTTCGCTCCCTCAGCTACTTGCACCATTGCTACTGCTTCTCCACCTCCACCTCGCGTCCGCCTTCATTGACGCACGCTTCTTCCCTCCAGCCCGCTCGACGCTGCTCTGCCGTCTTCTGGGATCGACCACAACACTGAAGGCACATCCCATTGAGCAACGCCGCCCCGCTCGACGCGCGATTCGCCCGGCTGTCAACCCATTGGATCTCCCGTCGTCGCCTCGCCACCATCGCGCACTCTCTCACGTTCTGTACTCGACGCTCGGCGCCAGCCATTGTCGTCGTACACAGCAACTCCAGCTGTTGGATAGACGAACGATTCCCAGACTATACGAGCACGGGTTATTATTTCGCATACATCCGAGAAGCATCAGCATCCAGCAAGCGTACCGCAGCCGTCCTCCCGTCATCTTACCAACCGTACATCAACCCAGACCGCGGCATAGATCTCGGCAACGCTACACCGATTTCCGACATTGACCGTTTCGTGTCCGAGAACATTTACAGATTGCATACGAAGCAACATTTAATACATAGAGGCCGCTGAGTGCTTTTGTACCCTCATTACAAATCGCCACCATGGCAGGATTCCTTAATAAACTGAAGAGCGCGGGAACAGTACGTTGCGAGGATGCAAACTTGCGCGCCACAACGCCGGATCAGCTTCCCTTGTGGTAGCCACCGGTATATTCAAGTACCTTTGCTGACACGAACACTTTACACAGGCGACCACGAGTCCCGCGGGCAAAGATGCCGCAGCCAAGAAGAAAGAAGCTCTCGAGCCGCCCCCAGAAATCACGCCTCTGGAGAAGATGCTTCAGAATGCTGGCCCTCTGCGAGACGACGGGACCGACCGCTTCTTTGGTCTCGAGAACGTGAGACCCCCCATTTCACCCTTGCCTCTTCGACGAGACACCAAAAGCTAATTGCTTCTTCTAGTTCGGCAACACATGGTAGGCCCTTTCCCGCTTTCCGTCGTATTCTTTTGGTCTCTGCTAACTGAACAAGTTACTGCAACTCCATTGTGCAAGCACTATTTTACCAGGATGCTTTCAGGCAAAACGTCGTCAACTACCCGCCCTACTCCCCATCCGAAACACCCAATGGCGACGGCACGCGGCCCAAGGTACAAGTTAGCATCCGACCGCCGATGAAGAAGGAAGAACCGGTCAACCCAGCAGCGAAGCAGAAGGTGAGCGCCTCCGAGGCCATGCGTCGGCGACAGGCTGCCAACCTGCCGCCCGTTCCTGGCCAGCCTGGTCTGCGGCCTGAGGACCGGCCGGATGCACCCGAATACAAGAAGAAGCAAGCCATGATCAAGGGCCCCGTCGTCGAGCTGAACCAAGAAAACGCCGACCCATATGGCATGTCCGAATGTACATTCACCGGCCTGAAAGACATTTTTGGCGCCTTGATGCAGAGCGAAGACCGAGTCGGCGTTCTGAGCCCCCAGAGATTCCTTGAGATCTTCAAGCGCGACAACGAGATGTTCCGAAACTCAATGCACCAGGACGCACACGAATTTTACGGCCTAGTCCTGAACGATGTGATCGCGAATGTGGAACAGAACGCTAGGAGGATCCAGGAGAGAGAAGATGCGAACGCTAGCGCCGGTCTGGCGCAATCCGTGGAGAACGCGCTCGGTGCGGGAGTCTCGAGCCTAGTGCCCCAGGTGAACGGCGGTGCCAGGTCTCCGGGCACCGGATGGGTGCACGACATTTTTGAGGGCGTCCTTACCTCTGAGACGAAGTGCCTGACTTGCGAGACAGCATCTCAAAGGGATGAAACCTTCCTCGACTTGTCGATCGATTTGGAGGAACACTCTTCCGTCACCTCCTGTCTTCGCAAGTTCTCGGCAGAGGAGATGCTTTGCGAAAGGAACAAGTTTCACTGCGATCACTGCGGAGGTCTTCAGGAGGCAGAGAAGCGTATGAAGATTAAGCGACTGCCGAAGGTCCTGGCATTGCACCTGAAGAGGTTCAAGTACACAGAGGATTACAGTCGGCTGCAGAAACTCTTTCACCGCGTGGTGTACCCTTACCACCTGCGCATGTTCAACACGACGGACGACGCTGAGGATCCCGATAGGCTGTACGAGCTCTACGCGGTTGTTGTTCACATTGGAGGTAACGCCTACCACGGACACTACGTCTCGGTGATCAAGACGCAAGATCGAGGCTGGCTTCTATTCGACGATGAAATGGTGGAGCCGGTCGACAAACACTTTGTGCGCAACTTCTTTGGCGACAAGCCTGGCACGGCATGCGCCTACGTCTTGTTCTACCAGGAAACCACGTTTGAGAAGGTACAGGCCGAGATGGAGGCCGAGGGACTGGAGGAGGTGAAGATTGCCAACGAAACGGCGAACCTCGCATCGGAGAATGGCCAGGGCAACGGCAACGTCATCCCTCTGACAAAGCAGAGCACGCAGCCACTGAGCCCCAGCCTCGAACGGGACACAAGCAACAGTCTCGCGCACGCTCAGACGGCACCGGGCATGGTCGAGGCGCCACCACGAGAATCGTTGACGGACAATCCCTTGCCCAAGACGCCCAACCCGTTGACGACGGTTCCATCTTTCCCTGCGGCGCCCCGCGTGGAAACTCGAGGATCGACCAAGGAGGACAAGAAGCGCGAGAAGAGGGAACATGAAGCGGCGGAAAAAGTGCGCAAGCAGGCCGAAAAGGACAAGCGCAAGGCGGACGAGAAGCACTCGAAGGAGATGATGCAGCGCCGGCGAGAGCAGAGCATCAGGGAAAACGAAGAGATGCGCAGGGCGGTGGAGGAGAGCCGCAAGATGGCAGAAGAAGAAGAGAAGAAGAACAACAAGGACGCGGGGGCGAGCCCCGGGGATCCTGAGTCGCGCCAACCGCGGCAGCAAGTCGATGACGAAGAAGAGCTTCAGCTTCCTCAACAAGGACAGATCCGACACGGGGGAGAACGGCGCGAACGGCGACGGGTCGTCGAGCCCGGCGGAGAGCAAGCTCAAGGACCGATTCAGCTTCAACCTCGGCCGCAGGAAGAGCAGCAACCTGCTGTCGTGAGGGAGTGTGTGAAGTGTTTAATGCAGGTGTATTCAGTGGTCCAATTTCGATTCTCAGTCATGTCCATATGGGAGGGTTGTATAGTTTCCAGTTGTCTGAAGCGGTTGTCATTGGGAAGGGCTGCCCGACTACGGCGTGCGTCGAGCGGCCGTGGCAGCACGCCCAGGGGTTTATTGCTGGAGATTGGCGGGTCGCCAAACCTGGTACCTACCTAATTCATGGATGGGGGCAAAATCAAAAAGAAGGCACATGCACGCATGGCGTCGGAGAGCTTTTTGTTACCGGATTGAATGTGTCTCGGTTGCGTACATGGTGTATGTTGTACATGGTGCCCACTGTCGAATCAGATTCAACATGACTAGCTTGGGTTCGCTGGAAAAGCACAGAAATCATTTGTCCTTTGCATTTGCTGCTTGTGTGAAACTCGCCATATTGGCTCATAGGCCCTCATACCTCGAGCGCGCGCCTGCCCCTCGTTTCGTTTCCTCAAGCCGTGAACGCCATGTCTCCATTGTCAGGGCATGCATGTGTGTGTGTGTGTGGCCATGAATGCGTACCCGCCTCCTTATGCCCGCATGCCGTCACCTCCAGATTTTGGTTCGCGAGATTCCTCCCCCCCGGGTAGAAAGACGCCTTATCCGAGGACGAGCTCGTACAGAATGACAATCGTGTTGATGCCTATCAGGGGTACTGCGAAGGTCGTACGTCAGCATCTTCGTCCTTGTTTGTAAAATGGGAATCATGCCGCTCCTCGGGCAAGGGGGATAGTGGATGCGCCGTACTTCTCATGAGGGTCCTGACGCTGGCGATGAGGTTGATAATCTTGGCCTTGACGCTGGCGTCGGCGCCCTGGCCGAAGGCTGGGTCGTAGGAGGCGGGGGAGAGGTTGACTAGTGAACGGTGCGGTGAGCCTTCTGGAGAACATGGAAACGAGACGAGGAAGAAAGGGGGGGCTGGGCGTACTTCGGGCGAGAAAGCGGTCTTCGGAGAGGATTGCTACGGCGTTGATGAGGAGGCTGCGAGGGGCGGGTTGTGTTTAGCTGGCGTCACTTGTTCTGCGAGCGCGGGGGCCCAGAGGGGGGATTCGATTTACATGGCGACTGCGGTGGGGTTAGCTCGGTTGCGGTCGGAGGTGAAAGGGGGAGGGCCGTACTGTAGAGGAAGTTGCCGATGAGATACATGGCGGCGGTTGGTGCTGCATGCGGTGGGGGGTGGGTGTTGAGGTTGATCGGTCGAGTGAAGGGCGAGGCGACGATGCGACGATGCGACGGGAGCCTGGCGACGGCGGCCTTGGTGTTCAGTCGTGTCCTTGTCCTGTGTTGCGTCGAGTGCTGGGGTGAGCTATGATGAGACGGATAAGGAAGGCGGTGACCGGATGGATCATCTTGCAGGCCGATGCTGATGGGGACGGCCACCAGAGCCCCTGACGACAGCCCTTCAGGTACGTACCTCACTGAGTGCCTGCCTTACTGACTGGAGATACCTCAAGGTAGGTACCTGGATACACTTGGCCTCTGCCTTGCACCCAAACACCAGACTGTATGTACGACAGCCTCGTTAGGAGTCACCCACTTTGATAATAAATGAGGCTGTGAGCAATTCTCTTGTTTCGTTCTCCATTCCAGAGATGTCACAGCTGTCACTACTTACGTCCATCATCCCTACCTCAAGATGAAGCCCCTCGGTATGTCGCCTCACCACCAAAGAACGCCATCACTAACATCACCAGATGTCCTTCTAGCCTCTCTCATCCCCGCCACCATTCTCTTTCACCTCCTTGCAGCTCCTTACACCAAGGTGGAGGAGTCCTTCACCATTCAGGCAACCCACGACATCCTCGTCTACGGCACGCCGACCCGCAACATCAACGCTCGCTTCCATGCCGTCTACGACCACTTCACGTTCCCGGGCGCCGTCCCACGGTCCTTTGTCGGACCGGTCATGCTAGCAGGCATCAGTCAGCCCATCGTCGCCATCTTTGGCTTCCAGCATGCTCAGATGATTGTCCGTGGCGTGTTGGGCATGTACAATGCCGCAGCCCTGCTCTACTATGCGCATTCTGTCAAGAGGGGACTCGGCAAGAGCGCGGCGCGCTGGTGGACCGTCATGACCGCCAGCCAGTTTCACATCATGTTCTATGCCTCGAGGACGCTGCCCAACATGTTTGCCTTTGGTCTCAGTACGTCTGATGCCTCCTGGCCGACTTGACATTTGCATCTTTGACTGACCAAAACACAGCCACCATCTCATCGGCGCTGCTCCTGCCACACCCAGACCAGGCTCGAAAGGCCTCACGCATCCGCATTTCCATCTCTCTTCTCGTCTTTGCCGCCGTCATCTTCCGCTCCGAAGTCGCCCTCCTCCTGTTCACCACGGCAGCGACCCTGCTCGCGACGCGCCAGACGACCCTCGGCGCCCTTCTCCCCGGCTTCATCGTGTCGTCGCTCGCGGCCCTCGTCCTCTCGGCGCCCCTCGACTCGTACTTCTGGCAGACGCCCCTGTGGCCCGAACTCTGGGCCTTTGCCTTCAACGTCCTCCGCGGCGGCGCCTCCGACTGGGGCACCTCTCCATGGCACTACTACGTCACCTCGGCCCTGCCGCGCCTCCTCCTCAACCCGACGGCTCCCTTCCTCATCGCCTCGGCCGCCATCCACCCGGCCACGGCGCGCACAGCCCGCCTCCTCGTCGCGCCGAGCCTCGCCTTTGTCGCCATCTACTCCCTGCAGCCCCACAAGGAGGCCCGCTTCGTCTTCTACGCCGTCCCGCCCCTCACCGCCGCCGCCGCCCAGGCCGCCGCCCTGACGACGGCCCGCGCCGCCAAGTCGCCGCTCGCCCGCCTCGCCACGGCCGCCACGACCGTCGCCGTCTTTGCTTCTGCCGCCGCCGCCGCCGCCCTCCTCGCCCTCTCCTCCCTCAACTACCCCGGCGGCGAGGCCCTGTCCCACGTCGCCCGCGTCGCCGCCCTGGCCCCCGCCGTCGCCACCCCGGCCGCCGCCGTCCACGTCGACGTCCTCTCGTGCATGACGGGCGTGACCCTCTTCGGCCAGAACCCGGCCGGCCGCCCCGTCCTCCTCGTGCCCGACGGGGCCGGGCTGCGCTTCGACAAGACGGAGGACGCGGCGCGGCTGAAGAGGCCCGGCTTCTGGCTCGGCTTCGACTACCTCCTCGTCGAGGACCCTGCTGTCGTGGCCGGCGGCAGGTGGGAGACGCTCGGCGTCGTCGAGGGGTTCGCCGGCGTCGAGGTGCTCAGGCCGGGGGGGCACGATGTCGAGGCGGCTGCCACCCCTGGTCCCGTGGTCGGCAGAGGCCGCGTCGTTGCTGCTGTGCGGGATGCCGTGAGGGGCGTGACGGGCGGGTGGTGGGTTGGCCCGCGGATGGAGCCGAGGGTGTACATTCTCAAGAGGGACAAGGTTGGTGCCGTGGTCGTGGGCACGTAGTTTGGCCGCAGCCGTGTGCGATGGCACGTCTTGGAGATACTACGCCGACATGAATGGGAGGTCGTCGTGTTTCAGTGACAAGGGAGATGGTGCACTCGATAAGGTGAATATGAAGCAACTTTCAATCAGGTGTATCATCATGGCGCAGAGCCTGCTCGCTGTCGTGCAATATGACCAATCTGCGCCAGTGGTCCTCAAGGCCTAATAACGACCCTACATGACGGGGCGGCCTACGTGTGTGTGTATACATCCCAGCACCAGCCAAGCACGCGAACGACACAGTGATGAAAAGCACAGCGTTAGAGCTCCCTTGCTACCGCCTGCCAGCCTGCCTGCCTCCGTGTCCATCATCCCCATATACCCATCTCCGCGACGTTTGTAGTGCGCGGGAAGAAGAAAGAAAATAACCCAAAGCGATCCCATCCCTCATGATCCAAAACAGGTCCGTTGATCCCGCTGCAGCCGTCATCAGACAGGTCCTGTCCAGTCATCGACTCGAAACCCACCGACCATCATCCAAACCGTCGGCTAGAAGAAGAACACCATGAAAATAGTATATATATATAATTGGTAACGCAGTGGTCGGCGCCGGGTATTGCCCCCCTTTCCCGCCCCGTCATGCCCCTACCTCCGTGGCGCCGTGCTGAAGCGAATGCTGAATGTCGAATGCCGCAAAAGTCGTTATGTATCAGGTACGTGTGTGAGTGTGAGTTTGTGGGTTGTTGTGTGGCCGCCGTGCTTTCCTGCACGGCTTCCTACACGACGTCGTGTTCTGTACGTAACGCCGTGCTGTGCGCCTCCATTCACTCCTGCTCCGTGTCGCTGCCCTCCTCGTCCGAGAGGCTCTGGAGCTCGCCGAACCGCGCCTTGTAGCGCTGCAGCTCGGCCATCTGCTCGGCGACCTGGGCGAGCACGTCGGTGATGGGCGCGCGCAGCTCGTTGAGCTGCCCGATGGGCGCCTTGCCGTTGGCCATGTGCCGGAGCGCCAGCGTCGTGGTGCACGTCTGTCGTCAGTCAGTACCATGGTTCACAGCAAACAGGCAAAACGACGTGCCAAGGAGGGCACTCACCTCGACCCTGCTCACTTGGTGCTCCATAAAGTTGAGCAGGAACCGCTCCGTCACCTCGCCGCCGCGCTGCTTCATGCGCTCGAGCAGCTCCGTCTCGGGAGCCTGCAGCGCGCGGCCGCTCTCGTTCTCCAGCGTGCTGCACAGCATCTCGAGCCGCAGGCTGACGCGCCAGAGGCCCCAGATGAGGTCCGGGTCAAAGGCGAGCTCGCTGCCGGGCTGCATCGTCGCCGGCTTCTCGACCTCGATGCCGCGGTCGTGCTGCTGGTGCTGCTCGGCGCGGCCGATGAGCGCGTGCGGGTACAGCGAGTAGACGACCTCGGGGTTCTCGAGGCCCTTGAGCTTGCGCTCGCCCATCTCCTTGACTTCGAAGCCCTGCGAGCTCAGGGACCGCAGGTCGCGCCGGATCGCCGCCGCCAGGCTCTGGTCGTCGTCAAAGGCGTCATCCGACCCCGTCGACCCGTTACGGTCCGTGTCCTGCGACGTCTCCAGGCACCGCTGCACCTCCGAGATGAAGTCGGACGACACGGTGATCTGGCCGCCGTCGGCCACGGCCGAGATGCGCGACGCCTTGTTGACCATGGGGCCGAAGTAGTCCATGCGCCTAGTCACCGGATCCATCTCGTTGACCGCCTCGCCAAAGTGTATGCCCATGCGCACCGACAGGCCCTTGAAGATGAGCGCGTTGTCCTTGTCGAAGAGCGGCTGGCAGGACACCGAGTTGAGCACGTCGGGCGGCCAGTTGACCTCGAGCAGAGAGATCTGCACGGCGAAACACCAGAGCAGAGCTGACGTCGCCGTAGGGAAGGACACCATGAACGCGTCACCTTCCGTCTTGGCCTCGTAGCCGCCGATGCGCCGCAGCTGGCGACGCATGACCTCGTTGTGCAGCTTGATCGCCGACCGCATGGCCGAGGGATACATCTCCCAGAGCGTCGTCGAGTTCTTGCTGTCGGTGAAGACGACGGAGATGTGGCCCGTGGGCCCGGGAATCTCAGCCTCGAGTCGCTGGAGCGTCGAGTCGTGGACATCGCCCGGCTTGGTCTTCTTGCCGGGGCGCGGGAGGCTCTGCAGGTCGTCGGGCACGCCGGACGGGTACAGAGACATGCTCTGGCCGCGGTGCAGCCTCGAGCGCTCCATCCGCCTCTTGAGGTCCGAGACGCTGAGCAGCATGATCATGATCTTGCTGGCCGAGCCGTAGGCAATGGCCAAGTCGCGGAGCTTCTGCGACGCCCGCATGAGGTCGCCGCGCTCGGACCGGACGACATCGACGATGAGACCCGGCGTCATGTACTCCCAGAGCTCGCGCGTCGCGAGGAGGATGATGTCGTCCGACTCGCGGATCGTCACGTTGCTGACGTAGGGGGCGGCCTGCACCGAGGGCATGAGGCCGACGTAGCCGAACGCGCGCGAGACCTCGAGCAGGTCGTTGAGCTTGCCGTTGCGCGACACCCAGCCGCCCGCCTCTCGAATGCGCTGGCGTTCCGTCGGCTCGGCGGGGTCGTGCTTGCGCGTCAGGATCTTGTGAGACCCGTCGGTCTGGATGAGCATCGCCTGCGCATCGCCGACGTTGGCGACGAACAGCTCGGTGCCCTGCAGGTACACGACCGTCGCGACACCGCCCGAGTTGAGGTCCTCCTTGCTCAGCACCACGGGCTGCGCGGCCACCTTAGGCCCCGGGCCGGTCGTGACGGCCCTGTCCTCGTTGTGCTGGGTCGCCACGGTGACGAGGTCCTTGTTCAGCGAGAGGAAGGCCCTCCGGAGCGCGTCGGCGGGCGTCTCCTGCAGGCGCGGCTTGAGCTGCTTGAGCTCGTGCGCAAAGATGTGGCCAAAGTTCTCGTGAAGGTACTTGGCAATCTTGGACCCGCCCGTGGTCAGCGCCTGCCCGTCAAACAGACCGAGCAGCGTCTCCGTGTCGGACGAGTTGAAGCGCGGGACGACGAGATCGACGGTCGACAGGTGCTCGTTCTTGCCGAGCGTGTCGGCCATGCCGTACGGCAGGTGGCCGGCGAGCGAGCCGGACGTGCGCACACGGCGGTCGTCGCTCTGGTCGGGAATCGTGGGCTGCGTCAGTGTGACGTCCATCAGACCGAGCACGCGCAGGTTCTGCAGCCTATTAAAATCTGCAAGCTGCTCTCGGTTGGCGGCGCCCGGCCCGACGACCGTCTGCTTGATCTCGAGGCGCTTGTTGCCCGACAGGTTGAGGTACCGCAGCTTGGGGTTCAGGTTCCAGTTCCAGTCGTAGGGCACGTTGGCAATGTTGTACTTGAGCGAGTTGTTACCGCAGTCCAGCACCGTGAGTTTCTTAGCCCGCGATATGTCGGCCGGCAGGTTGGTAAACTTGTTGCCGTTGATGTGCAGCACCTGCAGGAGGCTGCTATCCTCCAGGTCGTCCGCCGGCAGCGTCGTCAGCTCGTTGCCGGACAGGTACAGCTCGACGAGCTGCGGCCACGCCTTGATGGACCTCTGCGGCATGTCGCCAATGTCGTTGTAGGAGAGGTTGAGAACGCGCAGCTCGTTGAGCATGGTGATCTGGTCAAACGCCTCGTCGTCGAGCTGGTTGTCGGCAAGATACAGGTTGCGCAGGGCGCCCGCAAAGGTGCTCTGAAGCCTGGCCGAGAGCCCCGAGTCTTTCCTGGTGCCCACGACGGGCGGCGGTGGCGGGACGGTGCCCTGCGAGGTCGATCTGGACATGACCGACGTCTTCCGGCCCCCCTTGCCGTAGACGGAGACGACGGAGCTCTTGCGGTCCGGTCCGTGCGGCACGGGCGA
Organism: Verticillium longisporum; assembly: GCA_019188255.1. NCBI lineage: Eukaryota > Fungi > Ascomycota > Sordariomycetes > Glomerellales > Plectosphaerellaceae > Verticillium > Verticillium longisporum. Next base: position 3,330,076 of record JAETXT010000011.1, read on the forward strand.
GGGGCCGACACTGAGCAGCGTCGTCGATGACGCGCCGCCGCTCGGCCGCCTCGACGAGTCCGAGTCATCGGAGCCCGACGCCTGTGCGAGCATGCCCGACGCCTGTGCGAGCATGCCCGACGCCTGTGCGAGCATGCCCGGCGCCGCGGCGCCCTTGCCGTTGAGCGCCCCCTGCGGCGGCTCCTCCCCGCCGAGGCGCGGCTGGCGCGACGCCGGCTTGGGAAAGTTGTCCAAGACGTTGGACGAGGCATTCAGCGTCTCGAGCTTGTTGGCCCACCACAGCTCCATCGGCAGCTTCTTCATGTTGTTGCCGCGGACGTCGAGCATGCGCAGTTCGGTCAGGCACCCGATCGTCGCCGGCAGCTCGCCGACCGAATTGTCGGCGATGCTGAAGACCTCCAGCTTGCTCAGGTTGCCAATGTGCGCCGGCAGGGGGACAAAGTAGTTCTTGTCGGGGACGAGGCGTTCGAGGGTGAGGATGTGGTGGAAGGACTCGTCAATGCTCGCGAGCTGGCAGTTGGACAGGTTGAGCATCTTGAGGGTCAGCGCGGGCGCGACAATCTCAAAGGTGGTGATGGGGTTCGAGTTGAGCTTCAGACTCCGAATCCTCTCAAACGTGCCCGTGAACTTGGAGATGGAGTTGTGGTCGGCCGACAGGATCTCGAGACGCGGCAGGTCGGCAATGACTGCAATGCTCGTGATGGCGTTGTACTTGATGTCGAGCTCACGCAGCATGAACAGGCGACTAAAGGTCGGTGGCAGCGCACTGTTCAGTCTGTTGTTGGTGATGACGAACTTCTCGAGACTGCGCATGTTGGCGACGTCGTCGGGCAGGCTGCTGATCGAGTTGAAGCTGAGATCGAGCTCGACAAGGCTGTCGAGCGTGCACAGGAACTGGGGAAAGGTGTCGAGAAAGTTGGAGGAGATGTTGAGGTTGCGGAGCGACTGGTAGGCGCCAAAGTACGATGGCAGGTACTTGAGGCGGTTGTTGGCGAGGTTGAACTTGAGGATGCCCGTGAGGTGGTGAAGCTCGGCATGGTCGAGGTGCTCGAGGCGGTTGTTCGACACGTCGAGATAGGTGAGCTTGCTCGCCTTGCCCAGGCTCGGCGGCAGCTTCCGCGCCTCGTTGTTGTTGGACTTGATGTCGCGGTGGTTCTGGCACGACTGGATAAAGTCGCGGGGCAGGTCGAGAGAGAGGTTGCGCGAGGGGTTGAGGGAGATGATGACGGCGGCCTTGGAGTAGTGATAGATGGGAATGGTCACGAAGTTCCGCGCCGACAAGTCGACGTGGTTGTATTTCGCCATGCGTCCCAAGCCGAGATCGTTGGACAGAGAGTGGAAGTCGCTGTCCTTCTGGGAGAGGAACATGAAGCGGCAGAGGTAGCTGTTGTCCTCGCGCCCGACGTCTTCTATGCGGTCTTTGTCTTCGTAACCGACCTGCTGCAGCAAACGCTTCTGCATGAGGATGGGCCGTTCGGCGGGCGCGAGGACACGGACCAAGCCGTGTTTGTTCAGCGTGATCTGGAAGTTATCCGGGCCCTCCTGTGCGTACGACTTTTTGATAATCTGAGATATGACGTCGGCGACGGCGGCGTCCAGGGGCATGGACAGGGTCGAAAAGGTATTGTCCGTCTTGAAGATGCGAATGCAGTATGGCGCCATCTTCTCGTCGGCGCGCGGCGGGCTCCCGATGTCGTCGACGTCGGGCTGCTGGTCCGTATGGTCCTCCGTGTTGCGACGGACAGCCCAGCTGTCGGGCGCGTTCCACGAGCCGTTGGCGTTGGGCGCCGTCGAGGGGTTCGCCGTGGCGTTGGGCGCCGTCGAGGGGTTCGCCGTGGCGTTGGGCGCCGTCGAGGGGTTCGCCGCCGTGGCGTTGGCGGCTGCGATCGTGACGGGGGCGGTCGCGGCGTCGGCCGTGGGCGGTTTGACGAGGTCGTGCGCCGAGGCGGCGCCGGTGGCCGGAGTCTCGACACGTTCGGGATCGACAATGCTGGTGATAAAGGTGTGGTCCATGGGGGTCAGGGGTGGAGGTTTCGTCAGAATGCCTTCCATGTCGTTCAGATTCGTGTCGAGATGGAAGACGGTGCCAGAGCGGCCGCCCTCCCGGCGATCGGTGGGCCCGATCATGTCTTCCCCGACGCCGCGCATGACACGACCCTTTTTGGCAAAGGGGAACTTGTTGTTGAAGGTCGCCGCCCGCGGCTGCGGCGGCCGGCCATCGTGGGGTGCGCCGACCTGGTCGGTCGGGGGGGGCCAGTTGGGCGGGACGGTAGCCGCAGGCGGCTGCTCGCCGCCCCGCGCGACGTCGGCACGCGAGGCCTTGGAGACGAGAGAGCGCGACGAGTCGTTTGTCGGCGTCGAGCGCAGGCGCGCCGCGGCCTCCTCCTTGTCCTTGTCCTTGTGGCGCCGAAAGCGACCGAGCAGGCCCTTTCTCGTTTGGTTGTTGTTGTTCGGCGACGTCTGGCCGTCGGGGGTCGATCCCGCCCTAGGGTTGAAGTAGCCCGTGTTGCTCATGCCGCTCGGGGTCGGGCTGTGGGCGCGCGACGACGCGCTGGCGCCGTAGAAGACGGTGGCGGCGGATCCGCCTCGTTCCCGCACGTTCTGCACGTGCAAGCTGGCCTGCGAATCGTCCCTGCTGGCCATGGGCCTCAAGGCGCGGCCATCGTCGATGCTTCGGTTGTGTCGGTGGTGATGCGAGGCGCCCTTGGTGGTGGAATGACCAGAGCGGTTGGAGCAGGATGTCTTTGGTGGGCCCTGCGCGCTGTTCGGGTCCTCGCTGTTGATGTAGCGTTCGCGATCGGGGCCGGACAGGATTTCTCGAACGGGCGCCTCGCCGTATCTGGCGATGTCCTATTTTGGGGAAGAAGGGTGGAAATTAGCACGAGTAGGCAACGGTCGGCGACTGAGGATGAGGCACGACTGGTTCAGTCAAGGGGGAGAGGAGGGAGCAAGGACGAGAGGGGAGCAAGGACGAGAGGGGAGCAAGGACGAGAGGGGAGCAAGGACGAGAGGGGAGCAAGGACGAGAGGGGAGCGGCTGCTTGGCCAAGAGCGGAGGCTCGTCCACGTTGGGGGAGCGTAAGAGTCAAGTCGTGGTCAAGGAGGGTGCAGGGGTTGGAGAAATGCGGAGCAGCTAATGGAAGCCTTGGTAGCAAGCCTTGTAGCAAGCCTTGTAGCAAGCCTTGTAGCAAGCCTTGTAGCAAGCCTTGTAGCAAGCCTTGTAGCAAGCCTTGGTAGCAAGCCTTGGTAGCAAGCCTTGGTAGCAAGCCTTGTAGACGTCGGGGTATGATAGCGACGCCAGAGGAACCTGAAGCCGGAGGGCTCGAACACAGCAGGGTCGGAGTGATGACTTACATCCGAGTTTTGGTAGAGGAAAGGAACAACCTCGGGCGCCGGCACCGGTGTCCTCGGTCGTGACGAGGCAGGCGAGGCGTCGCGCGTGTGGTCCGTCGCGTTGGAGTAGTTGCGTTCCCTCGTCGGGCGGCTGTGGCTGTAGGACCGCGATCGATCTTTCCCCGTGCCCGTGCCCGTGAGCGACGAGGGCAGGCTCGTTTCCGAACCGTCGCGGCCGGGAAACTGCTCGCCGAAGAAGCCCTGCAGCTTCTGCAGGCCGCCGCGGCGGACACCGCTGTTTCGCGACCCCGTGCTGCTCGACGTGGCGATGCTCGCCAGCGAGGGCCGCCTGTCGTCGTTGTCCAAGGGCGCCGTGTCGTGCTGCGCGTCGTGCGGGGGGAACGACGGCACGGGCCGTATGGGGGCCGGTTGTCGGAAGACGGGCGACAGGGGCGACGCGAGGGCGGACGAGAGGTTGTCGCTCGAGTCGTTGTAGAAGCTCGTCGGGATCGGGCCGTCCTGGGGCGTCAGAGGGCCGCCGCCGCCGCCGCCGCCGCCGCCTGCTGAAGGCGACGTGCCGTCGTCGTCGCCGCTCATCATCCAGGGGGCGACCTGGGCCATGGACGATGGGTGGCCCGACGGCGGGCTGTGTTGGATCTGGGGGAGGCGGCTGCCGGACGCGTCGAGCACGGCGAGGTCGCGGCGGTAGTCTCGCAGATCGCTTATGCGGCGGGCGTTTCGTCGGCACGCGTTGGGCGCATGCGAAGAAGGAGAAGGCGTCGTCGAGATGGCCATGGAGGCGGCGGCAGGCGTGGCATTTGGTGCGGTGGACGGCGTCGGCGTCGCGCTCGAGGTCGGCGTCGCGCTCGAGGTCGGCGTCGCGCTCGAGGTCGGCGTCATGATGGAGGAGGGAGCAGGGCCAGACTGCTTGCTGGAGAGCCTAAACGAAGCGCGCACGCAGGTTGCCGTCAGCTGGCAGGTCTTCCGTGGCGCCGTTCCGTTGGCCGCCATGCTTTGCTCTCCCAGTCCCATCCCCACGCCCCCTCCGTCCTTCGCTCCCTGGCTCTGGCGGCCGGGGGATCAGAGACGCGGCCGGGGGATCAGAGACGCGGCCGGGGGATCAGAGACAACGGCGGGCAGCGAATGTCTCACAAGGCACACCCAAGCACCCTGGCGATCAGGAGCGAGATGGGGGGGGAGGGCTTCGGACAGGAGACACTCACCTTGGTATGGTGGACATGCGACGATGGCTTCGCTCGTCGGCCTGGCGTCGAGCGGCGGCCGAGGCAGAAACCGAGGCAGCAGCGGCCGCGGAAGGCGACGACGAGGAGACGGGTGTTACGGTGACGCCCGAGTGGGCGCTGTCGGCGCTGCTGCTCGTTGCGGAGCTGAAGCGGTCGCCGACCTCATGCCGGGGCATTGTGTGTGGGCCGTCGTGGCAGCGCAGAGGGCCATGCCATTCGGAGTCGGGACTCGAGTTGCTTGCTTGCTTGCTTGCTTGCGAGAGAGCGGGCGCGAGAGAGGGGGCGCGAGAGAGGGGGCGCGAGAGAGGGGGCGCGAGAGAGGGGGCGCGAGCGAGGGGGCGCGAGCGAGGGGGCGCGAGCGGAGGGAGAGAGGCAGCAACTGGCGATCGGGATCGGGTGAGGCGGGATGGCAAGGGCGCGCCGTGTCGGCTCGTCGCTGATGGATAGATGATGAGCAGGAGCGTGAACTGACAAAGAGCCGATGATGGCGACGGGGATGGCGGCGATGTTGGATGGTCGTGGCATGTATGTGTCGAGGTGCGTGGCCAGAACGGGTAAACTCTCTTGTTGGCGGCTCTGCTTGGGTGGTGGTCTGTCTGACTGGTCGTCGTCAATGTCTTCGTCTCATCGAGCCGAACGCGACTGGACCTACTTTCCCCCACAGCGTCACGAAATGCGATGAAGCAGTTGGGTAGGGCGCCGACACACGAGGCACAAGGCCGCGTCAGCGATATGGGGAGCAGGGGAAGCAATGGCGCCAAGGGCGGGCTGACGAGACGACGAGCACCAGATGGATGTGAGCTGAACAGCCAGCACCACATCATGGCCTCTCAGCTAAGCTACCGGTCCGAAAGGTTTCGGCCAGGGTGGAGTGTGAGGCACGACCAGGGTCAGGTCTTTTGGGCAAAGTCTGTGAAGCGAACAAGGTGAGGCGGAGCTGGGGTTGGCGTTCGTTGGCGCTGGCGCTGGTGCTGCCCTGGGCCCTGTGCTCTGTCCATCGTGGCTGGTGTGGGCAGGGCTGGTGTGGGCAGACCTGGTGTGGGCAGACCTGGTGTGGTGTGGCGCGCACGGCGCACGCGGGGACCCCGGCCATGCTGGTGATGGGGCCGCTGGGACAAGCCCTGAAGGCCTGCGGGCCATCCTAGGTGCCTTAGCTCCCCTTCGTCCCATCTTCTGCGACGGCCAGTCCGACACGCGCCGCTGACAGCCCCATACGGCGACGGCAGCCGGGACGGAGGCGGGCTGGGCGAGTCGGGTCTTCATGAAACCAGTTGCTTTTTGCCTGTCCACCTGGGTACAGAAAGCATGTCTGTGGCTGGTTGCCATGTCTGTGGCTGGTTGCCATGTCGGTGGCTGGTTGCCATGTCGGTGGCTGGTTGCCATGTCGGTGGCTGGTTGCCATGTCGGTGATGGCGCGCTCGGCGTGCACAAGGGAAGCCGACACAGATCGCCGCCATCGTACCATTTGGTCGTCATCCTTGCTTTTTGGTTGCTGAGAAGTGACAGGGACATGTCTGGTTGCTGCACCCCTACCTAGCACAACACAACTTCAAAGTGAGTTCCTTGCTACGGTAAGATGGGTAGATAAGGCTGAATGAGACATGTCTGATGCTCGTGGGCACGACAAGCGATCATTGACTGACGGAAGACATGCTGCCAAACTAGCTCTGAGGACGACACGATCCAAGACACAGCGTCTGGTGCCCTGCCATGTCATTCGCCTTGGTTTGTGACCTGGCAATGGGCTATCCCTTTAGGCCCTGATCGTCTTAGCTTTTGAATTGAAAAGCTTTTAGAAAAAAGGTACCTAGCTGAAACGGTGCTAGCGGGCTATTATAGAAGTACCTCTAAGCCCCTGTCTCTCTTACTTAATTTTTAATAGTCGGAATAAGACTTTTCCATTCCGTACTAAGCATCGCTCCCTCTCTATTAATTCTAATATATAATAAACCTAATTAATTCTATACTTCTATTATATAAATTTATATATATTTATTATAGAAATACCGACCCTAATTATAAGACTTAGCGTAGAGGGATTTACGCTTATTCTCGGGCGAATTATTATCGACCTTAACGACGAAATCGATCTATTTATTAACGATAGAGAGGATGCTCTATACGAAGACTCTAAACCTCTATTCTATATATTAAAGGAGCTGAAATATAGCTAAAATAATAGGCTACTAGCTTATTTAATATAGTACCTAGAGGTTACTAAGTTTTTCCTTAAGTATATATAGTACTTAGTAATTAAGGGAAGGCTCTTTATAATAAGTAATAAGCGGATTATTATTAAGGCTACGTTTAAGGAAATCCTACCCGATTTATAATTAATATATCCTATAGCGAATTTTATAGATTAGAAGCTTATTATAAAATATAATAACCTTTATATTAAATATTAGAAGATCTTCTTATTTATAGAAACGTCTAGAATAATATATAATAATAAAATAAATAGGATATTAGCCTTAGATAAGAATTAATCTACCTTTAAATGAAGGAATATTAATATAATTTAATTAAGAACTTAAAGCTTCCTATATATTAATTCGCTCTTAAAAATTATATAGCTAAACTTATATATAATAGGGTAGGATATCTCGGAGATATAGGAATACTATTATTAATATAGATCTATCGAGGGCGAAAATAATATTAGAATATAAATTAAGAAGTCGTAGATCGAGAGGCCGAGTAATATATAGAATCTAAGCTATAAAATAGAGACTTCTATTCTAAAAATCGATCTCTTAGGCCTTAATTTACTTTCTTTAATTTATTTATTATCCTTATAGTACTAATAGGGTAAAGGGTAAAATATAGCTAAATAGGAAACCGTAGAAGCTACTAAGATAGTTCGTAAAGGCCTAGATAGGCTAATAGCGTTTAAGGGTAAGGCGGTAATAGCGTAGGTACTATTTATTTACGAGTAGCTCTTTAGGAAGGATATTAGATTTAAAGGTCTTATAGATATAGGGGAATAGTTTTCTTATAATCCCTTAAAAGTATTAACGTTTAACTATTTATTAAAGGGCTCTTAGCTATTATTCTTAATAAGATTAAATATAATAGGTAATATAGTAAGCGAGTAAATTAGTATAAGTAAAGTAGTTAATTTAATATAAGAGGTAGTTTAATATTCGGATCTTAATTCTAGGCTAATGAATTCCCTATATTAGCTATTTTTAGAATAATATTAATAGAATCCTATATTTTAATTAATTTAAAACCTATATTTTTAATATCTTAATAGAATAGCTATCTAATATTTAAGTTCTAATCTATTCTTATTATTAATTTAGATATCTACCCTCTCCTTTACCCTTTATAGTACCTCTTCTATACTTATATTAATACCTCTAAAACTATTTCTATCTTTAGAATCGTTAATTTTATCTTATTCTATCTATAGGAAGTTCTAGAGACCTATTAGACTATATATAATATCGATTTATATCTAGAATGAGTATTCTAGGGGCCTTTTCCTTAATATTATAAATATATACTTAAGTATTCTAAAGATCCGCTTAACGATTACTTAGAAGTATATATAGATATAATTATATTATTCTTTTATTATATATATATCCTAATTAATATTTACGAAATCTTTAAAGTAATAGCGATATTCTATAAATAGGATAATAAACCCCTAAAAGTCTTAGGAGAACCTACTATCTACGAGATAGAATCGGCCCTTAGGGACTATAAACGACCTCGTTAAGGCCTACGATAGGAGGGTCGAGTTATTAAGAGACCCCTCTATATTTACTAAAACGTAAGTAAACGTTAAGTCGAATTTCACTATTACGAGTATATTCTATAAGATCCCCCCTTTCCTATTAAAGAACCTCTTCTACGAGGAGGCCTCTATATAGGCTAATATATAAGTTCCGTCTATAGCGCTAATATAGCTATTAAACTAATAATATCGCTTATCTAGCTCGATATACTTATTAACGAATTCAGGCTTAAGGAGCTATATATACTCGATATAGAGCTCGTATAATACTTATAAGACCTCATCGAATATCCTAGGAATATAGCTCTAAGGGACTCTTAATAGACTCTCTATTACTCTCTATATTATTATATAGCTAATAATATAGAGAGAAACTATTAGCTTCTATTCTATAGATCGATACCGAGAATCCTAGATATAATACTACTTTCTAGCCTATCTTATAAGTGCTCGGAATTCCAGCTTTAAGAGCCGAAATATACCTATAAATATATATTCTAAGCCCTTTAATTAAGCTATTATAAGCTATTAAGAATATATAGCTTACTAGAATACTTATTACTATAATACCTCCTTATAGAACTATAGAGGTAGTATTAAGATATCGATAAGGAAGGGTATAATTAATATAATAGTATCGTTAATTTTATCGTTTTCTTTATTATCGAGCTTAAGCGCTTCTAAATCCGAGGTAGGTAATAAAGATATTTCTATTTTAGTATATAAATAGCCTAGAGTATAGTATCCTTTTAGTTTTAAGTCCCTCGTCTAAGTATTTAAGTTTAAGACGTAAATCCTTACTTAAATAGGAAAGGTTTAAAAGGAATAGGGGGCCCTACTAGTATAGTATATTGATTTTCGAATATTTAGCTAAATATTAGCCTACCGTTTATTTAGTATAAAATGCCTATTAAATTAAGTAAAGCGTTATAGGTATAGGCTATATTCTATAAGCTTTTAAACTTAAGTCGATTTTAAAAGCTGAGACGATTAGGGCCTAAAGGTAATTACTCTAAATAGTACTGGTAGGCTATTTTAGAAGTACTTCTAAACCCCTACTTTTCTTCCTTAATTTTAAATAATTGGAATAAGACTTTTCTATTCTATACTAAGCTTCGCTACCTCTATTCTAATTATAAAGTATAATTAATATAGTTAGTTCTATACTTCTACTATATAAATTTATATTTATTTATTATAAAAACGACCCCTATAATTATAATAAGTAATAAAGAGGGAGTTCTTATAGTTCTTAGCTAAATTATAATTTATCTTAATAATAAAATCGATTTATTTATTAGTAATAATAAAGATATTAAGAGGGCTTTACTATTTATATAAACCCTAATTTATTACCTTAGCTATATCTAAGAGCTCTAAATAGGTAGGGTAGGTAATATAAGACTTATAATAATTATTAATATCTCTAAATTACTACTACCTATATAAATTAGATATACCTATCTAATTTACTAATTATATAAGCCATGAATTATATACTCCTAAGAGCTATAAATCCTAGCCCTAGTAATTACTATATCGGTAAATCCCGTATAGTAATTACTGCCCTAAGCGATTCCCTAATATTAGTTTAATACTAGCTCTCTTTTCTTTATAAATAGGATTACTATAGAACTAATATTAGAAGCTATTACCTAGGTTAATAGCTATTCTAATACGCTTATAATTCTCTAGTCTCTAATATATTAGATCCTTAATCTATAAAATAATAAATAAATAAATAAATAAGTAATAATAGGAGAATAATAGATAGAATAAGGAAAATATAGCTTAATATTACTATTCCTATAAATACTAGATCCCTTAATCCCTAGCTCTACGGATTAGCTAAACTAGCTATTAAATAGCTCTCTAAGGAAATAAGTTAAATTATAATTAAATAATAAGAATAGGCGTTTAAACCCTTTAATAAAGGAAATAAATAGTAATTAAATAATATAATACCTAATCAATTAATATTCTTATAATAACTAGATATAAGCTTCTAAAGTCTCTAAATCGCTAGTATATTAATAGAGGGTAGAAGAATAATTATTATTATTCTTTTATTAGCTTTTTAATAGGAATAATAGAATTAAATTACTTTTAATAGGAATAATAGAATTAAATTATTTAAATAGAATTAATAGATCCTATTAAGCTAGTTTAATAAATATTATATTCTATAGATCTATATATCTAATTAATAAATTATAATAATTCTATTTCTTTTACTTTTCCTCTTCCCTATAACGATTCTTTATTTTTAAGATTAGCTAGCTTAATCTACTATTTTAGAGCTCTAATAATTAATAATTCCCCCTTTTTACTATTCTCTCTTTCTCTCTTTCTCTCTCTTCTTAGCCTCGATAATACCTTTTAAATATAAAGCCTTTATACCTATTACCCCTCCTATTAAGAGAGTAGCTAAGTATAAGAATATAGTTAATATTAATTATAGAAGCTATTAATCCTAGTATATAGTATATATATATAATAATATTTACAAGGTCCCCTATTTAGAGTATTTAAAGTCTTATCTTACTAGTAAGTAAATTGAAACTAACGTTAATAGCGTATATTACGATTTAGAGCTTAAGGGTTCCTATTATTATAAGTATACTTCTAAGTACTCTTATAAATTAATATAAGCTTCTACGATCTCTATTTCTAGTATCCTTAGCTCTAACGATTATTATCTATAGTCTAGCTAGAGTATTTAAGCTTATTATAAAGTTTTTAAAAGCTTAGGATAAGAATAATAAGCTAATAAGCTCTTATCTCTATCCTTTCCCTTAATTATCTAATTATATAATTAGCTAATAATAAGGTTATAAAATATAGAGAAGTAATATATTATTATTAAAGGTATATTATAGATTATTAAAGAGCAGGATATTAAAGGGGGTAATAACTTTAATAAAGACCTCGATAATCTTAATAATATTAACTATAAAGCGGCTAAGTAGGCTATAGCTCTATAGCTCTTTAATTACTTCTAGTAGGACTTATTAAAGTAATTAAACTCGGATTCTTCGGATTCTAAGGCTTAGTCCGCTTTATAGAGTAATTACTTTATTATTTTACTAATTATAGAGTTTATTAAGAGGGCTTTACTGCTTATATAAACCCTGATTTATTACTTTAGCTATGCCTGAGAGCTCTGAATCGGTAGGGTAGGTAATATAAGGGTTATAATTATTAATAATTCTATCTCTCTAAATTACTACTACCTATATGAATTAGATATATCTATCTAATTCACCGATTACGTAAGCTATAAATTACGTACTCCTAAGAGCTATGAATCCTAGCCCTAGTAATTACTATATTAGTAAATCCTATATAGTAATTACCGACCTAGGTAATCCCCTAATATTAGTTTAATACTAGCTATCTTTTCTTTATAGATAGGATTACTTAAGGGATTAATATTAGGCTCTATTACCTATATTAATAGCTACTCTAATATGCTTATAATCCTCTAATCTCTAGTATATTAGATCTACTAGTTATCCTAATCTATAAAATAAATAAATAAATAAGTAAATAAGTAATAATAGGAGAATAATAGATAGAATAAGGAAAAATATAGCTTAATACTACTATTCCTATAAGCGCTAAATCCTTAATCCCTAGCGCTATAGATTAGTTAAACTAGCCGCTAAATAGCTCTCTAAGGAAACGAATTAAATTATAATTAAATAATAGGAATAGGCTTTTAAACCCTTTAATAAAGGAAATAAATAGTAATTAAATAGTATAATAGCTAATTAAATAGCGCTCTTATAATAGCTAGATATAAGCTCCTAAAATCTCTAAATCGCTAATATATTAATAGAGGGTAGAAGAATAATTATTATTACCCCTGTTATTAGCTTTCTTAATAAGAATAATAGAATTAAACCGCCTTTAATAGGAATAATAGAATTAAACTATTTAAATAGGATTAATAGATCCTATTAAGCTAATTTAGTAAATATTATACTCTATAGATCTATATATCTAGTTAATAAATTATAGTAATTCTATTCCTTTTATTTTCCCTCTTCCCTATAATAATTCTTTATTTTTAAGATTAGCTAGCTTAATCTACTATTTTAGAGCTCCGACGATTATTAAATCCCTATTTTTATTACTCTCTCTTTCTCTCTTTTTCTCTTATCCTAGCCTCGATAATACTATTTAAGCGTAAAGCCCTTATACTTATTACCCCTCCCGCTAAGAGAGTAGCGAAGCGTAAGAACCTAATCGGCATTAATCGTAGGAGCTACTAATCCGGGATATAATATATATATATAGTAATATTTATAAGGTCCCCTATTTAGAGTATTTAAAGTCTTATCTTACTAGTAAGTAAATTAAAATTAACGTTAATAGCGTATATTATAATTTAGAGCTTAAGGGTTCCTATTATTATAAATATACTTCTAAGTACTTTTATAAATTAATATAAACTTCCGCGATCTCTATTTTCTAGTATCTATAGCTCTAACGATTATTATCTATAATCTAGTTAGGGCGTTTAAGCCCGCTATAAAGTTTTTAGCTATTTAGGATAAGAATAATAAGCTAATAAACTCTCTTCTCTATTATTTCCCTAATTATCTAATTATACGATTAGCTAATAGGGGATATAGGATATAGAGAAGTAATATATTATTATAAAGGGTATATTAACGATTATTAAGGAGGAGGAAGCGAAGGGGGGTAATAACCTTAATAAGGACCTCGATAGTCTTTATAATACTAACCGTAAGGCGGCTAAGTAGGCTATAGCTCTATAGCTCTTTAACTACTTCTAGTAGGACTCGCTAGAGTAGTTAAACTCGGATTCTTCGGATTCTAAGGCTTAGTCCGCTTTATAGAATAGTTACTTTACTATTTTACTAATTATAGGGTCGTCGTTTTTACTTCTAGGGTACTCGTTTTTAAGCTTTACTATATTTTTACTAATATTAATTACTTTTACCCCTTAATTATTCTTTTCTTAATATTTAATTTATCCTTTAATCCTAATTATAACTTCATTAAAGCTTATTAGTACTTCTAGTACTTAGTTTAGTACTCCTTTAGTTATTAAATCTATAGGGTTATCGCCTCTAGCGATCTAATGAATTTCGTCGATTTCGTATTCTTTATAGCTTTATTATAATACTATAAGATCTATTATTAAGCGTTTCTCTACTATTATACTTAATTAAACTAGGTATTAATAGAGCGAATAGCTATCGGTATAGATAATTATCTATAGAAGTAGTAGTTCTAAGCATTTATAGATCTCTTAGAGCGTCTATTTAAGGATATAAGCTATATCGAAGCTATTAATTATCCTATAGATCTCGCTAGCTAGAATTAAATATATAATCTATTTATATTTAATAGATTATTAATAGAGGATATTATTATATATTATAAAGGTATTCTCCTAATCGTAAGAACGTTTATTATTAAGGAGGATAATAAATCTAATTTATAAACTTAGGTCCTTATTATTAGCGAAGGAGCTATTAATAAATATATAAAGTTAAGCCGTTAAGAGATCTAAGCGTATATAATTTAGGCTATAGCTTATATTAGCGATCTACTATTATATATATTTATTAAGCTATTTAAAGTCGTCCTTTTATAGGTTCTTAGCTTAAGCTATAATAGAGAAATCGAAGGCTACTTCTAATTAATAGGTTAAAGTAATATAGGTACTACGAGCTCTCTAGGCGATATATTCCTATTCTAAGCTCGCTATCCCTAGGGTTACTAGCTCTAGGCGATTATTTTAGCTTTTCTATTAAATCGTAAGGTCTTTAATTCTAACTTTAATAATATAACTATTAAAGACGCTATTAGATCCTATATTAAGGATAGAAGTAAGCTTTACTTAGAAGCTAGCGCTTTCGAGCTCTATTTATTCCTTTTATATAAATATAGGCTCTCCGAAGTTAAAGGTATTATTAATCTATATTCCGATTAGTCTAAAGCTCTCTCTAGCTATAATTAGAAGTAAATATAGATCGTAGCCTATTAGAATAGCGTTTAGGCGCTCTCTATAATAGTATTAATAGGTTATAAACTAATAGAGACCTAATTCTATAATATTATAGAGCGGCTTTATAATATAGAAGACGATTCTATTAGGGTATCTATATTATAGCTCTTTAAGAATATATAGGAGAATATTATATAATAGATCTATAGCGCTCTAGGTATAAGCTTAATTAATATTATAGAGTATTAATTAATAGCTACGTTACTATAATATTAGGGTAATTACTAGGATTAGTTATTAGCTATAGCGTATAATCGTAGACGATTACGTTAATAGGGTTATCTTCTCTTAATTACTATATCCCTAAACTATTAATCTTAACTTCTTATATAGACCTTAAGGGAGGCCTTTTACTTCTCTTATAAGCTAGTATTTAAAGATCTTAGTACTAGGAAATACGGATCTCCTAATCAGTACGATTATTCTAGCTACTAGGAATAAATCGATTTCCTCCTAGTCGGACTATTTAAATAGCTTCCTAGGGGTCGTTATTCTACTTTTATTATATAGTTAAATAGCTAGGTCGTACCCCTACTATTCCCTTTTAATAATAAATTAGCGCTCGATCTATAAAGTCCTAATTATATTATTCTTATAATCTATAAAAGCTATTTATAATAGATTCGTAGTATTTATTAACTTCCTAGGTCTCTTATATTATTATAATAGAATTAGGTCTAAATACTTAAATAGTTCTAGGGTCTCTAGAGTTCGAATTACTATTATCTCCCTAGCTTATTAATCTAGCGATCTATTATATAGCTTAACGTATATTCCTCTAAACTCTATTAGGCTATTAACTATTTCGATTATAATTATTATATTAGAAACTATTATAACTTTATAAGGACTAGTCTATTTCTCCTATTCTCGGAATATAAGAACGTTGCTTCCTAGCTCTAGCGATCTCGGTAATAATTACTTAATATCTAGTCTATTATAGGTATTAAGAGTATTATTAACCTTCCGCTTAGTAACTATTCGCTAAAGCTCTACTATCGCCTTATTAATTACTTTAGTATACTATACTTAGGTCGTAGTAAATGCTAAGTTAATAGTAATCCTAGGTATTGCCCTAAATATAAGTAATATAGGTACTAATCTATTAGGCCTAGTAGTATTATTTATTGCCTTTATAGCTCCTTAAAGTAGCGATTCTAGGCTTATATTACGAGACTCTACTTTTAAGATCTCGTATACTCTATATATTAGCTTATAATAGCTCTTAACCTTATCGATTAATTAATAGGCCTTTATAGGGATCTAATAATAGGTTATACTTAGGAGGCGTATCTCTACCCTAAACTCTATAGAGGTAAAGTTCGTTCTAGTATTAATAGTTATAATATCTAGAGGCCTAAGGTATATATCTAATTAATACCTCTTAAGAGCTTCCTATATTATATAAGCTATAAAATTAAGAATAAAAGTTATAGATTAAAATCCTATATTTATATTGATTATATAAAGAATAGGCTTTTTATCTAAGTATATAATATCGACTAAAACCTTATTATTAAAGTCGATATCTAACCTAAGGGTAAACTTAAAGCGTTATAGAGACTTCCCTTTAATCTAATAATAGTAATAGAAGCGGTTTATTAGCTCTAGAGTATCCCGATTTACTTCCTAGTCTACTCTCTAGAATAGGTTCTATAGCTTCTCTATAGATAAATAACCGAACTATTTATAAATATATTAAAGCTCTACTTCTATTAGAAACGCTATTCTATTACTCTCTATCCCTATTATATATATAATCCTAGAGCTAATATAGGTCTTTATATTTAAGAAGAATTATAAATAGCTCTATTTATAAAAAATAGGTATATACTCTTAGATCTCCTTAATATACTTTACTAGCTTATTATATATATTATCTAAATAGATTCCGAGATCGTTTATATCTTTAATATAAAGTAGGAATAGGGTATCTATTAGGACGATATAGAATATAATTCTCTTAATTAATATTAGAATAGTAATCTCCTCTATTATAGAAATAGAATTTCCTATTCCGAATCTTATTCTAGCCCCTATTCCTTATTTATTAATTATTAAGCTTAATATTAAGGCTATTAGGGCCCTTATTTATAAAGCTCCTATTATAGAAACTAATATTATACCTATATTAGGGATAATATTATACTATATAGAAGTACTATTAATCTAATATTAAATAAAGAGCTATTCTATTAGAGCTATTATTTTAGCTTTCGGACTACTCCCCCTAATTCTATATTAGAATAACTTATTTACTAGGAAGTATATAGTATA
Source organism: Verticillium longisporum (assembly GCA_019188255.1). NCBI lineage: Eukaryota > Fungi > Ascomycota > Sordariomycetes > Glomerellales > Plectosphaerellaceae > Verticillium > Verticillium longisporum. The sequence continues at coordinate 3,346,723 of JAETXT010000011.1, forward strand.
GGTATTTATTAGTTCGCTCTCGGGATTAGACTTAAAAGTATCGTTTACTCCTAGCTTATCGGAAATAGGATTATCTAATTCCGAGCTCTTAATAGGTTCTATTATTATTAAAAATTAATAGTATCCCTTCTACTAATCCCTATATACTTCCTATATACGTTTCTATTACTCTTTCGAACGTTATTACTCCTTAGGAGAATATTTCGTCGATCTATAGTCTAATTTAGAATATATCTAGTATTTACGAATTCTAGATAATTAACGATTATTAGTTCTGCGTATTAATTACTCTCTACGATCTCCCCTTCTATTAACCTAGTAATATCCGCTCTTATAATATCTATTAGTATAGAAGTACTTAAGCATTCTAGTATTCTCCTCTACCTTTAATATACTCTTAAGCTATATAGATAGTATATTAAAAGATCGCTCTAGCCTTATTAATATAATCTTTAGCTCTAGGATACCTTAAACCGCTTTTAGAGTATTTATATAGAGATAAGTCTCTTCCTTAAATATATAATTAAGTATTCTCTAGTATTATTAAAGCCTATCTAGAAGGATCTAGAGAACTTCTATTTATAGCTTTCCTATATTATTAGCTTCTATTACTATAGAATAGAACGTTATTAAGCTCTAATCTATATAATACTATATTCTATTAATCTCTAAATCGAATTATTATTTAATTATTAAATATATTTAATAGAGTCTTATATTCTAGTTTATATATTCTAGGAAGAAAGTTTATATATACTTTAAAAGTATATTTAGGAAGAGTATATAGAGCTATATATAGCGGATTTATAATAGTTTATAAACGTTTATAAAGATATATATTTTATCGTTAAGGATATTATATATCTTATTAGAATAATTACTCTCCTTATTCTAGAGTAATATAAATTACTTAATTATAGCTCTATCGATTAATAAATTTACCGATTTATATAATAATAAAGTATAATATTAAATTAATAAATTCTAAGTAATATTTAGGGGTAGGGTCTTATTTCTTTATAATTAAAGTATAATCTCTTATTAGCTAGATTACCTATTCTATTAATTAGATAACCTTAGAACTAAGGGCTATTAGGGATCTATCCTCCCCGTGTATAGTTTTTAGATTTAAGATAGCTAAGCATTCCTTATAGATTACTATTCATCGTCCTATTAGTCTTATTATTCCTTTACTCTTTAGAATACTAAGTCCTAATTAATAATAATCGATTCTATTATATCGAGTATCTCTTCCTATAAAAGTATTAGGATTAATCTCTTTAACGTCTTAGTATTTACTACTCCTAGAAAAGGGATCCTACGCTCTATTAAATATACCTTTAATACTCGAGTAATTATTATATTATAGGAATTAAAGTCTTCTTCAGTCTAGCCCTAGAAGTCTTTAATAAATACCTCTAAGAGGTAAACTCTCTTTATAGTCCTATATATACTTATTACTTTAAAGATCTAAGCGCTCTTAAGATCTACGGATACCGAATCTAGTAATCTAAGGAACCGTAATTCTACTCTATTAATAATAAAGTTAATATCGAGACCCTTCCTAACCTTCTATATTAAGCGTAATATACTAAATTCTTCTAGAATACTATCGAACTCCTATTATATCTTTTTAATACTCTCTAGCTCTATTACGGAGCTATTATTATAATCCGAGGAGCTTATTATCGCTAATTTTATTAAAGCTCTATTATAGCTAATTAACAATTCCGTAGAGCTTCGTTTATCGGGTTTAATAGCTAGTAATATAGCTTAGGTAGTAATCTTAGGCGTAAGAGTCCTAAGGTACTCGAAGTAGACGGTGCTCCTATAGATTACGTAATAGGGGATTTCCCTATTACTAAGCTCTTATAAGAGTCCTAAAGTATTTAAAGTAAATAGTGCTTTTGCGATTATTTATAAAGTATAATTGATAAGCTTATATATAGCGAATTTACTATCTATAGGATCGATCCTAACTTCTCTAGCTCTAGCTATTCTATATTACATTAAACGTAATACTAATTAGTATTAAGAGGGCTTTACTATTTATATAAACCCTAATTTATTACTTTAGCTATGCTTAAGAGCTCTAAATTAATAGGGTAGGTAATATAAAGGTTATAATTATTAATGATTCTATCTCTCTAAATTACTACTACCTATATAAATTAGATATACCTATCTAATTTACCGATTATATAAGCTATAAATTATATACTCCTAAGAGCTATAAATCCTAGCCCCAGTAATTACTATATCGGTAAATCCTATATAGTAATTACCGATCTAGGTAATCCCCTAATATTAGTTTAATAGAGTTATTATTTTTACTTCTAAGATATTTATTTTTAAGCTTTATTATATTTTTAGTAATATTAATTACTTTTACCCCTTAATTATTCTTTTCTTAATATTTAATTTATCTTTTAATCCTAATTATAATTTTATTAGAGCTTATTAGTATTTCTAATATTTAATTTAATATTCTCTTAATTATTAAATCTATAGAGTTATTACTTCTAGCGATCTAATGAATTTTATTAATTTTATATTCTTTATAGCTTTATTATAATATTATAAGATCTATTATTAAGTATTTCTTTATTATTATACTTAATTAAATAAAGTATTAATAGAATAAGTAGCTATTAATATAGATAATTATCTATAAGAATAATAGTTCTAAGTATTTATAGATCTCTTAGAATATCTATTTAAGGATATAAGCTATATTAAAACTATTAATCATCCTATAGATCTTATTAGCTAGAATTAAATATATAATTTATTAATATTTAATAGATTATTAATAGAGGATATTATTATATATTATAAAGGTATTCTCTTAATTATAGGAATATTTATTATTTAGGAGGATAATAAATCTAATCTATAAATTAAAGTCTTTATTATTAATAAAAGAGCTATTAATAAATATATAAAATTAGGCTATTAAGAGATCTAAGTATATATAATTTAGGCTATAGTCTATATTAGCGATCTACTATTATATATATTTATTAAGCTATTTAAAGTCGCCCTCTTATAGGTTCTTAATTTAAGCTATAATAGAGAAATCGAAGGCTACTTCTAATTAATAGATTAAAATAATATAAATACTGTAAGCTCTCTAAATAATATATTCCTATTCTAAGCTCGCTATCTCTAGGGTTGCTAGCTTTAAGCGATTACTTTAACTTTTCTATTAAATTATAAGATCTTTAATTCTAATTTTAATAATATAATTATTAAAGACGCTATTAGATCCTTTATTAAGGATAGAAGTAGGCTTTACCCGGAAGCTAATACTTTTAAGCTCTATTTATTCCTTTTATATAAACGTAGGCTCTCCGAAGTTAAAGGTATCATTAATCTATATCCTAATTAGCATAAAGCTTTCTCTAGCTCTAGTTAGGAGTAAATACGGATTATAGCCTATTAGGATAGCGTTTAAGCGCTCTCTATAATAGTATTAATAGATTATAAACTAATAGAGACCTAATTCTATAATATTATAGAATAGCTTTATAATATAGAAGACGATTCCTTCTAGGTATTTATACTATAGCTCTTTAGGAATATATAGGAGAACGTTATATAATAGATCTATAGTATTCTAGGTATAAGCTTAATTAATATTATAGAGTATTAATTAATAGCTATATTATTATAATATTAAAGTAATTACTAGGATTAATTATTAGCTATAGTATATAATCGTAGGCGATTATATTAATAGGGTTATCTTCTCCTAGTTATTATATCCTTAAACTATTAATCTTAACTTCTTATATAGGGCTTAAGGGAGGCCTTTTATTTCTTTTATAAACTAGTATTTAAAGATCTTAATATTAGGAAATATAGATATCTTAATTAATATAATTACTCTAGCTATTAAGAGTAAATCGATTTCCTCCTAATCGGACTATTTAAATAGCTTCCTAAGGGTTATTATTCTACTTTTATTATATAGTTTAATAGCTAAATTATAACCCTATTACTCCCTTTTAATAATAAATTAATATTCGATCTATAAAGTCTTAATCATATTATTTTTATCATTTATAAAAGCTATTTATAATAGATTTATAGCGTTTATTAACTTCTTAGGTCTCCTATATTATTATAATAAAATTAGCTCTAAATATTTAAATAGTTCTAGAGTCTCTAGAGTTTAGATTATTATTATCTCCTTAATCTCTTAATCTAATAATCTATTATATAGCTTAATATATATTCCTCTAAACTCTATTAAGCTATTAACTATTTCAATTATAATTATTATATTAGAAACTAATATTACCTTATAAGGACTAATCTATTTCTCCCGCTCTCGGAATATAAGAATATCGCTTCCTAGCTCTAGCGATCTTAATACTAACTATTTAATATCTAGTCTATTATAGATATTAAGAGTATTATTAACCTTCTATTTAGTAATTATTTACTAAAGCTCCGCTATCGCTTTATTAATTACTTTAATATATTATATTTAGATCGTAATAAGCGCTAAGTTAATAGTAATCCTAAGTATTACCCCGAATATAAATAATATAGGTATTAATCTATTAAGCTTAGTAGTATTATTTATTGCCTTTATAGCTCCTTAAAGTAGCGATTCTAGGCTTATATTACGAGACTCTACTTTTAAGATCTTATATATTCTATATATCGGCTTATAATAGCTCTTAACCTTATTAATTAATTAATAGGCCTTTATAGGGATCTAATAATAGGTTATATTTAGGAGGTATACTTCTACTTTAAACTCTATAAAAGTAAAGTTTATTCTAGTATTAATAGTTATAATATCTAGAGGCCTAAGATATATATTTAATTAATACCTTTTAAGAGCTTCCTATATTATATAAGCTATAAAAGTAGGAATAAAAGTTATAAATTAAAATCCTATATTTATATTAATTATATAAAGAATAAGCTTTCTATTTAAATATATAATATCGATTAAAATCTTATAATTAAAGTTAATATTTAATTTTAAAGTAAATTTAAAGTATTATAGAGACTTCCCTTTAATCTAATAATAATAATAGAAGTAGTTTATTAGCTCTAGAATATCCCGATTTATATTATAATCTATTTTCTAGAATAGGTTCTATAGCTTCTTTATAGATAAATAATTAAAATATTTATAAATATATTAGAGCTCTACTTCTATTAGAAATACTATTCTATTACTCTCTATCTCTATTATATATATAATCTTAGAATTAATATAAATCTTTATATCTAGTAAGAACTATAAATAGCTCTATTTACGAAAAATAGGTATATATTCTTAGATCTCCTTAATATACTTTATTAGCTTATTATATATAATATCTAAATAGATTCTAAGATTATTTATATCCTTAATATAAAGTAGGAATAGAGTATCTATTAGGACGATATAGAATATAATTTTCCTAATTAATATTAGAATAATAATCTCTCTATTATAGATATAGGGTTTCTTATTCTAAATCTTACTCTAGCCCCTATTCCCTATTTATTAACTATTAGGCTTAGTATTAGGGCTATTAGGGCCCTTATTTATAAAGCTCCTATTATAGAAACTAATACTACGTTTATATTAAGGATACTGCTATATTAAATAGAAGTACTATTAATCTAATATTAAATAAAGAGCTATTTTATTAGAGCTATTATTTTAGTTTTTAGATTATTCCCTCTAATTCTATATTAGAATGACTTATTTACTAGGAAGTATATAATATAAGTATTTATTAGTTCGCTCTTAGGATTAGATTTAAAGATATCGTCTACTCTTAGCTTATCGGAAATAGGATTATCTAATTCCGAGCTCTTAATAGGTTCTATTATTATTAGAAATTAATAATATCCCTTTTATTAATCCCTATATACTTCCTATATATATTTCTATTATTCTTTTAAATATTATTACTCCTTAGGAGAATACTTTATCGATCTATAATCTAGTTTAGAATATATCTAATATTTACGAATTCTAGATAATTAACGATTATTAATTCTATATATTAACTATTCTCTATAATCTCCCCTTCTATTAGTTTAGTAATATCCGCTCCTATAATATCTATTAATATAGAAGTACTTAGGTATTCTAATATTCTCTTCTATTTTTAATATATTCTTAAGCTATATAGATAGGGTATTAAAAGATCGCTCTAATCTTATTAATATAATCTTTAGCTCTAGGATACTTTAAACCGCCCTTAGAGTATTTATATAAAGATAAATCTCTTCCTTAAATATAAAATTAAGTATTCTCTAATACTATTAAAGCTTATCTAGAAGGGTTTAGAGAATTTCTATTTATAGCTTTCCTATATTATTAATCTTTATTATTATAAAATAAAATATTATAGAGCTCTAATCTATATAATACTAAACTCTATTAATCTCTAAATTAAACTATTACTTAATTATTAAATATATTTAATAGAATCCTATATTCTAGTTTATATATTCTAAGAAAAAAGTTTATATATACCCTAAAAGTATATTCGGGAAGAGTATATAGAGCTATATATAATAGATTTATAATAATTTATAAACGTCTATAAAGATATATATTTTATTATTAAGGATATTATAGATCTCCTTAGAATAATTATTCTCCTTATTCTAAAGTAATATAAATTATTTAATTATAGCTCTATCGATTAATAAATTTACTAATTTATATAATAATAGAATATAGTATTAAGCTAATAGGTTCTAAGTACTATTTAGAGGTAAAGTCTTATTTCTTTATAATTAAAGCGTAATCTCTTATTAGCTAGATTACTTACTCTATTAATTAGATAACCCTAGAACTAGGGGCTATTAGGGATCTATCCTCCCTATTTATAGTTTTCGGATTTAGGATAGCTAAATATTCCTTATAGGTTATTACTCGTCGTCCTACTAATCTCGCTATTCTTCTACTCTTTAGAATATTAAATCCTAATTAATAATAATCGACTTTATTATATTAAGTATTTCTTCCTATAAAAGTATTAAGATTAATCTCTTTAATATCTTAATATTTATTACTCCTAGAAGAGGGATCCTATACTCTATTAGATATACCTTTAATACTTAAATAATTATTATATTATAGGAATTAAAGTCCTTTTCGGTCTAGCCCTAGAAATCTTCGATAAATGCTTCTAGGAAGTAAACTCCTTTTATAATCCTATATATATTTATTACTTTAAGGATCTAAGTGCTCTTAAGATCTATAGATACTAAATCTAGTAATTTAAGGAATTATAATTCTATTCTATTAATAATAAAGTTAATATCGAGACCCTTCTTAACCTTCTATATTAAATATAATATACTAAGTTCTTCTAGAATACTATCGAACTCCTATTATATCTTTTTAATACTCTTTAGCTCTATTATAGAGCTATTATTATAATTTAAAGAGCTTATTATTATTAATTTTATTAAAGCTCTATTATAGCTAATTAACTATTCTATAGAGCTTTATTTATTAAATTAATAATTAATAATATAGCCTAGATAATAATCTTAGGTATAAGAGTCCTAAGATACTCGAAGTAGATAGTACTCCTATAGATTATATAATAGAGGGTTTCTCTATTATTAAGCTCTTATAAGAGTCCTAAAATACTTAAAGTAAATAATACTCTTATAATTACTTATAAAGTATAATCGATAAGCTTATATATAGTAAATTTACTATTTATAGAATTAATTTTAATTTCTCTAGCTCTAGCTATTCTATATTACGTTAAATATAATATTAATTAATATTAAGAGGGCTTTATTATTTATATAAACCCTATTTTATTACTTTAGTTATATTTAAGAGCTCTAAATAGGTAGGGTAGGTAATATAAGACTTATAATAATTATTAATACTCTCTCTCTAAATTACTACTATTTATATAAATTAGATATACCTATTTAATTTACTAATTATATAAGCTATAAATTACGTACTCCTAAGAGCTATAAATCCTAGCCCTAGTAATTACTATATCGGTAAATCCTATATAGTAATTACTGCCCTAGGCGATTCCCTAATATTAGTTTAATAATATCGCTTATTATACTTATCTTCTTTAAAAATAATAATTAAGACCCCTTTAATAGGTAATTAAAGGTTAAAGCCCTTAATAGATTATATAAAAACTACTCCTTTATTTCTAGAAGGCTATCGAATCCGAGATCCTTCCTAAATCGTTACTTATAGATAAATAACGCTTATACTATTACTACCTCGCCTTTTAATAGTATAAGCCTATCTAGGCCCTCGCGGATTATCTTTATAACTTCTAATTATTCCTCCTTAACTGCTACGGCCTAATAGTACTATAAAGCTAGTAAAGTAGTTAAAGAAGGTAAATCGAGATTAGAGAGATCGACTTTTAGAATAGAAGTCTCTAAATTATACCCTAGATCCTATTTCTTACTTAGCCTCTCGATCTATAGCCTCTAAACCTCTATTCTAATATTATTCTTATTTCTAATAGATTTCTATTTATAATAGTATTCCTATATTTCCGAGATATCTTCGCCTATTATATATAAATATAGCTATATAGCTTAACATAATAAATTAATATATAAAAACCCTTAAGTTCTTATTTATAATAACCTTTTATTCCTCGCTTTAAATATATCCTAATTTACTTCTAAAATCGATATCCTATTTATAAAGGCGACACTTAAGGGTTGGTGTCTTGGTGTGATACAGGGGCACTCAGCTACTACAAGCCAAAGTCGCGCCTCGTGCTGTCTGACCCTGCCAGAAGCACTGTCTCTCCTGATGACAGCTGATATCCAAAACGCTCACATCGCGCAACATCTTTGCACCTTCAATTGATCAACTTCTTTCGAATCTCCGGACGAAGCTGTCGTCATGAGAATTACTCGATGCACCCCTGACATATAGCCTCTTATCACAAGCCCCCACGTTACTCGGCACGCGAACCGATTGAGTAATTGCTCCCCAACCTTGTGCCCATATCGGCCATTCACCAGTCCATCAGCACAACCTTGCCCGCGTTGCTTTCTTCTGCCCTGCAGGGGTATTCCCCGACGCCACAACGGCCCGTTAGATGACATGCCCCCGGCGGCAAAGCCCCTGATTGTACTAGCAGGTGATGCCGTTTATCTAGACTACGTCCTCTTTGGCGGTCCTCCGATCTGACAGATCGCATTCTCTCCTTCAGCTTCTTCTTCTTCTTCTTCCTCTCTTCAATTGCAGCCCGTCGCATCTCCTGCAGCCTGTCATCGATCCGTCTCGTCGCCATCCCCCCCTCCACCCCGGCTCGTCGTCGAAAGAGCGCCCGCAGCCGAAATAAGCAGTCCACCCACACACCCCAAGGGCCGCCCCGAACGCCCGCACGATGCGCTCGCACCCGTACACGCCCCCACCGCCCCTCCCGTCCGTCCTCGACGAGCTCGCCGCCGTCGCGCCGCTGCCGAACCAACGTCCTCGCCGCGCCTCCTTCGACGACGCCGTCTCCGCCACCGCCGCCGCCCCCGCAGACATACCCCTCGAGGCCCTCGACCCCGAAACGAGCCAGTTGCTGCCGGCGAGGAAACGGAGGCACAGGGTGCGCATACAGGGCAAGCTGGCGCTCGTCAGGAGCATATCGACGGCGAACCTATCGGGCAAGGCTGCGGCGCAGGCGTCTGGCAGGGCGGGCGGGAGTCTCGAGGGAAGCGCAGCGGGGAGGACGAGGAGCTGTCGCAGACGAGTGATACGGAGGAGGAGGCTCGGGAGGTTGCCGTGCGGGACCAGCAGTTACGGGGGTACGGGATTGGCGGGGCGGGCAATATCCGTGAGTACTACGTTTGCGGGCAGCGGCCGTGTCACGTCATACTAATCGGGGGTGTAGGGCGGCCGACGGAGGTGTATGGACTGTCGAGGCCATCAGAAGGGCCTTCGACGAGTGGTGCGGACCGGGGATTGAGGAATCTGCGGCATCTGATCGGGCGCATGGGGGACCTTAAAAATAGGGGATCATCTTGAAAGTGTTATGAATTGAGCGTGCTGAAAGGTCCAAGTTGATGCGTGTTCTGCCACCAGCGCCCTGCCTCATATCGTGCAACATCATCTGAGCAGCCGGCTTTGCGCACAGCGAGAGCTCTGTTGGGTGCTAGTCACCAAGAGCGGGTTTCTGCCATGAGCCTGAATATCGAACGTCCCATGCTCGTCGAGCTAATTTCAACACACAACAGGCTTTACTCACTCTAAACCGAGGACACAGTCAAACATTGTCATCACGACTAGCACTTTAAAGAAGATGTAGGTGCCGAAGCCGCCGACTCCCAGGTTGACGAGCATGGGCGGCACGGCCCTCGAGACCACAAAGTTGAACAACCACTGCGTGGCGGCGGCGTAAGAGACGTTGGTGGCACGGAGACGGGTGGTCGCAATCTCGGAAACGTAGATCCAGCAGACGGGGCCCCATCCGAACTGGAAGAGCGAGGCAAAGAGGAAGATGCAGACGAGGGCAACGTAGCCGGCGGCAGAGACGTCCTCTTCAGACTTGGGGTCGGGCTGTGTGACGCGGATGAAGATGGCGATGTAGAGCATCATTCCGGCCATGGCGATACCGGTCCAGATGAGAGAGCGGCGGCGGCCGAGGGAGTCGGCGACGAAGATGAGGAAGACAATGACGGCAATGAGCTTTACGAGGCCGTAGATACCTGTATTTCCTTCAATCAGCGGAGAAAGGCAGGTTGACGGGTTCGTTACATACCAGTGGCAAAGAGCTCGTTCGACTCGCCCCTGACGCCGAGACTGTTGAAGATCATGGGAGCGTAGTAGTTGATGGCGTTCGTGCCTGATAGGTCCCAGTTAGCCCAAACACTAGGAAAACGTTGCTGTTCTTGAACCTACCCGTCATTTGCTGGAAGAACATGAGAAGGATACTGATGATGGCACGGCGTCTGTTGGCGGGAATCGTCCACATCTCGCGCTGCAGAGACCACCAGGTTGTGCCGTCAAGAAGAAGGTTCTCTTCCTCGATCGAAGCCTTGATGGCGGCGAACTCGTTGGCAACGTAGGGGTGAGTGGGAGGCAGGGCGCGGATCTTGGAAAGAACCGACATGGCCTCTTCCCAACGATCCTGTTTGGCGAGATGGCGAGGACTTTCGTTGCAAAGCCACATGCTGACCATCAAAAGTAGAGGAGGAATGGCTTGGAAGACCAGTGGGATGAGGAACCGAGCCTGACCAGAGATGTGCTGGATGCAGCCGTAGTTGATCCAGTAAGCCAAGAAGATGCCAAAAACGATGAAGAGCTGGTAGATGCCGGTAAGACCACCGCGAATAGCACGAGGAGCGTTCTCGGCAACGTAGAGAGGGTTGACCATGGACGCAAAGCCGGTGCCGAAGCCAGAAACGAACCTGCAATTGTCAGTACTGTTACTCGCTTAGGACCGCCACCAGAACCTGGAGTCCTGTCTTCTTACCTGCCAATGTACATGGGTGCAAGATGACCTGAAGCCGCAGCTTGCAGAATCACACCGATGAGAGAGATACCACCAGCACCCCAGATGAGAACGGGTCGGCGGCCGAAGCGGTCAGCAGCGTGAGCCGCGAGAAGGGCGCCAAGGAAACATCCGGCCTGGAGAGTGCTGACGATGTTGGCACTCAGGTTGGCACGCTGGTTATCAGTGGCGTACTCCGGGCTCAGTCGGTACAGGCTGCAGGGTGCACGTGTAAGCTTGTGACCAGTGACTCAATAGCTCGGAAGTCAACCTACTCCTGGAATTCCGGCATTCTCAAGACACCACCAATGGCTCCGGTGTCGACTCCAAAAATCAAGCCGCCGAAACAAGCCTGCAGTGGGGTCAGTCGAGAGAACGAGGATACGTCTATGGATAGCCGGCACTCAGACAAAGCACACCCGGCGGCAGCACACAACTGGCAGCTCTGTGGCACCTGCGCTCCCGCTCCGTCTGCTCGTCTACCACACCGCCGGAGAGGAATGATTCTGGAACACATACCGAGCAAGCAAGAGCAAAAGCCCTCCATCCGTAAATCTCGGGGGGGTCCTCTTTCATGGCGTCATTTTTGACGATCTTCTGCATGAGACCCATGATGGCGGCTCGAAGTGTTCGTGCAACCGCGATGAAAGTCGACCAGGTGTTTCAAAGCTCAGATAATGTCGCGTAATGAGTTGGTCAGGCTTTTGGGGTACTGCGGGTACAGGATCTGACGAAGCATGGTATCGAAAACATGACACACAATTCGGTCGGCTGGCGCCCTTTATACCCGCCGATAATGCTACATCTGACAGTCTGTGGACGACAGTTGGGGATAAAAGCAATGCCGATCCCACCACTTGAGCCAGCAAATGGGCTGTCCACGCGAAATTCAGTCCATGGGTAATGCGGCGCAAGCGTGAGAAATGGAGTCGTTGGGTGCATGGTCAAGCATTGGCATGCATTGGCAAACGAGCTTGGCTGTTGAGCACCACGGTGCTAGGTGGGCTCCAGGCATTTTTAGGTCGCGAGCCAAGATCAAACAAGAAATATCAATGGTGGAGAGCCCCCATGGGGTACTCACGCCCAGCATTACTGTTTCTCCAGCCAAGAGCCCAAGATGGTTGAATTATCCTCCACTAATCAGACCACGCCGTCGTCGTCGACGGTGTTGGGATATTCGCACCTCCGCGATTGAGCCGCTCGGGCCCGCGCCCCGGGGGGTTTGCCCATATTCTTTTCCCCCGCCAACTAGCGTCGGGTCTCCGCCTCCGGGCATAGGCAGAACCGCCGAGAGACAGAGGTTGATATACCGCATTCCGAGGAACTCGCTGGTCAATCGCGCTTTTCCGGCACGCTCTCGATGTATCTTGTCACAGAGTCGTGCACTTGATAGTAGCAGAACCCTAAAAGCTCCGGCCAAGATTGGCAGATCTGGGGTCACATCGAAGGCATTCATTTAGGCGAAAAGTCTACGACTGCCCCCCTTGTGAGACCTGGAATGGCTAAATGACGAGACAAAAGCCGTGATTGGAGGACCGATGTCTCCAGGTTGTCGTAAGCCTGGCCTTGTCCCGTGAAGCATGCGCGTATCAATACCATTCCAAGCCTCTCAGATCCCCTTGTCAACAGAAAAGCTAGTGCTGTTGCTGCTATGTTACCAATTCCGCCATTGCTTTCTTCTTTCACGAGAGTACGACGACAAGACTTGGGGTTGGGGATAATGAGGTGGCGTCGGCGTTAGAAGGCAGCGCGGCGGCACAAGCATTGAGCCGCCGCACCCCAAGATGGCGAAATTCATCTCCGCCTGCGGCCAAGAAGATGGTCCCAGGAAACATGTCGGGCGATAGGTGCTCACGTGGCACCGCCGGCGTGGACACCGCCAAGGCTCGCCTGCTTGATTGTCTCGCTGCTGCGTGCTAGTCAACTACATCCCGCCGAGTCCTTGCATGTTGATAGGTGATGAGCTTACAATGATGAGTCCCGATGGAAATCAATCAAACCTTCAGAAGAGATACATCGCAGAGACATATTCGGGGTAATCGTCGTTTGCAGGAAATCGATAGCCTCACAGTTGTTGGCCTCCAGTGGAATGAAACAACAATTGGGGAGAAAAGTCCATCATCACAGCGTCGTTGTGTTTGGAACTCTGGATTTCCCGTACTGAAACCCAACTCCCCCTTTCTAATCGACGTGAAAGGATTCCCATAATAAATAATACCAGTAGGAATAAATTGCAAACTATGAGGGCACCTCGGTCAATTGGTCGCGAGCCTGAACCTGATATTGCTGTAGGGCACTGCCGTGTCTGTCCAACCGCCCAGAAGAGTTTGAAAAAGGGTCAATGTTTAAGGTCGATGCAATATGCCATGGGTTTGTTGACATTGTATTATTCTCAGTCAAGCTTTAATATGCAGCAAGTGACACACAAGGAAGGGTCTTGAGCCTCTGAAATATGGAGGTCTTTCTCGTCACCGTCAGCTCTGTCGAGCGTGTGTTCATTTACGACTGCGGCAACGAAACGACTTGGACGACATGTGCGAACCTCACCTTGCCCGATCTGCCCCATTGGGTGTATCCGTATACCAGCTCGGAAGCCATCAATATACAATCTCGTACCCTCACATTGGTATCATGAATGATACTTAACATACATCATCTTACATAGGTTTCCATACCAGCCTCTCCGAGATCGTGACCGATGTCAGCCTCATCCCAGTCTGCGCTGGCCTGCATGGATTGCTTGGGTAGGCGCAGGTCAGGACCAGTCGGCAGGCAGCAGACCTAGCCTGGAGACAGTGCACCTAATAATGGTCAAGACATCAAAGACGGCTGCGATAAACTTTGGATGTAGTGGCTTGAAGACGCCACAGGCGAAGGAAGGTCGTGGTGAAGCAGCAAAAATAACCAGCAGCCACCACGTTTACCGTCAACATCTGGAGGTAATAGACCGCATGCTCTGGGTGTCAAGCCCTGTTGAAATAAACATGCGATATTGTTGAAACCCAGCGTTCTGCCGCACCTGCAGCCTGGAAGCCCAGTAGGCAAAACGACAAAAAGAAGTCTCAGACGAGATGCGTCAGGAATTGAGCCCAACGGGGGGCTCGAACCCCCAACCTTGAGATTAAGAGTCTCACGCTCTACCGATTGAGCTAGCCGGGCAGGCAGGTTGCTTGATGCTGTGTGCGAGACTCCAAAGCGTAATTATGTAGGGAAGCTCATGGGCCATTGAAGAGTTTTCGGCAGTCGGGTGGGCCCCCGACTGCGGTGTTTTCATGCTCCCGCGAGTCGCGCCATCGCCGGGTGGATTCGGGTCATGCTGCTATTTGGCGCCGGCGTTTGGCTGATAGCTCTCATGGGAATGTCCGATGCGACCCACGGTCAAGCTTCCTTCTGAGCGTCACAGCGTGCATTCACGTTTGAAAGATATCGCAGTGACTGTTGGAGAGACGCGACAGGCTCAGCTGGACAGGAAAAGGCTCATTTGCATCCAGCCCTTCACGCTCTTAAAGCCGATCACGTGATGGCTGACTCTAAGCTCTGTTGTACTCTACCAGTTTTCCGAGTGCCGTCATCAATGTGTCTGTGGGCGGTTTGGTCGCCGGGAATCGCAGCAGCAGCCCTGGTGAACTGAATTGCCAAGTCTCAAGTGTAGCGTAATCATAGCGGTTGCGCAGTATCACAGCCTGGATCAAGTGCTCGCATCGCATCTCGTAGAAGGCTACCTCAAACGGGCCTGGTAGGTTTTGATCACTGTTGTGGACAGACAGCCTGCTCCTGATGAACTGCATCATTCAAGCCACCCCCAAAGTCGTTGCCAAGGCCTAGGAAAATCGACTGACGACCTGAAGTTCCTCAAGTGTCGTGGCACTTGATGATTCGCATTTGCTGTGCATCTTGGCTCTCAGTCCGGACCAACAGCCCCAAACGGTATCCAGGCTGCCAGAATACATGCACCGCTGCCAAGCGCCGCCACCAGCTTTTGACACGAGACCTAGGCAGCTTCTGGTGCGTTCATCATGCGCAAATGCCGCTTCGTGTTCATTCATCTCAACAATTATCTTCGGTCGGTTCAGGATGCCTCCTGAATCCACCTTTTCTTGCTTTCCAGCGTCTAGTGCTCATGGCCCAGAATCGGCTCGTTGTCGGGCGAGCGTCATTGAGGATCAGTCGCGTTCACGAGAGGTCAGGATCCAGTATCAAGAGTCCTCGCCGGTGACAGCGCTTGAGCGGCCCACCACCACGCTTCACAAGCCTATTGTGCATCATGGTTGAGCCTCACTGAGCCTCAATTGAGCCTCCAGTCGGTACCACCCGCTGTTGCGAAATTGGCATACAGGCGATTCGATCCTCCATGGCGCGGTTCAGTTTGATTGGCAGCGGCCATGAACGTGCTGGCGGCCGCCCAAGACGAGAATCACACCACGCTCGCAGACGCCCGGAAAAAGCGTGATCGGGCGTATTGCCTGCGGTCCTCGCCGGAAAACATAGCCCTAAAAAAAGATGCTTAATGAGCCTAAGAAGCGGGCCGGAGATCCGGAGTCTCCAGAACCGGCCCCCCTAGCACGACCTAATCAACATTAGCCAGCCAGAAACGGGCGGCCGTCACGCCCGCTGGTTATGGCCGCTCCAGGCCTCTGGGCGCTGCTTGTGGGCAAATGACCCCTTGAAAGTGCCGTGACTTTTCCGTCCTCGGACGTGCCTCGACGCCTCTGCATCTTACAGAGAGGCATAGCCCCTAGAAGGCGCCAGCAACACGGGCTGGGCCGACGACTCATTAGCCTGAAGCATCTCTGCGCTGACACAAGGTGGTATGATTCTACGGACGACGAAGAATGGTCTTAGTCTAGTAATCCTCGCAAACGAACAGAATAAAAGCATCAAGGTGGAGGGCAATATGGGCACTCTGCATGTACGGTTTCTTCAACATTCAACCACTTCAGTACATTTGTACATCAGTTGAAAGACCAGCATCAATCAAATCCCTACAATCAATTCCACAATCAATTGACCTGAGACAACCATGGCGACCATTACATCGCCACCAACCCCACCACTACCAGCGCACCATCACTTCGCGCCAGACATGGATGATTCCATGGAGCACCTTCCTCTCAATGCAACGGCGTCTTGGAAATTCCCCAGGACCGACAGTGCCCACACCCTGATACCTCTCTCGACGATCCCCACAGCGGTCGATCACAATGGCCACGGCCATGGCCATGACCACGATCACGATAACGATGCCGCAGAGACCGACTTGACCGACGCTGCGGCTCGATGGCTGAAGCGCTCGGAACCCACCTATAGACCCATCTCTGAGCGACGTCTCAGGTTCGAGAGTCGACGTCCGACATGGCTTCGGGAATGCATCGCTGAGCCATTGGTGTCTTCATCTTTGTCCTCTGCGGCATCTCCTCCATCACCAGCTTCACCCTCCACCAATCTGACGACCTCGGCGTCACTGCCTTCGGGTCCATCTTCCAGATCGGATGGGCGTTTGCTGTCGGTGTCGCCATTGCCGTCATCACCTGCGGTCCCACCTCGGGCGGCCACTTCAACCCGGCCATCACCCTCGCCATGGCTTTTTGGCAGGATTTCCCCTGGCGCAAGGTCCCCTACTACATCTTCTCGCAGATCCTCGGTGGCTTTACCGCCGCCCTCCTTGTCGTCTGCATGTATTACACCAAATTTCAGCACATCGCCGACGAACTGATAGCCGCCGGCAAGCCCCTCGTTGGCGGTGGTTCGCCAGCATCTTGTCTCGCGCCCATGCCCCACGACGACCAGACCCTTGGCTACGTCTTTGCCGCCGAGTTCTTCTCCGACGCCTTCATCGGCCTTGCCATATGGGCTGCCCTCGACCCCGCAAACCCCTTCATCCAGCCGGCCGGCCTGCCCTTCGTCATCGGCCTCGCCTACGCCAGCATGATCTGGGGCTTCGGCAGCCTGACCCTCAGCACGAACCTCGCGAGGGATCTCGGTCCGCGCATGGTCGCCGCCATCTTCTGGGGACGCGAGGCTTTCACGGACCACTCGTACGCGCCCATTGGCATGCTTGTCAATGTGCCCGCCACGCTGCTTGCCACGGCCGTGTACGAGCTGTGCATGTGCGACAGCTTTGCTATTATTGCGAAGGGACATGCACGCCACCGTGACGGTGAAGAGGGGCTGTACCGCCACATGAGTCGGTGCGGCATGTTAGATGAGGAGAGGGGGTACTTGCAGCATGTTACTACCCATCGGGACTGAAAATGTTAAGAAGAAGTGAAGAGTTTAGAGACGATGAGACGAAGATATGATTCATGATGAACCAAAAGGTTGGATTTGGAGTAAATTTAATACTTAATCCCTTTAATTACGACTATATTGACATGACGTGATCTCAGTCTCAAAAAGGTTGAGCCAAGCTGAGGTGAGGCACTCAAGGTTGACTGTGGGAGGTGAATATAGCAGATCATAAGGTGTCATGTAGTGGCCGTGAAGCACGAGGGAACGTCTTCTTGACGGGTTACTACCTATATTTGCAAATTACATTGGAGGCATTTCGCCCGGTTGTATTCCACAGAGGCCCTCGAGCTGTCATTATTGAGACTCTGAGTCGGGTTTGCGACCCTGACACCCCAGCGCATGCAGTCCCGAGAAGTCCTGACTTTAAGGAAGAAGAGAGAAAGCCAGCAGGTCTTTGCTGTCCGTTGCAGGTACGCCATAATGTGCAGCCGACGCAAGAGCGACTAAAGAGAAGAGCGTTTACACCGTCGACGCACTTTGTGCCATGATAAGTGCCTGCCGGGTTGTCAAGAAGCGCATTGCCAACAACTGATGAGGCAGCTGCTCGCACAACCCCCTTTCTGTTTGTGATTCGAGCCCGCTGCCGGAAATGTGGCCACGCGCGCGAATCGGACGAAATGTTGTGATTTCCATCCCGGCTTGCCTTAACAAGACGGCCGCGGGCCCTGAAGGAGTCCAACAACTCACTTTACTCTCAGCATCATCGCTCCGAGCGCTGCTCATCTCACCGGGGGCTTCACCGCGACTTGGCAAGCTTTGTTTTCAATTGTCTTAGTCTCCGAGGACTTGTCTCTTCTTCATCTCCAGCGTCATTCCACCCGTATACCCGCCGGGTACAAACGACATTCGCATAGTAATCCATCGCTCGACGAAAGCCGTCATGGTTCCACTGGTAAGGTGATGTGCACTTCTTGGCATAGCCAATATTGCTCCATTGGAGAAATTTTGGACTGCGCCCTCTGGAACTCACGCCCCTGAGATCTTCCCCACAAGTGTATCATCCGATCACAAAGTGAACCATTTACCAACAATCGCTTTGTGATTTTCACAGGATAAGGATGTTCCTTGTGTTTCCCCGTATGCCAACTTACCACGTGGGAAGCGCCAAGACCCTGTCAGCGGCTGGCTTACCTGTGTGTCCTCACCAGTGCTTCATGTTGAGCCTGCACAGCCACCCCCGAGCTGCGCTCACAGTGGGTGCCAGAGCCTTAGCGTAGTGCGACTGTCAGTGCTTCCATGCTCATCTCCAGTGATTTTCCAAGAATCAGATGCAATAGTTTTCCGAACCATTCGATCTACCCGCTGTTGTCTGTAGATCGAAACCCAATCAAGCGTGGCCCGCAGCCCCACGAGGATGCTCAGGGATGTACCTCGTGAGGGGCCAAGCCCTCCCCGTCCGTGAGCGGAGCTTCTCTGGGATATCCTCCGTCTCTGATCAGCATTGGGCGCTACAGACTGGGCAAGTCATGGAACCGATCATTGCTTCTGCTTACTCAAATCGAAACTTCATGCGGCGATTATCCACAAATCTCCGTCTCGTAGATTGCAGGGCAATCAGGGCTTTGTGATTGCGGTGCAGCGTTATACTCGGCCAGCGCCGTTCTGGGGTTGAGTCAACGAGATGTAGCGAGGCGGCGATAGAGTCGAATGACAACATAAGAGCAACTGCAAATCCTCCCAATGAACGCTTTTGTTTCCTTCGCTCATCATCAGCATCTGACCAGGGGTCTTTCACTCATCTTACCTTTTTCGTTGTGACTTTCTATCACATCTACCCTTCTCCAAACACATTGCCGTCGACCGGTTTAAAAGACTTTTACCAACTTTTCAAAATCTCGACAAGAAATAACATTCAAGATGTACTCCGCCAAGCTTCTTTCTCTGCTCGCTGCCGTTCCGGCTACCATGGCCTGCCTTGGCTACGAAGGCGGAATCCCCAAGGCCACCGACACCAAGTCGCTTGATGCCCCCCAGTACATCAAGGCCGGTGAGGTTTTCGATGCCGAGTGGGTCCGCTACGACCGTGGTCAGCCCTGTGATGGTCAGAGCGAAGGTGGTGAGTATTCTCAAGCAGTCAAATCGTGGAGGCACTCACTTACAACATACAGGCGAGAAGGACACCGTCTTTGTCCTTGAGGACGGCGCCACCCTGAAGAACGTCATTATTGGTGCCGACCAGAAGGAAGGTGTCTACTGCAAGGGCTCTTGCAACCTCGAATTCGTCTGGTTCGAGAACGTTTGTGAAGGTCGGTCCCCCACCTTAACTCTGTGCTTCCACGACGTGATGCTGATCAAAATTAGACGCCATCTCGATCAAGGGTGATGGTCTAGCAACAATCGTCGGAGGCGGAGCCTACGGAGCTGCTGATAAGATCATCCAGCACAACGGCTGCGGAACAGTGCACGTCACCAACTTCTACGCCGAGGACTACGGCAAGGTGTACCGTTCTTGCGGCAACTGCAAGGGCAACTGTGCCCGCACCGTTCACATGGAGGGTGTCACGGCCGTCAACGGCGGCGAGCTTATGGGCATCAACCCCAACCTGGGCGACAAGGCCACCTACTCGAACAACTGCTTCCCCAAGACCGAGTGCCAGGCCTACGAGGGTTGCGACAAGGCCAACGGCGACTGCGAGCCTAGCAAGGCCGGCAAGTGCTGAACAATTTTGGCGCTTATTCTCATCTCAAAGCTTTGAGCGTCAAGGATGTCTCCAAGGCAGATTCAGTTGTCCATATTTTTGAAACCCTTTTGTACATTTAGATTCGACACATTGTTTACAGTGTCACACAACCTTTAGCTTGCTGAAGGAGCAAGCAATTTGACATTAGCTTGATGAAGTGAGAAGGAAACACGAGATGCTCTTGTACTCTGAACCAAGTTGACTGAAACGTGAATCCCCAAGTATCGGCTCTATGACAGTGATGCTGGTCATTCGACTGTTGGAAAAGGGGTATGTGGCGCCAGTGGCTGGAAGTAACGCCACGATGAATGTGCCTGTCTGAGCTCCCCTGATTGAGGGAGCCCCGACTACGAAGACGTCCAGGGATACAAAGGGAGGGAAAAAGCTGCATTAAAAAAGGGCGACATAGTCAATGACCGCATTGAAATGCATCGCCAGTATGAAACCTCAACGAGAAGTGGAAGACAAAGTACGACCATGCTGTCGGACTACATAGTGTAGTGCAATTAGGATATGTCAAGGGAGGCTAATGAGCTATAGACGTGAAAGTTAAGTGTACCAGGTAGGCTCCGGAATCTCTCCAAGTAGGACGTAGCGTCCGAGCTCACGGTTCTTGTACGCCACAGGATCATGCAACGAGTGCGTCCTGATATCCCTCCAGAAACGATCTAGTGCGACCTTCCTCTGGGTAGACTTGGAGCCAGTGACTTCAAAGACCCCAGAGGTTACCCTCAAACCGATATCGGTAGCTGTCACCTTCACACTGGCCACCCACTCGGCAGCCTCACCACGAGCTTCGGCGGTAAGCTTGGAACGCGTAGCTATGTCGCCGGAATGCTGGTAAACAGAATTGATCTCTAGGCTGGCCTGATCGGCAAGAGCAGTAGCTGCACGCAGATGAGCGAAGAGGTTGCCGTAGGTCGAAAGGATATAAAATTCATCCTGCGCCTTTTCCTTATTCTTGATGATGTCAGTGTCTGAAGGCTAGAGAATTTTGGAGTTCTAGAGACTCCATTGAACGAAATGGGGGAGACTTACATCGCCACCGAACGGCCAGGCTCGAGTAGACTTGTTTGTGTAGGCCTTAGCCTCGTTCAGGGCACCCCAGGCAATGCCAAGGTAGAAGTTGCTAAAGACGAGCTGGATTCTGTATGAAACAGGTCAGCTTTGTAAACAAATCTAGACACAAACGAAATGGCAATGCTTACGTCGGAAGCAACAGTGTTGCGAATGGGATAGTGAGTGGTTCAGCTGGGACCTTCTTCTCGACGTCCCAACCAAGGGCATCAGTCCATGGAGCGCTGACCTTCTCGATCTTGACGCTTCCAGATTCAGTCAAGCGTAGACCGACGTTATCCCAGTCGTGGGAGAACTGGATTCCAGGTTGCTGCGTCTTGACAAGCGCAAAGATGTGATTGGCGGTGTCCTCGTACACGCCCTCCAGCACCGTCAGGTCGGAGACGACACCGCCCGTGTTGAAGAACTTGAAACCGTCAAATACGATGTTATCTCCATCCGAAGTGATCTTCAAATCACTGTCCCGGGGGTTCACAGCTCCACCAACGAAGTAGTTGTTGGAGATAATCAGGTCTTGCACACGGTCGGCCTGCTCAGGTGTGCCGACAACATTGGCGGTGGTTGACCAGAGTAGATGGTAGCCGAGAAGCATACCCAGAGAGCTGAGTGAGTTAGATAACAATTCCATACTTTGTATTTCCAGACATCATTACAGAAAGAATGTGCGCTCACCCATCACCCTTGGCAACCTCACGAATCACCTTGTAGCCGACACTCCATGGCTGACCACCACCGCCATACTTCTCCAGACCGAGCACTTTCAAGAGGCCAGCATGCTTCAGCAGTGCTACTTCGGCATGAGGAGCTTTGTTCTCTCGCTCACGGTCGCCAGCATCCTTCGCAAGGACAGCTGCGACGTCCTTGGCTCTCTGAACCCATTCGGTCTCCGATGTAGGTGGCTTAGCCCAGGTGGTTTTGTACTCATCATAAACCGCCGGGCCAGTAGACCGAGCACCGTTGGTGGCCATCTTGAACATCAGAGTTGGATGTGAGTGCGTGCTATACTGCTGATGGGTAGAAAATACTTGTGTATGCTCGGTTGTGCACTCTAGTGCTCGATGGTTCAAAGGGAATTATATGAGTTCGTCACTAGCGACTTATACAGGGCCGGAAGCTCGGCTTGAAGCTGTCGTAGCGGCCGCGACACTTGCGCGTGATCGTCAGGCACGTATTGCGCAACCAGAGTGGCGTGACGCATCCCTATCTTTCTGACACATGAACCGACCTAATCGGAGCACTGATGCCATTCGCGCTACGATGGAGTCAGAATGTATATCACATACCAAAGTACTGGTTACAAGCTCTTTATTGAAGTTTGACTCTGCCACCCTGGTCCCTGAGCCAGTCGGTCGTGCATGCGGGGTGAGGAGGGGTGATGAGGGGCTAATCTGGGACGGACCCCGTATTGTACCTGGCTGCACGAGTGCGGCCTGACAACCTGTAGGCACTAAGTAGATCCTCGGACCCTTGATCAAAGATGCGTGGGGGGTAGGCGAGTGAATGCCGATCGCCGGCCAAACAGAAGGAGTCGAGAGTTTGAAAATGGTTGGTGACTTCGGTATTCAACCAGGGACCTGGAAAGGTGCTGACAAGGATGGTGATGGCGACATTACCACAATCGCATGATGTGATTGTGGGCCAAAGCTTCAATGGCACCGCCGGTCTTCGGCTCAAGACTCCTTAACAAAACAAGCATTTGCTGGTCAATGCACGAATTTTCATCTTGAAGGCCATACGCTGGGTCATGATGCACATGAAAAATTGCAGGCTTGGATCGGAATGAGCCATGACTTGGTCGTCACGAAGCATACCGACTCCGAGCCGGGTTCAAAACTATCTCTCCTAACTTAACGTTTCGCACCAAGGTCTGCAAGCAGTTTACTTATTTCCGCAGTGATGAATGCGTGATCTAGGGCCACAGCGCCGTTGATACTCAGTTTCTCTTGCGTGTCTTGGGGAAGTAGCCTGACGTGTCTCCCAGGGGGAGCTCATACAAATCATCTTTAATCAGCAGGTGGAGCGTCAAGTACCTGGACCATGTTGTTAGAATGTGCTATTGGAATCAAAAATAAATGGTATCTTACCAGCCAACAAGCCCGGCAAGGAAGCAAAACACTCCGGGTGCTTTCTTCAAGGCAATCGACGCCGAATGGCTGCCGTCCGCGGCAGCTAAGTAGCTCGCAGCGACGAGTATAAAACCCAGGTCTACCAAGGCGAAAATGGCTATGAAGACCAAATTGGAGGGCAGTGAAGCGATAAGGAATGTCAACACGAAGACGGCCCAGACTGTATTCAAGGTGAAGTCAGCAACTAACTCTTCTGCATTCCTGCTGTTGATTTGAAATCGAGATTATTTGCATTAGACTTACGGATCATAAAGAAACCGAGTGCGTTGTTGAACTGCGCAACGTCGTCTCCGTATGCATCAGCAATCCCGAATGACGGAGTCAATATCGCGGCGTATCCCGCATAGAACAAGGCTTCAGGGTCGAACGTCAGTTTCAGGCATACAGATGCACGAGGAGCAAGCATTGATGCGTATCAAAAGCGCTGTAGACGGTGTAAGAGAATCCGTTACCAACGGAGAGCTCCCACTGGGCTGAGATGAGCAATCCCAGAGCTGCGATGAAGAAGAAGTTGCCGACGTAAACATTGGTGATGGTTACTCCGCGCCATTCCACCAAGCTGAGGGAAAGTGTCGTCAAGGTCGTCGCAAAGGCTCCAATAGGAAGAGCTGTCTGTTGAAAAGTGATTAGCTATCATGACAGGATACGTATTGCTCGATTTGTTCATTAAGGAAAGCGGAGGGCCCTACAGCTGCTGGAGGCAAGGACTTCGGAGTCAGAGGTCCCAATGTATGAGGTTGGATCGATTGTGCAAAACCATGATCGACCTGGCCCTGTTTGTCTTTGCTATGACTAGTACTATGCTCAGACATGACGACTTCGTCTCTCAGGTAAAGGCGGCTGTTTTCTTTTGGCTTTTTCTATACCAGCTCCGGGTGAGAGGTCAGAAAGAAGACCTCTTGGGGCGTAATTGGGGAGGGGATAATGCCAGTTTTAGATGCCAGCCTTGAAGCAAAGATTGACATGGCAGATTACTTGGGCCAAATCCCTGGAAAATCCTCTATGCACAGACATTCCTTTGAAACGAACGCGAGTGTCCTTCGGCATTGTTAGCCCGACACACCACTTCGGCCTGAATTGGAGAGGTCAAATGCAAAGCGGAGAGGCACTCCTAGGTACAAAGTTTACTAGTGTATTCTGAAGGACGATCCGAAATCTCCGGGACCCCTAGACATCCACGCCCAAGTTAGTCTCGCATCACAGTGCCCCAGGATTGCGCCACATTGAACGGCTCGTATGGTTCATTGTAGGTCACCTTCAAATTGGATAATGTATTTTTGACTGTCGTTCCCGTACCGCACCTGGTTGACCCTAGGCCATTGCCGGTTTCTTTGGCAGGTCATGATGTCTTCAAGGTAAGCTCGGGGGATGGGTCTCAACACATCTGATTGACGAATAGCGGCATATACCACTTAGAGAAGACAATTCACTATCCCAAGTTGCGAGGACTTCTAGCATCCAATATTGCTCATCTACACGATCCTAGTTAATCAAAGATTCTGCGATCATGGGGCAGGAAGGGAACGCGGTTACAACCCCCCAAGGCATCGGTGCGCCTACATCGCCGTTGAACCATGAATTGGTTGGAATGACAGTGATGATGTTCTGCTGGGCAATTTTGGTTGCATCTGAAATGTAAGATTTGGAGATGAGCTTGCCCTCGTGGCCATGATCCTTGGATATCACGAGCTTGACCACACCATATTGTTGTCGATCTTCAAAGCTAGTTCATGATCACATCACATACCCATGTCTTGACGTGACTCGGCAGTCGACTCAGTCACCATGGATGGTTCTGCCTTGAACGTCTGCACACTGGCCCCCCACGCATAGTATGCTCTTATGTGGACGTAAAATGACGCCATTACTCTAAAAATGATATCTCGTTCGGAGTAAGGCAGAACGCCGCGCCGAACGTTGGAAACAGTTCATCACTGACGCACTTTGATGCCGACCGCAACGCGGGGTAAAGTACCATGAACATAGTCTTGGGCTTCAGTCAACAAGGGCCAATAGTCGGATATTGGACTTCGCATGTACCATTTGCTTGGGCAAGTCAAGCGACGCGGCATCAAGTCACGGCACGTGTGTTCTGTTGATAGGCCGCATGGCGGAGGATCGCAGACAACGTCATCTTCGAAAAACAGATGGCCCATACCAGGTTGCTTCGACTCGATTGCAAAGCAAGCAACAGCAGATCCACAGACATCCGACGCGCATCTTCAGAGCCCTCATCGTTCGTGCGTTTGAGCGGGAATAGGAGCAATGACACTATTCAACTTGACTCTGACATCTGTTGTCAAACAAACATTTCAATTGGCCATCTGGCCAAGTGTATCAGTCTGTAGGCGTCTGGATTTTCATTGCTGTGCTCGATCATCACGCAATGAGAGAGGACTGAGAGTGGAATGCTGCACCGCTTGCTAAGCATAGTGATTTGGTGCGGCCAGAGCTATTTCGAAACAGCTCTCAAATACCAAGCTGTATCATTGAGTTGATACGCTGGTTTCACACTTCTCAAAGGCCACTTTAATTTTAAGATCAACACAAGGGACAAGCTGACACTATGCCGACCTTGTATTTACGGTACAGAGTCACGGGTCATCGTGGCGAGTCTGGGATCCTGCCGACCTGTCTGTCTTATGAATGTATTCTTCGCGAAAGAGTCCACCTGTGTGCAGTTAAAAGTACAAATTTAAATACCCAAAACTGTAGTCCGTTTTCTCGGCACGCTGACTTAGTTAGCAAAGAGAGTTGTAAGCAAACATTGCTCCTACGGGACCTGACCAGAACGGGATCGTTATCACGACAGCTCTGTGGCTGTTTTCGACTTTGCCCATGGTACATACGTATTTTCATGTAGATTAAATGCACCTGAAATGTCCATGTCTTCGGCTATCCATAAGGTTTGTTTTCTGCTTGTTCTTTTAGGATCTTACCTCTTCGTACGAGTCGAAGCACGTGGATCCTTGCGCACCAGGGACTTTCTGAAGATTGTTTCATATGATTGACGAGTTACAATCATATTGATGTCAGCCCTGGCGTCAGCTTTTTAATCAGTAATCTAGTGCAGGCCAGGTATATGCAACCGAGCATCCCACGTTAAGCAGGCGGTCAGCCTGCAGTCGTGATGCTGAACCAGCGGAGACCCAAAATTTGAACCGCGGCGCAAGATCTGAGTGAGCTCTCCGCTCTATTTCCCACAAGGCCCTGGCATTTCTACTATATTTCCATACGCCAACAATCTGTTCTCGTTTCTTCATTCATCCAGTCGACAATTCAAATGAATATGGAGTCGTCTCGCATACGCGATACATGCTCTTGTCCGTTATCCTTTCTTGAAAAGACTTTCATACCTAGGATTACGAGCGCTTCAGCGTACCAGAACTGGGGTATCGACATTTCGTTAGTCACACGCCATGTCCTGGATATATGCCCGCGAATCCACCCCTCTGTCTTCCCGTTAGGCTGCGTACTTGGCTTAGCCTTCAGCCTGAGTCCGATTTCCCACATCGGCGACTAGTAGGGGCGGGAGATCCGACTGTCAGCATCCTTTGTGCTGATGTTCACAGATCCTCCACCATTCTTGATAGGGGTGATTTAGGTTCAATCCTTTTTAGACATATTCGACACAACAGCAATCAAATATGCTATGCAGGAGTCGTCACATTCAGAACCTCAATTAATATCTTCTCTTTGACATGATCCGCGCTCAGCCTCTCTCCCTTGTATGCCTTGCAAATCACCTCCTTCGGCTTGGTCTCCTGACAGCGATGAGTCCCCTGAGACAATGTTTTTTTACGAGCGGCAAGCTTTCGTGCCACGCGCTGCCTGCAACCTTGCACTGTGTGAAATACCCAGAAGGATCATACATACAGACGCCCTTATCAAGTACCGTGCTCCAATATTACTGCAGGCTCGTGAAATATACAGTAGATCTATGCTTCGGCATCTTGAGACGACGATGTAAGCATCGGCTTCACTACTGTGGCCAAGTGGGGCTGAGCTCCCAGGCCCTCAGGCCTACCGAGGCACAGCCACAGTGCTTCCAGTAGATGAGTCGTACCAAGATCAATTGGCCTTAATATGACGTATGTTTGCGTTGCGTTGCGCATCCGGCAGCCGGCCGGTAGACCAGGGGACAATATCGAATACGGAGCTTTATGGCGGCCATCAGAAACTCTTTAGGGTCAATTACTGTGTCGGTATGCATATGTTTATTCTGCAGCTTGCGAAGCCTCCCTTTAGCGGAGAGATTGGTACACTTCCGCAAACCAAGCATTCGACACCTGTCAGACATTCACCACAAGATTTCCTCGGTGGCGCCTCGAGCAGTGACGCATTTGGGCTAGGCGTTCTCCACACGAAGCCTTAGTGGAGTGTTGAGTTTACACAACCAGTACACGGCGGCGCCGTCTTTGCGATAGGCGGTGGTCGGCGCCGCCGCTAACACCCCATCGATGCTATCGACTGCAAGTGGTGTGACTGCCAGCGTGACACTAGCTTCGGGCTTCCCGTGACGAGGTCCGAACATTCAGCTCGAGCTGAGAACGGAATCAAGACTAACATTGCATATAAGAAGGCCTGAGCTCCCATCGTCGAGATCATCCTGGTCACGGACAACAATACATCCAACACAACATACCACTATCATCAATACTACTCAAAATATCTCATCATTCAAGTCAAACGGACCAAAACCGGACTTGCACCACATCAAACCCAACAATAAACGAACAGCTCGGTTCTCAACCCACACCATAATGTGCTTCGGAAGCTCCAGACACCACGGCCCAGTCATGGTCGCACCGAGACCTGTTGTACTTGGCCCGCGACCAATCATGGTCGGCCGGCCGGTCAGGGTCGTTCACCATGTTCATCACGGAGGAGGCGGAGGCGGCATGTACGGCCCAGGCCCACGGAGGGGCGGCATGGGAAGAATGGGTGGGCGCCGCTGTTGACGACTGTACGAAAGATCAGCGCACCTGTGCAGTATTGGCGGAGAAAACTAGGATAACGATTTTATGACAAGTCACATAGGAATGGAATGATACACTTCAACCACAACCATCACGAAATCTTCCGCTTTTGCGATTGCCTAACCAGCATATGGACGAGAAAGGCTTCAGACACTCTAAAAAGCTTTGGGCAGGAAGCGAGACGCCCAGTGCAACTGGTGTTGCTGACACGCCAAACACCGAGTCAACAGCGACTGGCTTGCATTAGAAAGAACGCCCACACTAACGGACTGACTCGGCATCCGGGGCTCGCTCGAGGCAGTGTACCCTTAATTGCACATAGGCAGAGGAGTTCGATTCAGGCGCAATCATGTCTTTTAGAGACAAAATATGTGATGCTGATGTGTGTGGTGCACCATAGCCGTCGCTGTGTTTCGATGACCTCCTCTGCTGTTGTCATCTTGATTCCTGTCGAATGTCAGAAGGCATCTATGAAGTAGTTAGAACTGGGCGATCAGAGCATATGCTAGAGGGCTCGAGACACCGAATGTGTCCCCATCTAACCGCGAAAGGCCGGGTTTCAGATGTATTCTTAACCCAGAACCTCGCGATTGACTGCTGATTTTACACTTGGAAGGCATCTTGACTTAGTTGATCAAGTCGCTTTGATGCTATCGTTACTGATGAATCTAAGCATATCAATCAGTCTTAAACAGGATCACGGAGCATCATTTGAGAGGTTCGCATCGTTCGGATTTCATAAGTCCAAAGTTCTGGAGGCAAACTCCGAAGACGTATGAGCTTGGACTTCGCTAACAGTCTCAACAACAACAATTATGAGTTTCACCAAAAGCACTGTTAAGAATGTTGGAACCTTCGGATGGCTCCAACGACGGAAGAGTTCTCCATGACTAGTATACCCCATTTCATTATCAGGCCTAATCCAACACAGATTGAATATCTGGTGAAAATATCGTAGTTATGCGAAGGTTTCTAAAATGAAGAGGTTGTTATACCCCTTTGCAGATGCCTCACACGAGCTTCGTGTTTGGAAGCCCTCACTATATACGAAAGACAAGCGATAGCTTCATCGCGTTCTTCTATATTAAGAGAACGGATAAAGAGGAACCTTGTGTCCACCAGTGACGAGCCGTTGGAAGACCAGAGTCGGATCGTACTTGCGCTGAATAGTCTGCAAGCGCTCTACGTTTTTGTCGCCGTACGACGCAATTACCTGCTGGCTGCCATCTGCGTATGTTAACATGCTATCAAGACGGCATAAGTTAGCGTTCTGTCAACAGCTAGAGTATAGGGCCGAGGCGGTGCCGCTCCCTTACATGTAAGGGAACAGGACGTTCTGTAGTTTGGCTTCCGCTTGTAGCGTGCGGATAAACACGCCCCAAGCCGGAAAGACTCTGTCGATGTCACTTTCAAGATCAAACTGTAGGCCGACATAGAAGACTGCGTCGGGAGTGACTTCGTGTTAGCCAAACGTTCCCATACCAGCAACAGTCGGTTGGCAATAAAATCGTCACTCACCAGATAGACTCTTCCCCGGCTTGGCCCTGTCCAGACCCAAGGGGTTGGTCTTACCAGCCTTGTTGATGGCGCGCGGCGGAATCGGCATGACGGTGTGGAGTCCGGCCAGACCCTGAATATGAGCGAAGCTGGAGCAGAACTCGGAGAACTTGGCCAGTATGTACGCCAGATAGGCTTCGGAGGGGTAAACGGTAAAGGTGTAGTGGACTTGTCTGCGAGTAAAATACTGTTAGCGGAGCAGGACACGTGTAGTTGATTTCTATTGAGTAGGTTCAACATACACAAGCCCATCTGGAAATCCGGCGACTAGCTCCGATGACAAGTCATAATAAGACCTATTTTTGATGGTCGAGTTGGAATGGGGAATGTCAAGCCAGGGCTGCAGCGACGGTGGTAGGGCACTGGCGGGCTTGGTGTAGACAATGGGCGAGAAGCCAAAGGTGGTATTGGAGGCACCATCGTAGACATAGGTTGGCAGGACATGTACATCTCTGTTCGTAACAGACGTGTTGACCTGATACTGGTACGTAAGCTTCCGTAAGGACGCCAGCTGGCTTTCGGGGTATGTGACCCTGCCGCCGTATATGCCAGTTGTCGGGATCGTCTCAAAAGTAATGTGGGTGACGACGCCAAAGTTATTGGAGCCGCCCTTGAGGGCCCAAAAGAGGTCGGCATAAGACTGCTTGCTTGTCTCGACGACGGTTCCGTTCGCGAGCACCACACGATGACCGACCACGTTGTCGACAGCCAGACCCTTGTCGTTGATGAAGTAAGAGAAGCCAGCGCCCAGAGCTAGGCCAGTCCCGACGGTGGCAAAACGGCCGCCAACCACCATATAGCCCAGAGGCTCAATGATGGCGTAGAGCTGGGACCAGGTGTTTCCCATGCCAGTGGTGATAGTGGTTTTATCGGCGGAGAAGGCTACGTCTCGGATGTTGCGCATGCTGACAAGGATACCGTTGTCGATGTTGGCGGCTCCTCGATTTGCGCTGTGTCCGCCGCCGCGGATGGCGAAGGGGCAGTCATTATCGTTGAAAAGAGAGACAGCTGTAGACACCTCGGTCGTGCTACTAGGGAGGAAGACACAGGATGGGCTGAGCCAAGCGGTAGCAGCTAAGTAGCCCAGGCCACAGCAGTCAGCACAACAAGAGATGATGGCGCGGATGATGCCGTTCAGTTCTTACACCAGAACGCCGTTTTTTCACGGTAGTAGGCAGAGGAGGTTGAGTCATCCCGCGCAAAGGTCGCATTGGGGAACTGAGATGCCAGGGCAGAGCACTATCAATAGGTCATGTGTGAGCCGGATCAATTCTGAAGAAATATAAAATGCACAGTGAAAGTATCATCGCCACGTACACACGTAGCAACGGGCGAGCCTTGGTAGGGAATGTCCTGCTGCGCCTCCACGATGACTGGAAGAACGGCAGCAGCCGTAGCGATGAGTAGATGAATCATCCTAGGTGCAATTCAAAGATTCCTGCTTAGCGGTTGAGGAGGGCTGGACTGCGCTTAGGAAGTGTGAACAAGTAGAGAAGAGTAGTGATGTACAACGAGTGGTCGTGGGTAAGTCCAACGTGCTCAATCGAGCCGACACAGGGTCCCCTTTCTATTAGTAGCTTTAAACCAGCTGTGCGCTGGAAAACCAGCCGTGAAATTGGCAGGGGAACTCTCTTGCAAGATTGATTTACCATCCGGCTGGTAGTGGGCTACAGGGACCTGAATATCATTTCCCAGGGGATCTTGCGAGCCTCCACTCTTATTAGGAGGCCCCTGCGGAGCCACGGCATAGGGGGCTAGTTAGGGGCTGAGAGCTACGAGAACGTATATATAAGGACCGCGGAGGGCCCTCCAAGCTATAGAGGGTTGATATTTAGATATATTCCGACCCTATACCTATTATCTATTGCCTATAGACTATATATAGAAGACCTCTTTACTCTACTCTAAATTAAGTACTAATATACTAAATTCTCTACTTTATAGAATAGACTATTAAGGCTTCCGATATTATATTTATCTATATACTAATTAATTTACTATATAATAAGAAATAATAAAAAATAATAATATAATAGAGACTTATATTAATTTATATTATTAGAAAAATATAGAGAGCGCTTTTACTAAGTCTTATATTATAATAAACTACCTAGAACCTAAATTACTTAAATAGATAGTAGCGGACTAAAAGAGGCTAAGGCTATAGAGCTTTAATAATAATAGTAAAAGTATTAAACTAATATTAGAGGATTGCCTAGGTTAGTAATTACTATATAGGATTTACTATTATAGTAATTATAGAGGCTATGAATTACGTACTTATAGGAGTAGTAAATCCTAGACCTAGTAATCTATAGATTAGATAGGTAGTAGTAAATTAGAGAGATAGTATAAAATAATTATTATAAGTCTTATATTACTAACCCTAGCTATTTAGAGCTCTTATATATAGTTAAAGTAATGAATTAGGGTTTACGTAAATAGTAAAGCCGTCTTAATAAAAAGCGAGAATATTAGAAGTAAGACTAATAAAGAGGAATACCTAGAAAGGGCTTTAGAATATATAAAGAAATATATTTATATTAAATAATTTAAGAGATAATTTATTATTTTTAATAAAGTATAGTTTAATAGCGTTTTAGTTATAGAATATTATAATTTCTATAATATATTAAAGGAAGCTAAACTATAGACTCAATTTATTAAAGCTTATATATTATTATTTAGTATAATTATTATTCTATATTCTCTTAACCTATAATAGCTAGGAATTAAGCTAGTAAAGTTACTAGAGTATATTATAAAGATCTACTCTATATTAAAAAGGTTCTTATAGAGCTATAAAGAGTAATTTAAGATTAATAAAGATTAATTAAAAGATTAGAATAAGTATATTACCTAAGTAATATAATACTTATTACTATATTTAAGAGAAATATAAGTAGATTATAAAGAGAAGTATTATATAAAGAAGGAGTCTATTTAAGAAGACTTTAAATAATTCTTCTATAATAAATATAGTAATTTAATATAAATATAATATAAAGGATTCTATAAATAGGACTAATTAGATTAAAAGGATAACTAGTTTATTAAGGAACTCTTAAAGGAGTTCTCTAATAGTATAGAAAATAAAATATTAACGTTAATAAAAGAGGATTATATTAAATAGCTATTAATAAAATTATAGCTAGAAATATAAAAGAGCTTTATAGGCTAGCTCTAATAGCTATAGAGTATTTAAGAGATTATTAATATAATCTAATAATTAGAGGATTATAAAGAGAATAACTATAATAAGCTTAGAATAATATTTAAAAGCTTTATAATAAAAGGAGATTTAGAATTAATAAAAAATATTACCCCTTTTAGACTTACTTTTAATCTATTATAATAGAAGTAATTCTCTAAGTATTAAGAGGGCTTTACTATTTATATAAACCCTAATTCATTACTTTAGCTATATATAAGAGCTCTAAATAAGTAAAGTTAATAATATAAGATTCATAATAATTATTAATACTCTCTCTCTAATTTACTACTACCTATCCAATCTATAGATTACTAGGTCTAGGATTTACTACTCCTATAAATATATAATTTATAGCCCCTATAATCGCTATAATAGTAAATTCTATATAGTAATTACTAATCTAGGCAATCCCTTAATATTAATTTAATATTAGCTATCTTTTCTTTATAGATAGAATTACTTTAAAGACTAATATTAGCCTCTATTAAACGGGTTAATAGCTATTCTAATATACTTATAATCTCTAGTCTCTAGTATATTAGATCTATTATCTTAATTTAGAAAATAAATAATATAAATATATAATAATAGGAGAATAATATATAGTATAAGGAAAAACGTAGCTAACCCTAATTATTCCTATAATCGCTAAATCCCTAATCTCTAATACTATAGATTAACTAAATTAACTATTAATAGCGCTCTAAGGAAATAAATTAAATTATTATTAAAGAATAGAAAAAGGGCTATTAAGCCCTTTAATAAAAGAATTAAATAGCTATTTAAATAATATTCTTATAATAGCTAAATATAAGCTCTTAAAGTATTTAAATCGTTAGTTTATTAATTATTAATAAAGGAAAAATTATTATTAGCTTTTATTAAAAATAATAGGATTAAATATTCTAAATAGGATTAATAGATCCTATTAAGCTAAGTAAGTAAATACTATATTCTAAGGATCTATATATCTAATTAATAATTTATAATAATTTCATTCCTTTTACTTTTCCTCTTCTTTATATTATATACTTTAATTATAAATTAGCTAGCTTGATCTATTATTTAGAGCTTTAACGATTAGCTAATCCTCTTTTTATTATTCTCTCTCTCTCTCTTTTCTCTCTCTTTTACACTCAATAATACCTCTAAAGTATAATACCCCTATATTTATTACCCTTCCTATTAAGAGAATTATAAAGTATAAAAAACTAATTAATATTAATTATTAAAACTATTAATTTAAATTTTAAAGTATATCTATAATAATATTTATAAAGTCCTTTATTAAGAGTATTTAAAGTTTTATTTTATTAATGAGTATATTAAAGTACATATTAATAATATATACTTTAATCTTAAGCTTAAAGGCTTTTGATATTATAAATATATTTCTAAAATATTTTTATAAATAGATATAAGCTTTTATAACCTCTATTTTCTAATATTTATAGCTTTAATAATTATTATCCTAGCTTAATTGGTATTTTTAAACCTATTATTAAGTTTTTAAAGGCTTAAAATAGGAAGAATAAACTAATAAGCTCTCTTCTTTAATATTTCTTTAATTATTTAATTATATAATCTATTAATAAAAGATATAAAATATAGAGAAATAATATATTATTATTAAAAATATATTAGCTATTATAGATAAGGAGGAGAAGAAGGGGGGTAATAATTTTAATAAAGAGTTTAATAATATTAATAATATAAAGTATAAAGTAGCTAAGTATATTAGTATTTTATAGCTCTTTAATTCCTTATAATAGGACTCTCTTAAGTAATTAAGCTTAGAGTCCTTAGATTCTAAGGCATAATCTACTCTTTAGAGCTATTACTTTACTATTTTATTATTCTTAGAGTCCCTATTTATAAGCTTTATTAATTATATTTAATATTATTTACTTTTATTCTTTAATTATTCTTTTCTTAATATTTAATTTATCCTTTAATTTTAATAATAGTTTTATTAAAGCTTATTAATACTTTTAATATTAAGTTTAATATTCTTTTAATTATTAAATCGATTAAATTATTATTTCTATTAGTCTAGATTCTAGGTAACGATTAAAGATAATATTATCTTAATAAATAAAGGGATCGTAGAGAGATAAATTAATAAAGAAGTATAAGAGGAAAGGAGAGATAGAAGTTCTTATATCTCGAGAAGGAAGTATTAGAGGAAGGAATAGATCGGAGATCTTAATAGCCCTGATTTTTAGCTATAGAATAGTATATTTTTCGATAAGAATAGAGATAAGCATTATTAGAAGGAATTAATATAAATACTCGGATTAATCCTAAAAGAGGTATAGCCTATCTTAGAAGATATCTATTTATAATAATTAAAGGTATTAAAATTAGATAGGAATTATTATATAATAGGAAGTAACGATTTTATTTAAAAATAAAGGTATATTCTTCTTCTAAAAACCTTAAAAAGTAGGTCGGGGGAATTCCTCTATATCTAATAGACTAACCCTTAGAGACTAGGCGTAGATAAGGCGTATAGGCTACTTCTAGATCTGCGGGGAAGTGGAGTTAATTCTACTCTAGCTTATTAACTAAGCTAATAAGAGATAAGAGAAGTTAAATAGTTATTATTATTTAATAGTTCTATAGAATCGTATAAAGATTATATTATTATATAGCTCCGCTTTTTCTCTTTCTAATAATAAAGATATCGATATAGTCTAGCTTTTATTTTAGCTACTAGAAGGGTTATAAGACTCTATTTCCTATAATTTCTAATTATTTAATAGATTTTATTAATTTTATATTCTTTATAGCTTTATTATTATATTATAAGATCTATTATTAAATATTTCTCTATTATTATATTTAATTAAATTAAATATTATAGAGCGAATAGCTATTAATATAGATTATTATTTTAAAGAATAATATATTTAATTATTTATAGATCTCTATAAATATCTATTTAAGTATATATATTATATTAAAACTATTAATTATACTATAGATTTTACTAGCTAGAATTAAATATATTATCTATTTATATTTAATAGATTATTAATAAAGGATATTATTATATACTATAAAAGTATTCTCTTAATTACTAGAGAATTTATTATTTAGGAAGATAATAAGTCCGATCTATAAATTAAAGTCTTTATTATTAGTAAAGGAGCTATTAATAAAAATATATAATTAAGCTATTAAGAGATTTAAATATATATAATTTAAGATATATACTATATTAATAATCTACTATTATAGATATTTATTAAGCTATTTAAAGTCGTCTTCTTTAAAGTTCTTAATTTAAGCTATAATAGAGAAATACAATAATACTTCTAATTAATAGGTTAATATAATATAAATACTACGAGCTCTCTAAGTAATATATTATTATTCTAAGCTTATTATCCTTAATATTACTAGCTCTAGACGATTATTTTAATCTTTCTATTATATTATTAGACTATTAGCTATAACTTTAATAATATAGCTATTAAAGATACTTTTAGATATTATATTAAAGATAGAAATAGGCTTTATTTAAAGGCTAGCGCTTTTAAGCTCTATTTATTCCTTTTATATAAATATAGACTCTCTAAAGTTAAGAATATTATTAATTTATATTCTAATTAATTTAAAGTTCTCCTTAGCTCTATTTAGAAATAGATATAGATTATAACCTATTAGAATAGTATTTAAATACTCTATATAATAGCGTTAATAGACTATAAACTAATAGAGACTTAATTCTATAATATTATAAAATAGCTTTATAATATAGAAGATAATCCTTTCTAAGTATTTATATTATAGCTCTTTAAGAATATATAAGAGAATATTATATAATAGACTTATAATATTCTAAATATAAGCTTAATTAATATTTTAAGATATTAATTAATAGTTATATTATTATAATATTAAAGTAATTATTAAGATTAATTATTAATTATAGTATAACGTAATCCACAAGCGAGTGGTTCACCCAAGCGAGTGGTTCACTTCGCCCGGGCCCACGACCTACACCTGAATTCTACAGATTCCACCTCCGCCCGCGATGGAGACTCTTTCAAAAGAAGGTCAATTATTCCTTGCTATCCAAGCTATGGACAATGACCCGAACCTAAGCGCCCGGAGTGCTGCGAGGATCTACACCGTCCCCTTAACGACGCTCCTCCGACGCCAGAAGGGCAAACCCTCCCGACGCGAAAGCCCGCCCAATTCTGCCAAATTAACAGTACTAGAAGAGAAAACTATTGTCGAATATATCCTTGACCTAGATGCGCGATCTTACCCTCCCCGGTTGGGTGAGGTCGGAGATATGGCGAATCGCCTGCTTGCCGACCGTGACGCGCCACGCGTCGGGAAGAACTGGGCCGCAAACTTCGTCAAACGGCAACCAGAGCTCCGGACGCGTTTCTTTCGCAAGTACGACTACAAGAGGGCCCAATGCGAAGATCCGGACGCGATAAACGCGTGGTTCCGCCTCGTGCATAACATGATCGCCAAGTACGGCATCCAAGAGGCTGACATGTACAACTTTGACGAGACCGGCTTCCAGATGGGCGTTATCGCCAACGGAATGGTCGTGACCAGTTCGGAAAGACGGTCCAATGTGAAGATGAGGCAGCCAGGCAACCGGGAATGGGTTACGGTGATCCAGGGCGTTGGCGCGTTGGGTTTCTCCGTCCCGCCGTTCATCGTGGTTTCGGGCAAGTACCACCTCTCGAGCTGGTACCAGGACGACGCGATTTCTCGCGACTGGAGAATCGCAACATCTCCAAACGGCTGGACGACGAATGATATTGGTCTGGAATGGATTCGGCATTTTGACAGGCATACAAAGTCCCGTACTTCGGGCGGTTATCGCCTACTGATCCTGGATGGCCACGAAAGTCACCACTCGGTCGACTTCGAACTCTACTGCAAGGAGAACAACATCATCACACTCTGTATGCCTCCTCATTCGTCACATCTACTCCAGCCTCTCGATGTTGGGTGTTTTGGCCCACTAAAGAAAGCATACGGTCGGCAAATCGAGGATAGGATGAGGGCGGGTACAACGCACATCAGCAAAGAGGACTTCTTCCCGGCGTTTTCGGCTGCATTTCAGCAAGCAATGACAGAAAAAAACATCCAGGGAGGCTTTCGAGGAGCGGGGCTTGTCCCCCATAACCCGGAAACAGTCCTGTCAAAGCTGGATGTGAGGTTGAGGACGACGACGCCTCCGGGGACGTCCCACGGGGAGCGTGATTCTTGGGTCTCTAAGACGCCCACTAACCTGCTCGAGGCAGGTTCCCAGACTGACTTCATCAAAGGGCGAATCTCACGCCACCAGGGAAGCTCCCCAACGTCAATTTTAGATGCTGTTGACTATCTTGCGAAGGGGACGCGGGGTGTTATGCACCAGATCGCTCTTTTGAAGTCAGAGGTTATGATCCTTCGAGAGGAAAATGCTACACTAAGCCGACGCCGGAGGGCCAAAAGCTACGTCTCCGGGAAGGAGGAAGCATGGCTGTAGGCGAGGGACAGGACAAGATTGCTCAGAAGGAAGTAGATATCCAGATAAAAGAGGAAACGCTGCAGAACCCGGGTCCCGCGTCGTGGTCCCAGCCGAAGAAACGATGCTGTAGCGTATGCGGGAAGACCGGCCACAACGCGAGAACTTGTCAGGTAGCTATCTCATCGTCTGCAAAAGACGAGGAGGAGTGATTTTAATTGATTTACGGCGTTTGGGTTGAGGTTTTCCTCGGAATGTTTGTCGGGTCGGGGTGAAGTGAACCACTCGCATGGGTGAACCACTCGCTTGTGGATTACGTTAGTATTAAATTAATATTAAGGGGTTTCCTAGGTCGGTAATTACTATATAGGATTCACTGATATAGTAATTACCGGGGCTAGGATTCATAGCTCTCAGGAGTACGTAATTCATAGCTTATATAATTAGTAAATTAGATAGGTATATCTAATTTACGTGGGTAGTAGTGATTTAGAGAGAGAGTATTATTATTAATTACTATAAGTCTTATATTACCTACCCTACCTATTTAGAGCTCTGAGGCATAGCTAAAGTAATGAATTAGGGTTTATATAAGTAGTAAAGCCCTCTTAATAAATTCTTTAATTATAAAATAGAGAGCTATCTTTATATTAGCTTAAGAAAAAATCTTTCCCTATTATAATAATAAATAATAGAATATATTACCTATCTATATTAATATTTTAGATTCATTATAATCTATTCTTAACCTTATAGCTAAATTAACTTTTTATTAAGATATCTTTTAGTATTTATAATAATTATTCTTATTAAGATAATATTTATTATAAACTCTATTTTATCGAAGTTATAAATATTAGATTCTTTAATATTATATTTTATAATTATATTATAAATAAGTATAAGTTATATATTTATTATATTAGGATCTTTATATAGAGCTCTTTAATAATTATATTTATAATAAAAAGAATTAAGCTTTAATTATTATTTAATAAAGTTTAAGATTTAGCGCTTCTTAATATATAATATATTATAATCGGTAAATAATCGATTAATTATATCTTCTTTTTTATAAAGTTAAAGAGAAAATAATTAAGAATCTAATTTAAATATATATTAAATAATTATTAATTTATCTACTTTAATTAATTTCTTTAATTTAAATTTAATATTATATTAGGATAGGATATTCTTCCTATAATAGCTATAGATAATATAATTAATATTATAGATTATAATAGCTTTCTAAGTATTAAGAGAAGGGTTATTTTCTATAGCTTAGAGAATAAGGAATAGTTATCCTTCTTTAGAAGTTATCTTTATTATTTATAATTAAAGAGCTTATATTAAAAGACTAATTATTATATAATTATAATTAAGTATCTTATTCGCTTATTTATTTTATTTATTAATCTTTATTAAATATCTAGAATAATATAGAGAATATTATAGATTAATAATTATATAATATTAAGGAAGTATAGACTTAAGAAGAGGATTTATAATTAATATAATAGTTAAGGGCTAAAGAGGGAATTTAGAAGAGAAGCTATAATAGAGCGCTAAAATCGATAATAAGTAATACTTTTTAATTCTAAAGCGCTAAGTAATAGTAGAATAATTACTCTATATAGGAAGGAATAAATATAATATATAATGCTATATTAGAAATATAATAGATTAAGTAGAGATATAGCGGATTAAAGCTATTCCTATTTACTCCTAGGAACTAGGAATCCTAGAGGGGGAGGTTATATTAAGAGGCCTCTACGGAGCTATCGTATAGGGGGCTAGTTAAGGGCTAAGGGCTACGAGAATGTATATATAAGGACTGCGGAGGGCCCTCTAAGCTATAGAGGGCTATAATTCAGATATATTCCGACCCTATACCTATTATCTATTGCCTACGGACTATGTATGGAAGACCTCTTTACTCTGCTCCAAATCACGCACTGACAACTCTGTACTCCGGTCCGCGAACACCTATGTAGGGGTTCGGGGCAATCGACGACAGCATTTAGGACCTAGTTACCATTTATATCACCATGACAGACATTGATGCTCTCGGCCTTTCGATTTATCGTATCATTATCGGTGTCTACACAACCTCGCCATGCACTCCCTTCCCCTCGCCCTTAGCCTGTCGGTGCAGTGGCTGCTGCTCGGCGTTCAACCCAC
This sequence comes from Verticillium longisporum, assembly GCA_019188255.1. Classification (NCBI taxonomy): domain Eukaryota; kingdom Fungi; phylum Ascomycota; class Sordariomycetes; order Glomerellales; family Plectosphaerellaceae; genus Verticillium; species Verticillium longisporum. The sequence continues at coordinate 3,387,779 of JAETXT010000011.1, forward strand.
CGTAGCCAGGGCTGTCGTCAATGGTACGCCAGTTGAAATTGGTTCGTTTTCTCTGTGCTCTCTGACTTGATCCGGAATCATCTTGTCCCTCTCTCCTAACACCACCAGATCGCGTGGCCCTCTCGGCCAATACTACGGACAGCCTCTCCTTGTGCCGCGACTTCACCATCCCCATTTCGGTCAACAAGACGGTTGAGGCCGAGCTCTCCCTCGATGACTATGATATCGAGTCGCTCTACGCCTGGGCTGGACGCGAGGTCCTCGTCCATGGCGATTATGAGATGTCAGCCCGTATCTGCGACCCGCCACCAGGTGTCGAGCGCAAAGATACGCTTCAGCTCTTGATGCATGGCGCCACCTTCAACAAACACATGTGGGACTTCCCTTACAAGCCCGAGACACACAGTTGGGTCAGATTCATGGCGAATGCTGGGTATACGACCCTGGCCATTGACTACATCGGTATAACCCCCCCCCCCCCCTTTTTCGCCTGTCCGTCTCGCATAACGAAGAGGGCCGACTGTTCTTGACTGTCCGACTGACGACCCTCCTAGGGTGCGGCAACAGCTCCCATCCTGACGGCCTCTTCGACGTGCAGACTGAGCTTTTTGTCCAGACGGCCCACCAGATTGTCCAGTCCATCCGCACCGAGAACCTTCTTGGTCGGTCTTTTAGCAAAATCTCCTTTGTCGGCTTCTCCATTGGTGCTATCGTCGCCAATGCTGTCGCCGACAAGTTCCCCGAAGATGCGGACTCGCTCGTCCTCCTAGGCATCACCTGGGATCGCGAGTGGTTGTATCCCGCCTTCCTGGCTGGGCTGCAGACAACGGCGAGCGTCGTGGACCCCACACGTTGGGGCGACAGGGACCCCTTCTACCAAACCCAGCCCACGCTCCAGGCGCGCCAGGTAGCCTGTTTCTTCGGGGACTTTGAGGAAGAAGCGGCTTTGGCGGATTTTGAGACGAGGGACCTGGACACCCTCGGCATGGCCATCACGTTCTCCTTTCATCTTGTGGAGGCTCCGAAGTACGAGGGCCCTGTGTTCCTGGGTATCGGAGACCACGACTCGACGTTTTGCCCACGAAAGTGCGGCAGCCAGCCGTACGGGGTCTACGACCAATTTCCCTGGCCTCGGAGCACGTTGTCAAGGTGTACAAAGACACGGGCCACGCTTTATTGTACCACCGCACCGCACCGTTGGTCATGCAGGATACATTGAGCTTCCTCGCGTCCATCTGAGCTTCTGTTTGCTTGGGGTGAAGCATGCCACCAGAAACACAAACGCTGAATAGATGCTTCTCAGATTGGCACTGTCAAAATGGGCTCCATGCGACAGCTCTCCGCTAAGAAGAGACTCGACACAGGAGCTGTTGATGATTAGATTCCAAAGCCACTTTGTATCTGGTCAGGAGCGGCTCTTGATGCGGAAATTTAGATGAAAAAGGTACTTATACTTCATGTACATATCTATACAGGTCCATCCCAAAGACTACTTTTTTGATTGCGTGATCTGAAATGACAATACAAGTGTGTTTATGGGTGCCGCCCCTTGGGTCCACGCTGTAGTCGATGCTCTTCCAGACCAGCCTCATCCCCAAGCCATGAGTATATTTTCTCGGGATCCAACGACCCTTTATTGCCGACCCTCCGACGGCCATGTTGCAGAGGCTCAAGGGCTTGACGACCGGAACGCTACCAACCTTCATCAACGCTGGTAGCAATTCTGCGGGCACGGCCATCGAGGAGGATAACCTGCTGATGCAGATGAAGGGCCTGGGGCAGCGCATGGAGCGTCGTCGTAGGCAGAAAAAGGGGAATCTCGGACATGGCGCTGCAATCTCAACTCGTAGGTGTCCATTGACACAACAGCTGAAATCTCGCCTGACGCTGAACAGAGAACGCCCTGTGCGCAGCGTTAAATGACTTGTTGGTACAGGCCTACGTGCCCTGACGCGTGTCTTGTTAGGGGTACTGACGTGAGCGCAGCGAGGCCTTTATGAACCTTTCCCATCCTACCCATTTTCAAAAATTAACACGATATTTCCCTTGCAACCGATCATCTGTTCTGTTTCTTTTTGCTATACGAACGCAGCAATCACCACCCACATCCAAAGAGATATACAACACGACAAGGACACAGATGTGATCGCCTAGATCAGGAAATCTTCAAAGAGACCAGACACGCCCTCCATCTTGTCGGGGAAAGCAGTTGAAGCAACCCACAGGTCCGGCCGGATAACCGCAACGCCGCCAGTCAGATGGTTTGCCCCCCACACGGTATGGGCATCCTCATCAGGCGCCTTGTCATCGAAGACAACCGTCGCGCCCTCCGGCAGCGCGTCTCTGACAGCGGCCAGTCCAGGGTCCACGTCGGCGCCGCTCCACTGGAATGGGAGCATCTTCAGGATGACGACAACATTGAAGCAGGACGACCCACCGAAACGGGTATAGAAGCCCTTCGGGTCATTCAAGCATCGAAGGAAAGCATCAACGCGCCGCCGCACCTCGGTGCCCGCCAGCGAAGAGGCAAAAAGCACCAGGTGGAAGCGAGGAGGCCCGGCCAGTTTGTCGTACAGGTATCCCGACTCAGTGGGAGATAAGCAGACGCGTGGGTTGGGCGCCCGAACGCCGCTCCTCACGCGAATCGCGGGGGGGTGGCCGTCTTTGGGGGTGAGGTCTAGACCCGACGACGAAACGGCAGCAGACTCGGCGTATGGGCAGTCCACGCCGAGGAGGAACTGCGCGTGGGCCTTGAAGAACTGTCCGAGGAACTCGAGGTCTTCGGCCTGGGAGGTGCCCGGGCCGTGATGATCATCCTCCGTGCCCTGTGCCACGACAGCCTTTGTGTCGGGCATCGCGCCGCCGGCTACCTCGAGCTCGGAAGGGACACCACTGCCCAAGGTATTGCTCGCCTGCTCTGACCTAACGTTTTCATCGGCATTGTTTCTATGGTCCGCGTCAAGGCCATCGACATCCCGCAAATTCGGTAGCGGCACGGTCGAACCGCATACGAAACGGAGGTACGAGCCAGAGACCTCAATGATGCGCACAGCGTGGCCGCGGCGCTCACTGCTGTAGGTGGGCAGCAGAACATCGTGCTTAGCCTGGCCCTTGGCGGCGAGACCGAGCTTCCAGGCGAGGTTGGCAGAGTCGAGAATTGAGGCGTTGAGGCCAAAGGCACCCATGACACTATGGACGTGGCTATTGCAAGAAACAAGGCCGCCAGTCAGCATAGGTAAACTCCCGAAAGCATTGCATTGTGCACCAATTGTGCGTTCCGGATTGGACTTACGCTGCGTCGCCCACTAGGTGAACCCTCATATCGGGCGACGAGAATGAGCGAGCCACTCTCTCGGAGACTGTTCAGATGAGAAGAAGTGTCAGTCCAGTCCAGGTAACATCAACTTTCACACCCGCGGAAAAATTCCAGTTTTTAATGAGGTTTCATGGGGCGTACTCTTCCAGACAGCAAACCAGCTCAGCGGTGCCGCAAACTTGAGCTTGTAAGGGTTGAATATGCGGTTGGCCTGCTCGAGGACTTCTTCAGGCGTAATCGAGTGCACCTCAACCCGGCCCCCGGACTCGACAAAGGTTGGGTCACGGGCTTGTCTCGAGGCGGCGATAGGCCCAGCCAAGGAGATATCCAGCTGTGTGTATAGCCTGAGATCTTGTATGAGTTCATGGCGCAAGAGGAGAGACCCCATAACAAACGGCATACCTGATGTAGCCATCTTCCCGTGGGATGATGACACAGCCGCCGTGTTTAGAGCTGATGACAGATCTAAAGGTACGTGGATGGTTAGCTAGCAATCTTTTTAAGAAGGTCCTTCCTTGCTCCCCTTGGTGATGGAGAGTTAACAAAAGGTTCACAGCTTACCCAAAGACCCAGGCATGCGGATAGTCCGACTCGAACACGCAGTCCATGATGCCCCAGTAGATATCGGTGCTGACCCCGTCAAAGGGAATACCAAGTGACTTGCGGATCGGGCTAGCAGCGCCGTCGCTTCCAACGAGGAACTTGGCCCTGACGGAAGTTTCCCTACCGGTGTGGGCATTCTTCAACGTAGCCCGCACCGGGTGCGTGTGAAGTGAGCCGTCGGCAGCATGCTCCTCCACCCGATAGTCGACTGCGGTGCAGCTCCGCTCCACAATGACCTTGTGCCTCGCCAAGTCCCTCAGATAAATGCGCTCGAGCTGGCCCTGCGTGATGATATGCAAGCCACGATATCGTGAGTCTGACTGGTGCGAGCGATTGAATAAGAGCTTACGGCCGTCCTTGTAGATGGCAGTGCGCTCGATCATAGGGCCCTCCTCGTGAACCTCTGTCGAGAGCCCCCACTGAGACATGGTTTCGAGAAACCTGGGCTGCACACCATCGGCGCGGCCGGCAACGAGCGGCGTGTCAGCTTTGTCTGAAAGCGCACCGGTTTCATTAGCACTCGGGTCAAGTTGATAATTTTTTTAGATGACATAGACGGGAATTTTGCCATCACCCTGCTAACATACCGATGATGCGAAACGAGACCCCTTGTCTCGCTAGACTGACGGCAACTTGGAGGCCGCTGGGGCCGGCTGCACGTTTCGTCCGTTAGCACTGAGATGTCCAGTCCATCAAGAGACGGGGAGAGCTCACCTCCACAGATGAGGACGTCAACTTCCTCTTTTGGCGCCCACCACGACGGCACGCCATGAGGGCTGTTGGTGCCATCGTAAAGGCTGGGCCAGTGACGAACAACGTTGATGCCGAGCTGGTTATGCGTAAGTGAAGTGGTAAGGTCGACAGACGGAGGCGTGACGTAGGCGCCCGTACGGTCCGGGGCTGGATCCCCATTATCGTCGACAGGGCTCTTAGGCCAAGACCATGGAGTTTCCGAGGCCGACGAAAGATCCAACTCACGGAAGCCGTTCTCCCAGGTGTACGCGGGCGATTTAGTTGCCATTGTGGTAGGTATTGTGGAAATATGGGGGGAGAGCTACGTGGATTCTTGCTCGCTCGTTGCTTGGGTTTTGGTGGTAAGCCAACTTGGTTGACTCTTCCGAAAGTAGGGCCGTACATATCCCAATGCTGAGTCCTGATTGTATTTTCATAGGCACCTCGGACCCCTCGGAACGTGAACGTGGACAACACGATCATCCCCCTCGGGACGTTTCTAGGAGTCTGGGTCCCGCAAAGACAGACACTGAGGGCCGACGTACTCCGGTCCCGCGGAGCCATGTAAACTTGTTTTGGTCTCGCGATCGTGGTGACGACTTCTCTATCAGGTGTCCATCTGCCACGCGCGCGGGGGAACGGTTCGCTGGCGTCAACGGGACATAAATTTGAGCTGTCGAGACTAGGATAGATCGCCATGGCTTGCTCTCGAACAAATGCATATTCGCCCCGCTCCTTGCCATCCTAGAACTGAGTAAGATACCTGGTTTCAGACTGATTTCGATCTCTCCTACGGCTTGACCGGACAGATATCGCTGCAACCTCAGCACATTCACCACTTCGCTACTTCGCCCCACGACGTAACGACAGCAACCATGACTCGAGCCGCCGACGCAGTCTCCAACCGCCTGCTGAAACTGGGGGAGCTAATCCAGACCAATATCACCCAGCTGATTGAGTCTCGTCGCGCCGTTGCAGCCACGGGCAATGGGACCGAGTCTTCTGATCTTCCTCCGTGGAGCGTTTTCAACGCCCAGCGCGCCCTGCAAGCCGCTACCGGTAGCCTTACCGAGCTGATTAGCCAGCCGGAGAACCGACTGCTCGAAGTTTCTTCTCAGTACTTTGAAGCTCGGGCCCTGCACATAGCCGCAGATGCACGCATCCCGGATCTACTCGCCGAGACTGCCCCTGGCGGTGTCCCCGTTGTTCTCCTCTCCGCCAAGGTCGGCATCGAGGCTCGGAAGCTCTGTAAGTAGCGCGTGCCAACCCACTTGCTAAACGCCGGGCCCTTCTAGGGGGCCGGGCGATTCATGTGTCGCAGTGTTTCCCCACTTGCCGTCCATCCCCCATATTCCCAGGTCCCACTGACCTCGTACTACGGCTGGCTAACATGGCCCCCGTTGTTCGTTTCCGGCGGCAGCCCGATTACTGCGCTGCCTGTGCTCCATTCATATCTTCACAGAGGTGGAACCAGACGTCTTCGCCAATAATGCTGTGTCCGCATGGCTCGTCGACAACGAGCCCCTGCGCGCCTATATCCTCCTGTTGTAAGTTGCAGGGACCGGCGGCTCCCGCACGCACGAACAAAGCTTATATTGAATGATGACACGTTGACTGAGCACGTTTTCTAGTGGCCTTGATCTTTACACGGCTTCCGACCATCTTCCACGAGCTCTTCATGACTCTGTCAAAGGTTCATCTTATGCCGTTGACCAGACGGCATGGCAGGATGCCTTGGGTGTTTCCAAGTCCCGATGGGATTGGCTCGAGGAGAAAACCAGCGCGTCCGACTTGCGTGAGGGCTGCAATGCTGCCGTTCAGGGAACGACTGACACGGATACCGCCGCACGCACCCCCAGTGCTCCCGGTGCCGGGGGCCAGGGGCGTGACGCCGCTGCAGCCAGCCCCAAGACGCCGTACCCAGGTGTGTTTGGTACCGAGCTGAGCAGGGTGGTAAACAGTGGGGTCGGCGATGGCCAGCCTATTTCGAGGCCAGAACACGCCATCTTCAGCCTGGCAATGGTTGGCGGCGGCAGAGTGTTCGGTCGAGCTCACCTACACGGTACGTCCGCCCATTGCTCTGAATGTCGACAGAGCGAACAGACGGCCTTGTCATTCCACCGCTTACGTGGCAGGTCCACCGCAAACATGCTAATCTGTATCTCGAACAGACTTTCCCTGGGCGTCTCTTGGAGCGGCTACTGTGGTTGACGTTGGTGGAGGCGTAGGTAAGGCGAACCTCTCTTTCGCTCTCTGACGCCCTCTATCTCCCTCCTATCTCATTCTAACACTCTCAATGTTCCCCCAATCCAAGTCCCCTCTTCTATTCGAGACATTGCCCTTCAACCGTATGGACAGTGTGCCGCTCGTCATCACCCTCCAGTTCTCGGCCCTCGACGTCGACCTGTATTTTGGCCGAATTGAGGCTGTTACTGATGTCACGGGTATCACAGGTGGCTTCTGCCTGCAACTCTCTCACCTCTACCCTGACCTTAAGTTCGTCCTCCAGGACCGTGGCCCGGCCATCAACAAGGCCCACAATGAGGTCTGGCCGCGCGAGAACCCCGCGGCCCTTGCCGCAGGTCGGATTCAGTTTGTTGTTCATGACTTTTTTGAGAAAAACCCCGTACCCGAAGCGGATGTCTACTGGCTCCGCTATGTGCTGCATGACTGGTCAGATGACTACTGCGTACGCATCCTCAGCGGTATCAGACAGAGCATGGGTCCTAGAAGCCGCATCTTGATCTGGTAAGTCAGCGATGAGACCCGGGACGCGGGACCTACCTCCGCCCCTCCGTTGTACCCCCCACTTTTCCTCCCTGTTCCCCCTGTTCCCTTCACTGCTCCGCCCTCTTGGATCCTTACCCCTCTTTCCGCGAGCCCTAGGGATATGCTTGCTGATCCAGTTGCCGTCGGCCCGTAACAGCGATCAAGTCATGAACACAACTCATGGGTGCTCTGACCTACCTCCGGCGCCCGAGCCCCTGCTGCCAAACTGGGGCTACTACACGAGATACTCGCATCAGCGAGACCTAGCCATGATGGCGATCATAAACGGCATCGAGCGGAAGCCGGACGAGTTCCGAGAGCTAGTGGAACGTGCCGGACTCCGACTGCGCAAGATCTGGGACTGCCGCAGCCAAGTTGGTCTTGTTGAAGTTGTCCTGCCCAACTCTGAGCTGTAGCGCTTGTGTACTTGAGCTTGTTGGCTTGAGAAGCAAACGGGCTGGGCTGAGATGGCCAATTAAGGACGCACAGAATGCAAACACAGCAGTCCGGCCTGAAGGGGTCAGCAACCTTTGGGTGACGTAGCACTGATCTGGCCACGTTATCAGCTGCCTCGCAGGTAGTTTAGTTTTTGTGAAACCTCTTCTGAATAATAACGCCGGCCCCATAGAATTGCGCAATTCGTTCTCCCCATCCTACAACGGCTTTCCCCGTCGGTAATGACAGGTTTTGATTACATGCGTTGAGCGCAAACTGTATCTGTCCATGGCTGTCATCCAGATAGTGTGCTGTAGGATGGGTGGCATTCTTCCCAAGGAGCCAGGTGTCCTGTCCCGTAGCGTCGGATGCGGGTAGAGTACTATCAGGCAATACGCTGTGAACGCCTTGAAAGCAGAAGTAAAACGCGGTAACCGAGCGTGCTTAGAGTTTCGGCAGTGGCAAAGGCAATTCCTCCTCCTACCCCGACGTACGATCCAAGAGAGGAAGTGAAATACAATGAAAGCAACTAATTCGACTGAAGTATAGTCATGTCCACATATCATTACCCTAGAAAGGTACCTATTCAGGAATAGTCTTACCTTGCCCCCTTGTCCCTGCTTTGCCTGCCGCTGTCTTGGCTGCAGCGGCCTCGCCTGTCCCAGTCATGTCAAACCCACCCCCACGGCAACCTCAGCCCGCATTCGGCCCCACAGCTCACCCCGGTCAGGCCGGGTCGGCTCCGACCTTTTCACATGCTGCTACAAATCATGCTTAATGCCTGCCATTTGCGGGGCAAAGCCGCTATGAATTCTAGCTGGTGTATAACGCAATCAGCCCGTAGGCACACTTACGGAGGGGCATATCTCGGCGGGACTCGCTCTTCTCAGTGAGTAGTTTCAGCAGCCAGTCCTCGTTCGGTTATGTTTGACAAGTGAGAGGTACACCTTTGGTTGTTCGATTGTCGTTATTGAGGCCTTGCATCCTTCACTTTTCCCGTCGTCTTTTTCGGGACTGGAACCTTTGTTATTGTTGTAGTTGCTCTGCCTTATTCGTTTTCCCTCTCACACGCAGGCCAGGACGTCATGGACGCCGTGCAAGGCCCAAGGCAGCCCAAGCGCTGGACGGAAGAAGAAGATGCCATTCTCCACGAGGAAGCGATCAAGCAAGGCAAGTATATCGTCTCGCGCTGAGCTTGGAAGCTTCAGTTCACATCTGTCCGCCTGCCTCCCTAACATTATCCTCTGACAGCTTCCCTGGGCCCAATTAAAGACTGGCATCGGATCGCGGCAAAGCTGGCGAACCGCACCAACAAGGACTGTCGCAAGCGCTGGTTCAACAAAGTACGCGGCGGCCTGAGAACTGGACCGTGGAGCGAGGACGAGGACCAAAAGCTTCGGCAGGCTGTGGAGAAGTACGGCCAAAGGTGGGAACCGCCGAGCAATTTCGATCATCCGCGAATCCACATATGGAACCAACGATTATTGTTTTGCCAAGAGCACATAAGACTGACACGATGCAGATGGACTCTGATCTCCCAGGAGTTTGGGTCTCGCAGCTCTGACCGTGAGTACACCTCCGCATGTTTTACCTAACCAACAACCACATCGTGATGCACCCCACCACCCGTATACCCGCATTCCCCGCTTTGCCTTGGTCACTCTTTGAAAGGCGAGATGACTTTTGGGAACACCAGGTTTCTCGCACCCACCTGTCAGCTGGCGATGCCAAGGCATAGTGGCTACACGGGAAAGCAAGAGAGTCAAGATGCTGATCGCAGTCATGGGTCAGAATGCGCCAAGCGATGGCAGTACACCCTGGATCCCAAGCTCGGGCATCGACAGTGGACCTCTGGCGAGGTGAGTCAAACTCCCTTCTCTCTTCGTTTATAGCTTCTGATCTTGGGCTGACATACTCTTGGAGGACCACCTCTTGCTCGAGTTAGTCCAGTCATTCGGCCACGACTGGAAGTTCATCTGCCAGCAGCACTATCCAAGCAGATCAAGAACAGACGTCAAGAACCGGTAAGCAGCATGCCTAGATGGGGGCACACCTCATGTGTCGTCTATAGCTCACCGTGCAACTACACGGAACCGACACCACCACCATTCGTTGCTAGCAACGTTCTACATGGAAGAGTACCTAATCACTAATTTTCTTCCTCGTCTCCAGATATACCATTCTCAACCGCCGACTTGCTGCTGGCGCTCCAGGGGAGTCACCATCTGAGGTGGCATCCCCTCTGGACCCTCCAGGCGAATCCTCGAACGACATCCCTGAATCCCTCGATCACGGCAATGACACAATGTATTGTGCCGAGGACGATCTTCACTACTTCACTGCTGGCATTGATTCACTCGAAGTTCCTGAACCGCTGAGCGCCGGTGTGGCAGGACACCAGTCAACCCCGGAGCTAGGGATATCCTTTCCTGACGACTTCGACTTCAATCTGGAGGGCGATCCCAGCCACGGAGACGCAATTATGGATGGCTGTACGGACTCTCCCTTCTTCAGCGGCTCACAGCGCACATTCTCAGCATACCTCACCGGGGCAGCGGACGAGCCTAGCTGGCAGTTCACCAATACTGATGGCGCACTGTCGCCCTCTGCCGCGGCGCCCAGCGAGGGCAGCCACGCCGGCCAGACGTTCACGAACATGTTTGATCTCGAATTGGATAACAAGGGGCACCACCACCTGTCCAAGGCCTTCAACAACCTTGAATCTCCCACCGGGACCCTTCAATTCATCGAGGGGCTAGATCCGCGCGGGACAGAACCAGATTTCAGGATAGCGGGCGGCGGCGACAAGAGGTCTTCATCATTCAGCGTGGTACTAGTTGCAGAGGAATGTGACCATGAGCTGGTCAAATATCTCATCGATGTCACCAAACCAATCAAGGGAAGGGTAAAGATGGAAGTTGTCATGTGAAGGATACATTTCGGAAACTCTGCAGCAGTTCACATAATAGCGAACAAATAGATCATACTTGTCAAACGTGCATCTTGGCCAAAGTGGCAATACTGCACTCGATATACAGAGCGACCAGGTAGGCGCCATATGATGTGTGAAGGGAGTATTCGCGTCTTCAAGTGGTGAAGATACGTTCTTCTCGTATTTGAAAGCAGACTATGGGAGCTAAAACAAGACCTTCATAGCCTTGATGGGCAGCAACTTCTCGGATTTCAGGCGAGGGCATCTGTGAAAGCGATAATTGACCTAGGCAAACCTTGAAAGTTGCTAAACCCACCAGCCGGCGGCCGGTCTGACACTGCGCGGCAACAAGCGTTTTGACTCGGCCAAAGGGGATCAGCGACACTGCAAGCAAACAGCAGGTCTTTGGTCTCTGAATGAAAGTATAATCGGCGTCAGTGAGTTCTATTCACTCAGAGGTTTAAAGTCGAAACCTGTAGCGATCCCATCACAAAGTCGAACATGCATCAGATATCAGACGGATCCAGTAGGCTGAGTCGTCGCTTGCATCGAATGGCATGCTGGAATGGTTCGACGCCCCATCGGCTTTATCGGCGTTGCCAGGGTCTGGCGCACCTCCAGAACCGCGTTCCACCACAGTATTTAGACTAACTGTCGGTGTTAAGATCTGGCCGACCTATAATCGGGGTGCAGCTCACAGGGGGGTAACTAAAGTTCAACCCGACTAATTCGGAGAAACGTTAGGGGGGTTAAAGGACTAGCTTAGTATATATAAGTTTAAGTATATAGACCTTATATACTAAGTATAGTATAATCTTAGAAAAAGATTATAATAAGAAATTATTAAACTAATATTAGGGGATTACTTAGGTTAGTAATTACTATATGGGATTTACTATTATAGTAACTATAGGGGCTATAAATTATATATTTATAGGAATAGTAAATCCTAGACTTAGTAATCTATAGATTAGATAAGTAATAGTAAATTAAGAAATAGAAGTAATAATTATTATAAATCTTATATTACTAACTATACCTATTTAGAGCTCTTAAAGATAATTAAAATAGTAAATTAGGGTTTATATAATTAATAAAGCCCTCTTAATATTAATTAGTATTATATTTAATATAATATAGAATAGCTAGAGTAAGAGAAGTTAAGATGGATCCTATAAATAGTAATTCGCTATATATAAGCTTATTAATTATACTTTATAAATAATTATAAGAATACTATTTACTTTAAATACTTTAAGACTTTTATAAAAGCTTAATAATAGGAAAATCCCCTATTATATTATCTATAAAAGTACTATCTACTTTAAATATCTTAGGACTCCTATATTTAAGATTACTATTTAGGCTATATTATTAATTATTAATCTTATAATCGAAGCTTTATAGAGTAATTAATTAGTTTATAATAGAGCTTTAATAGATTAATAGTAATAATATAACGCCCTAGCTAGGTCGTTACTAGGATACTAGGCAGGATACCCTATATACGACTAGATATACTATAACGTTATCTAGATATTCTTATTATTTAATAAATTAGAAGAAGTAGTTTCTAAAAAGCTTAATAGGTTCTATAAAGAAATAGAAAATAATAAATTTAATTATAAAATAAAAGAATTTAATACCGATAATAGAAAAGAATTTATAAATAAAAGTATTAAAAATATACTTATAGGAATAAAATATATAATTAAACTATATTATATATATAAACCCTCAAGGTTTATTAAACGAGCTATAAGGACTATAATAGATAAATTAAAGTCCTTAACTTTTTATTTAGGATTACTTATATATCTATAGGGAGATATAGCCTATATAGCTATATATATATATAATAGAACTCTTAATAGCTCTATAGGGTTTAAAACCCCTTATAAATTAAAAGAGAATAAAATACTTAATATAGATAATATAAAGATATAGGGTTCTATAGCCTATTATAAAAATAAAGAACCTCTTTAGAAGAAACTAAATAAAAGAGCTAGTAAATCTATTTTAATAAATATAAAGGAATATAATTATAAAATATATAATACTTAGTCTAGAAAAGTTATCTAGACTAGGGATATATATATATTAGAGAATAGATTTATTATTCTTATAATTTTAATTATAGAAAAGGATCTTCCTATTTTAGAAGACCTTAAATTATTAATTTAGAAATAAATAAAGTAATAGCTTTACTTCTAGTTAAAGGTAATAATAATAATAATAATAATAATAATAATAATAATTCTAATATAACTATAAAGCTTCCTAATATTTAGAACCTTAAAGATTATATATATAAAGAATTAGCCGATTTATTAAATATATTAGATATATTATTAGGAAATTCCTTTAACTTTCTAGGCTAGAACTATATCCTTACTATAAATAATATAAAGGAACCTACTACTTATAGCTAAGCTATAAATAGCTTTAATAAAGATAATTAGAATAAAGCTATAAAGTTAGAATTTTAGTAATTAATAGATTAATCTATTTCGTCTTTAATTAATAAAAATACCCTATTTAAAGAAGCTAATATATTAAGGGGTAGATAGGTTTATAAATAAAATACGATTTAAATAAGAATCTAATAAAATATAAAATTAGATAAATAGTTTAAGGATTTAATTAAATTATTAATATAGATTACCTAGAGACCTTTAATACTACCTATAGACCTAAAAGCTATAGGCTAGCTTTTATATTAAGTCTAAATCTAGGCTAGGATTTTAAATAGCTAGATATTAATAATATATTTATTTATATAAATATTAATAAAGATATGTATAGTATTTAACCTATTAGCTTTTCTATTAAGGAAAATTATATATATAAATGAAATAAAGCCTTATATAGTTTAAAATAGTCCCCTAGACTCTAGTACGAATATTTACTTAAAGCTTTAAATAGCTTAGGTTTTAAAGTATTAGAATCTAATTTAAGGGTATTTATTTTACCTTTAAAAGCTATATTACTCTATTATATTAATAATATAATTATAATAGCTAAAATAGCTAAAATAATATCTATTATATAAGCTAAACTTGAAAATATATTAAGTCTTAAAGATTTAGGACTAATTAATACCTTTTTAAATAATAAAATAACTATAAATAAAGAAGAAAAGCTTTTATATATATCCTAAAAGGCCTATTACAAGAGAATTCTTATAAAACATAATAAATTGAATTTAAGACTAGTAGATACGCTTAGTATATCTAAAATAGCTTTAATACTTAATTCCTTATAAGCTAAAAATTTAGAAATCCTCTAATATTAATATGAAATAAGCTCTTTATTATATTTAGCCTTATATAGTAGACTAGATATTACCTATTTAGTAAATAGATATTCTAGATATATAAATAACCCCTCTAAAGAGCATTTTATTACTTTAAATAGAGTATAAGCTTATTTAAATAAATATCTAGATATAGGTCTAATATATACTTATAATAAACCCTTAAATATAATAGGGTATAGCGAGTCTAGCTAGAGTAATATAATAGAAGATAGAACTTCTACTTCTAGATATATATTCTATTTAGGAATAAATAACCCTATAAGCTAGGTATTAGCTAAATAAAAGGTAATAGCTTTATCTACTTATAAAGCTAAATAGATGATATTATATAAGGCCTCTAGAGAAGCTATATATATATATTTAGTATTTTTTAAAATATCTAAAAGCCTAGGTTTAAATAAACCTAGAATACTTACTTTATTAATAGATAACGAAGGTACTAAGAAAATAACCAAAAACCCTAAATTTTATAAAAGGGTTAAATATATAGATAGGTTATTTCACTATTACCGAAATCTATTAAAAGATAATAAAATATAGCTTTTTTATATATATACTTAATATAATATTTTAGATATTCTTATTAAAGGCCTAGATAAGACTCTATATAATACTCTATATAGATATATATATATAGGTAGTTTAAAAACTATATCTATAGACTATAAATAGCCTAATTATAATAAGATACTTAAACTTAAATATTAATAGGTTTTTTATCTAATTAGCTTTCCTATAATAATATAATATATAGTTTTTATTTATTTTCTATACCTTAGGGTTTAATTTTTTCCCTATATATAAAAATACTATAAGGTTTAATATCTTTTCCTCTATATAAGTATATATCTTACTATAAGCTAATATATCTATATAACTATATATATAATACTTTACGAGGGGGTATAGGAGATAGGGTCTTATAACCCTTCTAGTAGCTAGAATAAAAGCTAAACTATATCAGTATCTATATTATTAGAAAGGGAAAAAGCGGAGCTATATAATAGTATAATCTTTATACGATTCTATAGAGCTATTTAGTAGTAATAACCGTTTAACTTCCCTTATCTCTTATTAGCTTAGCTTATAAGCTAGAGTAGAACCGACTCCACTTCCCCGTAGATCTAGAGGTAGTCTAAGCGCCTTATCCACGCCTAGTCCCTAAGGGTCAGTCTATTAGATATAGAGCAATTCCCCCGCCCTGCTTTTTAGGGTTTTTATAATAATAATACGTCTTTATTTTTAGGGTTAATCCGAGCACTTATATTAATTCAATCCGAAAATGCTTACTTCTATTCCTATCGAAAAATATATTATTCTATAGCTAAAGATCAGGGCTACTAAGTCGTTTAATTAGTTCCTTTCTCTAACGCTTTCTTCTTAAGATATAATAATTTATATCTCTCCCTTCCTCCTATATCCCTTTATCTATTTATCTCTCTACGATCCCTTTATCTATTAAGATAATATTACATTTAGTCGTTACCTAGGACCTAGACTAATAATTACTAACCTAGCTAATCCCCTTATATTAGTTTAATACTAGCTATCTTTTCTTTATAGATAGGATTGCTTTAGGGAATAGTATTAGCCTCTCCTAAATAGGTTAATAGCTACTCTAATATACTTATAGTCTCTTATTTCTAATATATTAGATCTATTATCTTAATCTTATAAATAAGTAATATAAATAGATAATAATAGGAGAATAATAGATAGTAGTAGTCTAGGTTCTAAATAACGATTAAGGGTAATATTATCTTAATAGATAAAGGGATCGTTAAGAGATAAATTAATAATAGAGTATAAGAGGAAGGGAGATATAGAAGTTAATATATCTCGAGAAGGAGGCGTTAGAGAAAGGAATAGATTAAAGATCTTAGTAGCCCTGATTTTTAGCTACGGAATAGTATATCTTTCGATAAGAATAGAGATAAGCATTTTTAAATTAAATTAAAGTAAGTACTTAGATTAACCCTAAAATAAATAGGGCCTATCTAGAAAAGTATCTATTTATAATACTCAAAGGTATTAGAATTAGATAAGGAATATTATTAGATAGGAAGTAATAATTTTATTTAAAAATAAAGATATATTATTATTATTAAAACCTTAAAAGTTAAAGTAAGGGAATTACTCTATATCTAATAGACTAACCCTTAGGGGCTAAGCGTAGACAAAGCGTATAGACTACTTCTAGATCTATAAAGAAGTAGAGTCCATTCTATTTTAGCTTATAAGCTAAGCTAATAAGAGATAGGAGAAGTTAAATAGTTATTATTATTTAATATTTCTATAGAATTATATAAAACTTATATTATTATATAGCTTTACTTTTTCTCTTTCTAATAATATAGATATTAATATAGTTTAGCTTTTATTTTAATTACTAGAAGGGTTATAAGACCCTATCTCCTATAAGTTCTACTCTAGCTTATAAGCTAAGCTAATAAAAGATAAGAGAAGTTAAATAGTTATTACTATTTAATAGTTTATAGAATTATATAAAAGTTATAGTATTATATAGCTCCGCTTTTTCTCCTTCTTATAATATAAATATTAATATAGTTTATAATATAAATGGAATAGAATAGAAGGGCCTGCCCTATAGCTATGCCTTAAGGCCGCCTATAGCCTAGTACGTAGCCTAGCCTATGACCTGGCCTAAGGCCCAACTGCCTTAGGCACGTAGCCTGACCTATAGGCCTATGCCTACTAGGATCTATATAAGCCTACGTAGCCTACCCACCTAGATAGAGCAATATATCTATCTTATACCTATAGAATAGCTATATAGCTTCTATTATATGTTCCTAGCGTAACGCCTGCCTAGTCCCTAAGACCCGACTCTATTACTAGCCGTACTAGAGTCGTAGCTATTTCTATACGTAATAGTTTAGCTTTTATTTTAGCTATTAGAAGGGTTATAAGACCCTATCTCTTATACTATAAAAGACCTTATTAAAAAAGTCTTAGGTATAGTATATATTAGTTTTATTATTATATAGTTATATATTCTCTTCTGAATTATACTAACTATCGCTCTAAGCTTTCTCCGAATTAGTTAGGTTGAACTTTAGTCACCCCCCTGTGAGCTATAACCTCGACCGATAATCTGCCAAGCCTTGACTCTTATGCACTTAGTGGCTGCTGCGGGGCCTGGCAGCCAGCAATCAAGAATTCACACTTCTGTCGTGACGTGAAAGACATGGGGGGTCCCGTACTCCGGTCCTTGCAGATGCAACCTCACCTCAACCTTGGCACTCACTCAAGTCGCATCGAGTAGGTGTGCATAGACTATGGCCAACACCATGAAGCCAACAGGTTGAAGTCGCAGGCTGCGTTGGCACAAAAGTGCCATATCACCTCGTCTTGAAGCGTTCGTTTGCAGCCCTCTTGTTTCCGTATGAATTTGCCCGCTTCCGTCCAACCCCAAACCCCTTGCAATCTCAACCTCCTGGCCTTCCAGATACATCTATTCAGAAATTCCAAAAGAACTCACCGTCATGTCCAAAGTCTGGCTCATCACCGGCTGTTCCTCCGGGTTCGGCCAACAAATTGCTCTGGCAGCCCTCGCCCGCGGAGATACCGTCGTAGCCACAGCCCGCAACCCCCGAACCCTCACGGATCTTGCCAGCAAAGGCGCCATCGTTGAACGACTGGACGTTACCGACACAGACGAAAACCTTGCTGCCTCTGTCAATGGCTTCCTGTCCAAGACGGGCGGCAAGCTTGACATACTTGTGAACAATGCCGGATACATCCTGTCCGGTGGCGTGGAGGAATGCAGCCGCGCCGAGGTCCAGGCCACCTTCAACACCAATGTTTTCGGGCAGCTGAACGTACTCCGAGCCGTACTGCCCGTCATGCGGAAGCAGCGGAGCGGCATCGTTGCCAACCTTGGCAGCATCGGTGGCTGGTCCGGCTCGCCAGCTGCAGGATTGTACTGCGCCACCAAGGCGTGCGCCGCCATGATCTCCGAGTCACTGCGGCTTGAGGTCGCCCACCTGGGCATTAAGGTCGTCTGCGTCGAGCCGGGATATTTCCGCACCAACTTCCTTGCACCGGGCCACCGAACCCGCGCTGCCACGGTCATCGACGACCTGGCTGCCGGGGTCGACGGGACCATCAGCGCTCTGGACGCGTATGACCGCCAACAGCCGGGAGATCCGGCTAAGGGAGCAGCAGTCATTGTCGAGGCACTCACCGGCACGGGAAGAGCCGCTGGTCGAGAGTTGCCGCCGCGACTTGTTGTGGGGAGGGACGCGTACGAAATCATCTCGGGGAACCTAGATCGCAACCGGGCCAGCTTGGAGGCCTGGAAAGACGTGACTACGACAACTGACTGCGATGCATAATGCACAATGCATAATGCAAGATGTGGGCTGCCTTGTCGGTGCAACTCAGATCTTCTGCAAGCTGGTCAAGGCACGATGTGCCATGACCTGGTCCCAAGTTGCATCATAGTGACGTCCGCGCCCTTTACTTGACCTCCGTTAAACAGCAGCAAGAAACCCGTTTTAAATAAAGTACAACACGTGCTCATTCACACTCCCTTCCGAAATTTAAAATCAGCATAGTCGTGCTTCGTTCACTTCTTGTGGGACAAGCGATGGATGGGTCTGATGGAGGGTTCCATGATGGACATAGTTTAATGAACAGGGTCATTCTTCGGCCTTTTACTGATGGACCTCCATCACACGAGTCAATTCCTCGCCAATAGCCTTGGGAGACTTTTAGACTTTGGCGTCAAACTTTGATGTGTTATTTTGCTCTGCAAATCTTTACCGCTATGTATTTGCGACAGAAATGTATCGTGACTGATGGCATTTTTGCATCTACGAATACTCGACCATTACTCCAGAAAACCCTCCTTTCGCCACCGCGCCACATAATTCGCGATCAGTTGCTGAGGGACTCCTCCGCTACTTCGCAAAGTTTCTGATACAGCCAAAGCCCTCGCGGTATCGAGCACTACAGACCCACTAGCTAAAGCCTGAAAATGGTCCCTAAAAAACCCCTCTAACGAGCGGAGTGCCCCAGCATCACAAGACTGTTGCATCCACTTCTCGAATGGGATGGTCTTGGTGGGCAGACCAAGCTCCGCCGCGAAAAAGGCGCAAATATCGGCAAGGGGCTGCCGGACAGGATTCTCCAAGTGCAAGAAAAGAGGGACATCGGCTGCGTGTAAGGCTATTTCCGTAAGAGATTTGGCAGCACGGTCGACAGGCAGCCACGATGCTGTCTGTGAGACAAAGAATATCAGCATCACCGTCCGAGGAGGCACGTAAGAAATAAAAAGGTAGACAAAACTTACCCCGTCAAGAGCGGGCAAACCCCCCACCATCTGACTCGCTTTCACCAGCGCGGGAATGTGCTCCGCCGTCTTCCATACGCCCTCGCCGCTCTCTGGCCCGCTAAGCTGCCCGATGCGCACAACAACAGGCTCAACTTCGTCCCGTAGCTCTTGGCTGACCTGCGCGAGCATTTGCTCACACACCCACTTGGCTTCCGCATAGCCCATGGGCGTGGCAATGCGTGGGTCATGAAACCCCATTTCCGGGACGGCGCCCGTTGCAGAGCGGCCGTACACGGAACCCTGCGCATCAGAATAGCCCCGCACCACGGCAATGGACGATGCAAAGATAAGGCGCACCCGGGCTGTGGCTGCGCCGGCGCCGCGCAATCGCGCAGCCCTGGCAAGTCGAATCAGTCCCTGCGTCGCGCGGAGTTGAGGCCGGAAACTTTCGAGTGTGCGATGAAAGTCCATCGGCCACGCCAGGTGGATGATATGGGACACCTGGTCTGCAATTCTGCTGAAGCTGGACTTAGTGTCCTGGAAGCAATTCGTGCCCGTCGCCCACTGGCCTGGGTCGCACTGCTCAAACTCGACCTTATCCCATTGCTGTGAGCTCAGGCTCAGGCCAGCAGCCCCCAGAGCTGTTCTGACGCGCTGTTCGGGGGTGCCCTGTCCACCGTTTCCTTCTCGCACGAGGCAGATGGTTTTCTTGACCAGTGGATTGGAGGCTAGCTGAGCCACGACGTTGGCGCCAAGATTACCGGTCGCACCAGTGATTGCGACGGTGAAAGTGGTTTTTGGGCTTCCGGGTATGGTCTGGGCGCGGATATCTCGGACGCAGTCACCCAAAAGCGCCCGAATGTTCCTCAGTCGTGGGTCGGAACCTGGAGTGTCCCCAGACTCCGTATTGCCGCCTGTCTTTTCTCCCTGCTCGGAGAGTAATTGGATGACTGCTTGAGCCAGACGCCGAATGGATGGGTTCGCGTAGACAAACTCCTTGGTGATCAGTTGCCGAGAATTGGCCTCGCGGCTGGCGTGCTTCTCACTCAGGGCCGAATTGAGCAGCCTAGCCAGCCGAACACACTGAAGGGAGTCCATGCCCCGCTCGAACAAGTCATCCTCTTTGCCAACATCCAAATGAGACTCGGAGAACAAGTTCGTCGCCACCGCCCTGACCATCTTTTGGACACTCGTCACGATATCAGATGTGTCGGTAATGGTATCGCCCGCAGTCACCTCGTTGTCCAACTCGGCGTAGGCAGCCTCAATTTCCTCTCGGAACAGGTCTGCAACCTCCCGGCGCATGACGGAACCTTTGTCTGATCGAGGAATTGACTTGCTGGGGGGCTTGACAATGATAGCGTTGATCGAAGATATCCGAGCATGCTGGTCCAGAGTCTCGTTGAGGGACTTGACCAAATCCCATACATGCCTTTTGAAATCTTTTACCTGGACAGATGACGATGGTTCAACGATGACAAGAATTTCAAACGCGCCGCTACCGACACAAACAGCCGTTTGAATTTCTGGATCTGCCGTGAGCGATGTCTCCACTAGACGTGGCATAACTTTCTCGCCTGACTTGAGGACAATAACATCGTCCATACGGCCAATAATTCGTACTTCGATCCTGGAAGGATTGTCCTGATTCCGCTCCAGTTCATCCTGTACTTCGAATGGCTTATGCCAGCCGACGGGGTATCCAATAAGTTTGAAGCGTTCAGACCCTTTAAGGGGCTGGAGATGAAGCCCGAGATCCTCACGCAGTCGTAGGTAGTGATGGTCGTAGTCGGGGCCAGGGTGGAAGATTGGTGCGATGGCCCCGATTTCAGTGACACCGTAATGATTGACGAGCCTGATCTTATTTTCAACCAGATGCGTGCCAAGGTCTGGTCTCAATGCTCCACCACCCACAGCAACGAATGCCAGCGCCTTGAGTGAGTTCACAGCAACGATCTTTTCATCGTCAGGAAGCGATAAAAGGTCCTCAACAATGCTGGGGACGGTCAACAGTGCCTCTGCTTTGAATAGTTGAAGCAGATCAACAGTTGACCGCCCTGCTGGGATGACGGAGGCCGGAGGAAAACAGCAGGTCATTCCGATGGAGAGGCTCAGACACGGCGCAAGTAATCCAAAGCCATGATACAATGGCAAGGTTGAGAGGCTTCTTGAGCATACGTCGTCCTCGCTGATCTCATGACAGGCAGCATAGCCCAAAATATAGCGTGGTGCAAGATAAATGGGCTTTGGAAGGCCGGTCGTCCCGGAGGAATGAAGGATCAAAGCTCCAACGTTTGTTCCCGGATCTGTGCCGTTGGCACTTGACCTTGACCCTAGGTGGGGGGAACTTTCAGCCGTTGGACTTGTGGTATGCTGAAAGCTCTTTCCATCGACGTCTAGGCCGCCGTCTGGAATCGTCTCGTGAAGAAACTCCTGCCAATGCAGCACCTCAGTCATGCCCACACCCCCAAGGGCGCTCTGTTGTATCATAAACTTGGTTCTCTTAGTGACCAGTATGAAGGATGCTCCTGTTTCTCTAAGAAGATGAGCAACACTTGGCGGACCAAGTCTTGCTGATATTAGTAGAAGCTATTTATTTCGCGGTCAGGACTTGTACTTATGATGGGGCTGAACCACAGGAACTCTTACGGGGATCTTCATTTCCGTCAGAGCTGCTAGATAGATGAATAAGCCAACATCGCTTTCCATGTAAAGCGCAATTGGTCTGTGATCCTCCATTAAAACTCTAGGCAAAGTTTTGCCTATCCAAGCTGCGCAGGCTCTGACTGCAGCATCAAGCTGCCCATATGATATGCTGCAAAAATTGTACTTGTTACCGAAACTTTTATCATCTTCATCAAAGGCTGTGTTTTGAATTGATAAAGCCTGTTTGCAGAATATTTCCTTGTTGTTATTTTCGGCGTTGAAACGAATCAACCCCGAAAGAGAGGATATTTCATCTTGATCAGAAGTTGCCGAGAAGCTCTTCGAGGGGTTTGGATGGAAGCGAGGTCGCACGAAGTGTTTCGAGGATGTGTGCCGCATCTTTCCAGTTGAAATGAAGGGTAAAATTGCAGGTGCGGTTGTGGGACACTGGGCCTTCTCTTCGGAGGGTGCGGTTGTTCCAGATGATGGGACACTCGGAGGACGCAGTTGGCGGTTAATTGTTGCCGCGAAATTTTCCAGCGAGATAAGACATCTTGCGTGTCGGCATCCGAACAAAAGCACGCAAGGCCATGGAGATGGTTTGAGGGCCTGATTTGGTAAGTTCTAGTCAGAGCAACTGGGACCGGAGTGATACGATTAGGTTGCTTCTTACCAAGCACTGGGGGTACGCAGGGCCTAAGGACCGGAGTATCTGAACCCCAACAGGCCACTTCTCGGGCCTCTTACATGCTTTCAGTTTATGCATTACTGTAGAAAAAGTCTTGGGAGTTGAGAAGAGTACTTGTCTCACTGCTTCTAGCAACTAGCCTTGAGCTGACCCTCAGCCGCTAAAGACTCAACTCGCGGATTACGGCAATTCTTGAAACTCTAAACGCAAAAGACAGAAGGTCAACTTCCACCATCATTCAACATTATACAAGGCCTGAATCTTAGTCTACAAGCAACTTTAAGCAATGGTTGTCTCACGGGATGTGCTTGTCTTTGCCGGGCAAGGGTCCGACGGGCACTTTTCTGATAAGCACACGACAGCCAGCCTGCTTGAGCGTCTTGGAGACGACTCTGAGCAACTTTGGAACAGATTCCTGTCTCAATGCCACGCCTCATTCGAGAGACTTTACCGAGATCTGCCTGAAAACGAGCGATCGATATTTCCCGACAATACCCTGGCATCCTTTCCAACATCGGATGATTTCCTGTACCCATCACCGGCGTTCCATTCTCACCCGGTCTTTCAAGCGAGAAGTTTATTTATGCGACAAATTTTAGAGCTACTCATCTACCAAGGCTATCGTGGCGAGTCTGCCGTGGTAGTGGAGGCCTCTGGGGTCTACACTGGAGCTTTGGCTGCTATCTTGGCCTCAGCATTCACGTCGTATGATTCTGCAGAATTTGTCACCGCTGCAGTCAACGGTTTCATAGTGTCCTTCTGGGTTGGACTTCGAGCTTCGCTTCACTGCAGGGCAATCATGGGGCCCGACTGGAAAGCGAACCCCTGTGTTTTGAGCATCTTTAAAACGCGAACCCCGCAGGTTGAAAACTGCTTGTCCGAGCTCAACTCGACTCTTGACGTATGTATTCAACCCCAAGTCTCGTCAAATATGCTTAGAAAGCTGACTGAATCCGCCCCAGGCATCGGACATGCCGCTCAGACTCTCTGCAATCTTTGACGAAGATTCAACATCAGTGACCGGACCAAGACGCAGCCTGGACAAGCTCAAATCCACCATCGCTTCACTTCCAGAGCCTGGCACATGTCGTTGGGCGCACGTGCACGGATTTTACCACGGTGGTGATGAGATGAAGCTGGTATCAGATCAAGTCAAGAATGACATCTGCGGCATCGAGTTCCCCGACTGGGCTGTACTCCATGCTTCGCTAAGATCCACGGCCACAGGGCAAATATTCCAAGCAAACGACAAGAGTGTATCACTTCTCGGAATGGCTGTTGAAAACATATTTTGCGACTCTGTTGACTGGAAGCTCACCTGGGAGACAGCGATGGCGGCCTATGCCGAGAAAACCTGTCATGACACGAATGCTACAATTCGAGTCATCGGAATAGGGCCCTCTGCTAAGTCTTTGCTGGGCGCAAATAAGGACAAGGTCCGTGATGCTGGACTACAAGTAATCGGGCATTTCTCAGAGGAGATAGACATGTTTGTGGACGATGACATTGCCATTGTCGGTGTGTCTGCCAACTTTCCTGGAGAAAGGGGGCTTGATGGGTTCTGGAATATCATCAACGACGCCCGAAGTTGCGCTACCGAGGTAATCGTTCATTTCAGATATATAGCTGTGTTTAACCTGACAGAATGCAACAGATCCCAGGCTCTAGATTCAAAGTCTCCGACTATCATCAGCCCAACAGCGGAGCCCCCAATACTCCCCGACAGATGGGTTCCAGGCATGGTAACTTCCTCGATAATCCTTTCACCTTCGACACGGAGTATTTCAACATATCTCCAAGAGAGGCCAAGTCTATGGACCCGCAGCAGCGTCTCCTGCTGCATGCTGCTGTTGAAGCCCTAGATGATGCAGGATATTCGCCTGGGGCTACCCCTAGCTTTCAGCAAACCTCCTTTGGGGTTTACGTCGGCGCAGCTACAGGTGACTATGTCGACAATCTTAGGAATGAAATCGACGTCTACTACAGCCCAGGTAAGTAATCTACAGTCCGTGAAACACACATGCAAAGCCTTGCAATGGTGAATCACATCAGCCCTTCTATCTGACGCCGGCTGCTAGGAACTTTACGAGCATTTCTGAGCGGTCGCATCTCGTACGCCTTTGGCTTCAAAGGTCCCTCCGTCGTCACTGATACCGCATGTTCATCATCTCTGGTATCAATTTATCATGCTTGCAAAGCTTTGCAATCCGGCGATTGCACTGCTGCGCTGGCGGGTGGCGTAAATGTTATCTCAAGCCCTGATGTAAGCAAACTTTCCCCCGGCCATTGAGCCCTTGCATCTGGGACTGACCTTGCCCTCAGATGTACCTTGGCCTTTCCAGAGCTCACTTTTTGAGCCCCACGGGCCAGTGTAAGCCCTTCGACGCTGAGGCAGACGGTTATTGCCGAGCAGAAGGTTGTGCTTTGGTCGTTCTCAAGAAACTATCTCAAGCCCGAGCTGAAGGCGATCAAATCTATGGCAGCACCCGAGGCATCGGCGTCACCCAGTGCGGAACTGCGATGTCCATATCGCTCCCAGATTACATAACGCAGCCTGAGCTCTTCTCGCTTACTCTCCACCTGAGTAGGCTGAGCTCCGCAAGCATCGATGTCGTCGAGGCGCATGGTACAGGCACACAAGCTGGCGACTTTGCCGAGGTCTCAAGTTTATCCTCTGTTTTCAAAGGACGTCCAGCAGACAATCCGCTGCATCTTGGTTCCGTCAAAGGAAACATTGGCCACGTCGAGGCCGCGTCAGGCATCGCTGGCCTCATCAAGCTTCTCCTTATGATGAAGCATGAAACCATTCCTCGGCAGGGATCCTTCCAGACGTTGAATCCCAGGCTGACTTCCCTAGCCAACGAGCACAATCTAGTAGTCCCAAACAGTCCCCGCAAGTGGACAAGGACCAAGGGTCACCCTAGACGAGCGCTCCTGAACAATTTCGGCGCTGCTGGTTCAAACGCCGCGTTGATTCTTGAGGAAGCCCCTCGCGAAGCCTCGCCTACCAGGGTCCCGATATCACAACGCAGCCAGCATTTGCTGACAATGTCTGCGAAGAGCGCCAAAGCTCTGGAGCGCTTGAGATCAGACTACGCCTCTTTCCTTGACAAAAACCGACATTGCATGATACAAGACATATGCTACACTTCCAGTGTCAGGCGGCGTCATCACAAAGAATTCCGTTGGTCTGCCGCTGCGGCTAATATTGATGACTTGTTGGTGCAGATACAGACAACGGCTGCATCTCCGCAACGAATTGTTTCAAAACCGTCGAAAACAGTGTTCGTATTCGCTGGTCAAGGTGGTGCCCACGAAGGTATGAGTGCCGAGCTTCTGCGCACATCTTCAGTCTTTCGGGATGCCGTTCGGGAGTGTGATACCATCCTCCGGCGGCATGAATTCCCAACGGTCGAATCCTATCTAGACCCGACGACTTCTGCAGTTAGCCATGCTTCAGTGCACGAAAGGAATGGTATTATTTTGGTTCAGTGCGCATGCTTTGTATTGCAGTATGCGTTGACGCGGCTCCTGCGGAGCTTCGGGTTGACCCCGGACCTTGTTTTGGGCCATAGGTCAGTACTACCTCTTATCACGCTACTTTCACCCTACTGATGGATTTGGTTTACAGCATTGGAGAGTATGCCGCACTCGTCACTGCAGAGGCCCTTGGGCTGAATGATGCCTTGCTGTTCGTTGCTAGGAGAGCAGAACTGATGGTAAACCACTGCGAGGCAGGGGAGTCTGGCATGCTGGCGTGTCGAATGTCTCCTCCAGATGCCTCACGATTCCTTCAAAAAAGATTCACTGCATCAACTGACGAGTTAGTCGTGGCATGCCACAACAGCCCAGAGGACTTCGTTATTGCCGGTCCTACCGCACGCCTCATTCAAGTTTCTGAGGTGTTGAAGGCCGAGGGCATTAAAAGCAAGCTGCTGAATGTTTCCTATGGATTCCATTCACCAGTCATGAATGCGATAACGCCCGGTCTGATGAATGTCGCCTCATCCATGGCCATCTGTCGGCCTAGCATACAGGTTGGCTCCAGCGTTCTCGGACAGCTGATACAAGGACACGAAATCCTTAGTCCAGAATATTTTGTCAACCAGACAAGCCATCCAGTCTTGTTCATGGAGCTTCTGGCAGATATCCAGTCCAAGAATTCACAAACGACTCTGCAGGTGATAGAAATCGGACCATCGACATCAAGTACGTTTATTCTCATACCAGGCTCCATTTTTATACAGTCATTCTTGAGTGATACTTATTGTTTTCTACAGCAAGTTCTATGTTGAAGTCGTCGTTCACGCAAATTCCATATTCGTACTTGCCATCACTGCGACCATCCGAGTCCCCTTGGACAACGATCACATCCGCACTTCAAGGCCTTTACCAGTCAGGGCGGGACCTCAACTGGGATGCAGTCTTCACAGACGAGTCGCCACGCTTTTTGAAGGAGGTGCCGTGCCAAATTCTTGATGGCAAAGAGTATGTGGTTCGATATCATGAGCCAACGTCCACAAACAAGCCTGCTAAGGACGTCGATTCCAACTTGTCCTCAACTGGCTTCGAATTGTTGGCCTCATCTGCCATGACCGCTCTCAAAGATGGGTCAAGCATTTTCCATGTCCCGATCGCTAGGTTCTCGAAACTCATCGAGGCACATGCTGTTGGAGGCGTCCCGCTCTGCCCAGCATCTGTCTACCTCGAACTGGCCTTAGAGGCGCTTTCAGTGACCAATACCACCTTCAACGCCCCGAGGTGGTACTCGGTCGATAATGTCTGCTTCGAACACCCTTTGGTGTTCTCAAAGGTCAGGTCAGACGTTGTGGAAGTCAACGTACAGTCGACTAGGCAAATCGCTTCACTTGGATCATCTCGTTTCTCCATTTCGAATCGCGACCATGGCCACCTCAACTGTTCCGGTTCCATCTCCCCCATGGTTGAACAGTCTATCGAGGAGCTCTTCATGTTGAAAAGTGCGTACGTCAGGAAGCAAAAGGCCATTTTGTTCCAACTCGCAGCTTCCAACACCCTGGAGACGTTTACTGCTCGAACAATTTACGATGTCATATTCCCTCGCGTTGTATCATATTCGGAGCCATTTCGGACCCTCAAACATCTTACGATCAGCTCGTTTGGTTTAGAAGGCTACGGCACGTTCCAGCTCCCCACTACTCCGCAGACCGGCAAATTCGTCTCCCCACCCCCGTTCGTGGACACCATGCTACATGCAGCCGGGTTTATTGCGAACGCCAAAGCGGATGTCAAAACAGCATGCATATGTGTGAGCCTCGGCCGAATCGTGCTTCCGGACATGTCGAAACTTCAACCAGGTGGCCAAATGGACATCTACTGCAGCCTACTCGACGTGGGTGACAGCACTCTGGCAGATGCATATGTTCTCGATCAAGACGGCCAGATTGTTTCATTTGCGGAAGGAATGCGTTTCAAGAAGATTCGCCTCAGCTCTTTCCAAGCTGTCTTGTCCCGTGCAACGCAGACAGAAGGCAAAAATAGAACCGAGTCGTTGCCCAAGCAGGTTGAGGGACTGCTCAGGAATCCGAAGCCCCAAAACAGCTCAAGGTTGCAGATACAGGCACCCCCGACGCCGTCCGAATCTATGGCAGAGGTATTGAACCACATGGTTCAGTCTGTGTGCGGCGTCTCTTTGGAGTCATCCTCCGGTCGAACGTTGACCGAGCTGGGCATTGACAGCTTGCTATTTATTGAGCTGTCACAGGCCATTGCGTCGCGTTTCCCAAATCTCGTTGTGTCAACGAGCGAGATCGAAAGATGCCAGACTATGAACGACCTGATTCAGCTACTGGCCAAGGCTCAAGGACATGATGATGTTTCCATGGCTCTGCCACGCTCGGTGTTATCTGGTCACCTGGTACCTCAGGGCAACAACCCGCCGTCACCACCAACAGAGCCTGTGGGAACCGATGTTGCGTCCGAGGTTCGGGAGCTGTTCGTTGACATCTGTGGGAGGTCCGTTACCGCTGAGGACAAGGACGCAAGTCTTGCTTCTCTTGGGGTGGACTCCTTACTTTCCATCGAGCTCATTCACGAACTCCGCCATCGATTCGGCTTGGATCTTGAGGCGCTGCAGTCCACCATCTCAGATATGAGCATCAACAACATCGAGGCTCTATACGCTGCGAACATTGCATCTTCGAGTAATGATGTTCCGTACTCTGGCGACATCCTTGTGTCCTTTCCTGACCAGTCCTGCGACCTCGCAGAGCCAGAACTGCCCCTCCGAAAGGCAAACGATGAACGAGGTGCCACCGACATCTTCTCACATCTCATCCCATCGACCTTCCCTCAAATTCTGCAAACTGGCGATTCTGAAATAGCGCCCTACAAGTCACCTCTCTACTTGTTTCACGATGGCAGCGGATTATCGAGCATGTATGCTCGCGTGAAGCCCCTCGGACGGTCTGTCCGAGGCATCTTCAGTCCCGATATCCCTGCCATTGACCCCACGATTCAGTCCATGCAAGAGCTGGCATCCCGATACATTATGCAAGCAAATTTGATGTCTGAGAAGGGACCGATTCTCTGTGGTGAGTGCAAACAGTGGCAGTTGCGGTAGAATCCTTTGGTCAATTTGCTCACCCAAATCAGGCTGGTCATTCGGTGGCGTGCTAGCGCTTGAGGTCTCCCACCAACTGCAACAGCGCGGAAACTCGCCAAGAGGCATCATTCTCATCGATTCTCCCTTGCCAGTTGAGCATAAGCCCCTACCAGAGGAGATCATCTCCCGTGTCGTCAGGAAATTTCCGAGTCTGCATGAATCAGGGGCCGCAGCAAAGGTGCGATCTTGCGTCGAGGCCCAGTTCCGTCGTCATGCAGGTCTCTTGAAGAGATACAGCCCTCTACCTCTTAGAGGTGACGTTCCTTGCGTTTCCATTGTCTGCATGAAGACAATCGATACCCAAGCACTTTGCGGCGTTTCGTATCCCTGGCTTTCCGATAGTGGCTTTCGAGACGAGTCATTGAAGGGCTGGGAGAGACTCCTTGGCCGTGAAATCCCCGTTTTAGAGATTGACTGCAACCATTTTGAAGTGTTTGACGCGCCGAATGTAAGTGACCCCTCATCTTCATGATGACACGACTGGCAATTGTACTTACGCTGGCGCAGATTGATGAGGTCTCCGCGCGGCTGGAGAGAGCGTGTGAGATACTAGACAGAGTTGAAGAATAGGCGTTGGTTGAGGCTACGGTTTTGCGTATATGACACGTGCTGCTCGCGGTGAATTCTTTCCATTTATGAGTTGGACCAGGTAGTAATAGGAGTTCATGAGTTCCTTCAATTGCATCTTCGCTCCAGAGTTCCATCTTTCAATTCAGCATTGGCTGTTCGGACTGTCCAGGGCTCAGGTGCCCAAGGAACAACACCACTTGCAAATGCAAGCGACTTCCGCAGTACAATTGCTCAATAGTGACTCTTTTTTTGAGAGATATCGTCACAGTTGTCGCACCTTTGCGAATGACGAAAGCTTACTCTCCCAACACCTTGGAGATTAATCCTCCCCTAAATCCAGATTTCGTACCATGACATTGGAGAATACATCGGCTTTCCACCGTGTTCAAGATTCATCAGCAGATCAAGAAGTTGACGATTACCCTTTCTTTGATGAGCATCAAGTTTTGGGCCCCCACGAACGCCAGAGGCGCCAACCTGCTGGGACTGCATGAATAATTCACTGACGTGGTACCCCCACGATTGCGTGCTCGAACCACATCCACACCTACATCATCCAGCTGCGAGAGGGGCAAAATGGATGCAGACCAAGGCGTGTGGAGATCCGCGCTTGTAAAATCTTCAAAATCTTGCATCTGGGCATCGCGTTATCAATATTGTGAGACATTGTCGCAAAACTCCTTGTCTGGTCATCGACGTCGACGCTGGAAGCGCACCAAATCGGCCTCGGTACGAAATTCACGCAGCCTTACATCGGGGAGAGCAATTGTATTTGAATATGAAGTCTACTCATCTTCCTCTGCAAGACGAGGAAGATGTTCTGGGGTCGCAACATGATATTCCACCTGGGGCAGTTACCGGAGAGGCGGCAGAGGACTCGGAAACAACACTCGCCCCTCGCGAGGACCAGCCACTGCTTCAATCACCAGACGCAGATGTTGGTGATGCTTGGACCCCACCATCAGGCTTCGGATGGATAGAGCTTGCCATCATGTCCAACGTTTTCCTATATGGCTTTGACGGAACGATCACCGCGGCTACATACGCCATCATCAGTTCCGATTTTGATGCCGCCAACACCGCATCTTGGCTCACTACTTCGTACCTGGTGACGAGCACCGCGTTTCAGCCACTGTACGGACGCTTTTCCGACATATTTGGAAGAAGAGTATGCTTTTTCGTCAGCACCATCACTTTTGGGCTTGGCTGTCTCGGTTGTGGATTGGCAAATCATATCGTTGTTCTCAACTGCATGCGGGCACTGACAGGATTTGGTGGTGGAGGTTTGATGACAATGGGTGAGTGCACTGGTTCATTCGCTGAGTCGATTTTCTAATGAATGTTCAGCAACAATCGTCAATTCCGATATGATCCCTTTCCGCAAGAGAGGCATGTACCAGGCCATGCAAAACGGCATGTTTGGGTTTGGCGCAGTAGCAGGCGCCTCATTTGGCGGCTCTATCGCAGACTACATTGGTTGGCGTTGGTGCTTCCTCCTACAGGTTCCCATTTCGCTTGTGGCGCTTGTCCTGGGTGCTTTCGTGATCAAGAACCCTGAGGGTGGGTTCGATATCGACACAAAGGACTTGCGGGCCGTTTGGACTCACGTTGATGTTTCGGGAGCACTTCTCCTGGTAACTGCCGTGTCCGTCCAACTCATCGGCCTCAATCTGGGCGGTAATGAATTACCTTGGGGTAGCCCAGTAGTCGTTGGAACTCTTGTTGGCAGTGTTGTGTTGCTTGCTCTGTTCTTCTTGGTTGAGGCAAGGACACGAGCAATCCCCGTCATCCCGTTGCGGATGCTCAAGGGCAGGCTTCCTGTCTTGACCCAACTTTCCAACGTCTGTGCTGGCTTTGCTGCATATGCGGTAAGTGAATGATCTTCGTGTGAACTTGACTATTGCTAATGAACACAATTAGTATCTGTTCATGCTGCCCCTATTTTTCCAAGTGGTTTTGCTCGATTCTGCTACGAAAGCAGGAGCCCGGCTGGCGATCCCATCTCTCGCCACACCATTGGGAGGGCTCGTGGCCGGCATCGTCATGTCTCGTTGGGGCAAACTGATCTGGCTTATCAGGTTGGGTGCGCTCCTTATGCTCTTCGGAAACGGCCTCGTTACGTCTTTGCAATTCGAAGATTCCAAATGGAAATACTTGCTGTACATCTTTCCCGCAAACTTGGGCCAGGGCATCATCTACCCTTCGATCCTCTTCACTACCCTTGCCTCATTCGACCATGCAGGTAAGCGATCAATTCGTGCTGCCATAATGGAAGGGTTTCCAACTGATTGGCTTTTAGATCATGCCGTCTCGGCCTCGACCGTCTACCTTGTTCGCTCGCTGGGAACGGTTTGGGGAGTTGCCATCACCTCTGCTATCGTTCAGACCACCCTGAGTGTCCGGCTTCCCGCAGTTCTTGGTGACATACCAAACAAAGAACAGGCAAGTGACACTTTGATTGCCACTCGAAGCTTACTCCGACTGTTGTCCAACAGCTGGACTCTACCATGGGTGAAATCAGGATTGACTTCGCCTAGCTTATCGAAGAGATCCGCCATTCGGTCACAGCGCTCAAGTCAGCGCCAGTCGAGGTCCGGCTGCCTGTCCGCCTCGTCTACTACGAAGGTATCAAGTATGCATTCGCCGCATCTACGGCCGCCGCTGGGATATCTTTCGTGGCCGCCCTCTTCGCTCACCCCCGAGGTTTGCGCAGCACTCACAAGTAAAGAATGAGGTTTCAGACCGCAAGGACCACATTACGCGGGGATGTCGACACTGCATTCTTGGGAGGGTGACGGGAGGGGCCGGAACTTTAAAATCGCGATAGAAGAAGAAACATTTTAAACTTTCGGCGTTGAAGGCTTTTCCTGGCCAACGGCCCCGCACCACGAGACTTGATTGATGCTTGATGGAAATCCGGGGTAAGCGGGCGAAAAGCTTGTAATTGACTTCCCCATGCACGGTTCAACAGTCAGATCAACCAAAGTAGCCGCGTGCATGGTCGAGACTGCACTTCAGCAGGCCAAGACATTGACCAGATTTTCGATTGAAGCATGTTTGATCATGATATGGGCAGGGAGAGGCAACACGCGAGACATGTTAAGGCGAGAAATGTTAAAGCTGACTTGTGTGCAGATGCACAGACGCGATAGTCGGGGAAGACGGCTCGGTCTGGCTGACCGACAGGGTGTCGCCTCATGCTGACCTCGTTAGTCGGGTCAGCCTCTAGTCATAGAGAGGGGTGAATCATAGTGACAGGGAGCTATTCTGTATGTTGAACTGTTGTCATACTGGCAATACGACCTCAATCCCATAGCAATACTGAACTTCCTCCAATGATGCTTCGATTCTCCTTGCAAGCCGAGTCAGTTTCCTGATTTCCCTGGTTCATTAAACAGAACGCTTTGCATCGCGGGGTATCAAAGCTCACAAGATGAACTTCCACCAATACCAAGAGAAACCCGATAGATGCGTTTTATGGATGAATGTCCTGCAGGTAAAGGTATCATATTCCGGTCTCAGTTGTTGACGCGCGCTAACAGGAAGGGCCATGTCATATTTCCCTGCATCTCACTTGTCATGTCGTGGAAACGGGATTCGAAGTTTCTCCGGATGACAACCGAAAATCTCGTGCGTGAATTGCGGTTCGTAAGGGTCACGAGCTACCATTCACTGCATACGACCGGCGGGCGGATCGGCAGAGGACTGAGCATCGTCTATCTTTCGACACGCTGGCCGAGATGAAGATCTGCAAGTCGTCACTGGATTGGTGGAGAGTCGGTTTCGATCTGCATACTAGGACGGCCAGGTTCTCTGCTAAAATACTTCCATCATTGCCCACAATCCAGAGACGCACCCTCGTGGCAGTGCAGTCATCGGTTCACGGGCTCAAAATCTTGATGAAGCATTATGCGGGACGATCATGACTGGCTGCAGGAGCCGGTCTGGGGAAACGAAGGCAGCAAGCAAGAAAGAAAAATCACTCTGCATCGAAGGTTTCCCCAGCTCTTGAGGTGCATGCTGTCCTGCATTTTTCCCATGCCACGCTCTCGGATGTTATTTTTCCCCGCCTCCTGCTCGGTACATGTGTCGCCTGTGGGCCGCAATTCCCCAGGTACAGATTGGGCAGGTTGGCAATGCGGAGACGTCACATCACAGGAATCCGCCCCTGCACCCCATGTTTTGGATTTGCTTTTGGGTGCTGCTTGGACGCAGAGCCGGGAGACGACCGGGAGAATGATGACCGAGATGAAATTGTACCTGACAATGACCTCGTCCGCATCTGGCAAACTCGTCGTGCAAATGACTTGACAATACGGAGTCGCCTAACTCGAGTTGACATGGCGCAAGTTGCTTTCATCTCAAAGGCTGAGGTAGAACCTAGACGACATGGACTATGAGCACTGCTGAATACGTTGAACAGCATCGGGTCACCGTCCCGTCTTCGAGATGTACATTGAAGCATCTTCGTCGGGACCATCGGTTTAACCCTGGGAGAGGCGTTTTCCTGCCGCACCACCAACAGCGTACTTCCTGCTCTCCTCCTCCTGACTAACATCTTCCGTCGACAAGATGGCCGAACAAGGTCAGCTCCTGATACTGCAGGCCCGTTGCAGGTCTCCACTCGATCATGTGTGCCAGAGTGGAGGTGAGAGGTTGCATCACCAGTGAGGACTAGCCAAGTTGAGACGATTGAGATGACAGCCCCGAGATACCAAAACGGTGCAAGACTGGTGGACTCTGGCGAGTCTCCCGCTTTGCGTTGTAGCGTGCACATTGATCAAACCATTTTGGCCAGAAACAGATGGATCAAGACATGGGTGTTTGGGAGAACGATCTTCCCGGCGCTTTGTGGCGTCCAAGTAGCACAGCTGCTGCGTGGTGTTGATGTTGCCTGACTCTACGATACGAAGATTTTCCTACATTCACGCTGTGAAAGAGCTCTGATGCTCTCGGAGCCGGCATCGAACGCGAGACCGACACTGCAATCGTCAGTGGCAGAGTTGCATCGGTCATCCCGGGCAATGGGTCTCTGCAGCTGTCGAACGTCCAGGACACCGGGTGCATGATATCAGAACATGACCACGACAGACGGCGACCTCATTGCTCCGGCATTGGTGACAAGGGCACACCGGAAAATGCAACCGGAAACGATCATGTCCCCCCGAGCATCTCGAAATTGCCCGATGTTATTTTGCGAAAAGCATGTCTTGGGATTGACCCTCTTTCAAGGTGCATCAGGTCCGCGATGCTGGCCTGGGCAGGGCTTGGAGGCCCGCTCGCCCAGTCTTGGAGTCGAGCGCTTGCCCCCCTGATCCTGTGTAACGCCGGGACGGCGTGAAAGGCCCAGAACTGAATGATTAATATCCACGTACTTGGCGCCATTGCTCATTGTGGAGTTTGGGGGCGGGCGAGGCCTGGAAATTGGAGGACGTTTCGAATGAGCTGGCGGGTTTTAGGGGAGGGGCCAAGTGGGCGAGATGCGAGATCCGAGCCTGAACTCCTTGCCACACGCGTGGGAGGGTGGTACATGCGCAGATAAGCTTCAATTACATCCACCGATCCCCTTGCGCGGGAATCGAGGTTCCCTAACATTAAGTTTTCTGGAAGCGATTCCCGGGCTACTAGCAGTACTACTGCCACCTTAAATCGTGCGTGTGTTGTTTATTCTCTCGAGTAAGGTTTGAAGAACGCTTGCACAGCACAGCACACGATTGATGCCCGCATTTCGTGACGCGGTTGTCCCCAAGACTTGTCATCCATCAGGTAATCCGGCAATACAAAATTCATGCAATTAACTAAAAACATGCACATTGTCAGCTTTGCCCCTGGCATACAGGCCCACAGAAGCTCCAATGTCTCGTGTCGCTGGGACTGGTCTGGACTGGGCCCCGAGGCGGAGACAGACACCACCAGGCACAACAGCTGGTTCGCTCCCCTACCCCATTTCGCCCATGTCCTTTTGGGACTTCGCACTGGACTGCCCGAGCTTGAATCAAGCTTAGGAGATTGTTCCGAGCCTAGTTCCAGATGGCAGGTTAGAGGTGCAGCAGAACCCCAGTGATTGTGGCAGGGGCCGCCATGGTCAACCACGAGGATCACCCCAGCTCTCAGTACGATTCGGGGGGCGCCCAAATGCGGAGATGGATCACCCAGCACCAGGTGCCGGGCGAATGAGACGGGACGAAGACCACCAACACAACTACCATCGTTCCCTTTGCGGAGGCAGCCTCCCAGGTTCCACCAATCCAGCCGCCAAGGGGCTCACCCTCTTGGTCAGGAGCCCCTGGCCTTCCGTCGACTAGATTGTTCGAGGTTAAGTGACGTGACAACACTTGTCCTGGCCCCTGTGGCCCTGTGGGTTTCTGTTAGCTTGGTAGCTTCACAGCTGATTGCTAGCACATCGGAGCGGGATGGCCAGACGACGGATCAGGTCCGATGGCTTTCTGCCCTCCCTTGGCCTTGACTGAGTGAGACTTGAATTGGGGAAATTGTCTGTCCGTCAATCAAACGCCATGGCCGTGTGGCGGCGATGATGGGGTCCAGGTCAAGGAAGAATGTATATAAGAAGTCATGGCCAGCCGTCGAAGGGGCAGAACATCTCCAGACAGCAAGACACTTCAGCTTCTACAGTTCACTTCTTTGACTATTTTCCACAGTCCAACTCTTTTTTCAACATACAAACTTGACAACAACCTTCCGACCCCAACCATCAAAATGAAGTTCTCCCCCGCCATCACCGCCGCCGTGTCGGCCGTCGCCTCTGCGCAGACTCTCAACATCCCTACCCGCTCTGGCAGCATCGTCTCTCTGGCCCAGCCTTCCACCATCAGCGGCTCCAAGGACTTCGGCAACAAGGAGTTTGACCGTGGCCGCACCTGCGACACCGACGCCGACACTGGCTCTGACTCCGCCGTCTTCATCCTCGAGAACGGTGCCAGCATCAGCAACGTGAGTTTCGGCTCAATGTCATAGCAAATAACCTCTCTCTCTAACCTACATCTCAGGTCATCATCGGCTCCAACCAGCTCGAGGGTGTTCACTGCAAGGGCGCCTGCACCCTGACCAACGTCTGGTTCCGTGACGTCTGCGAGGGTAAGCCTTCTTTCCTTTCTGCAACACAATATTCAAAGAACGGCCTCGCTAACACTCTCTTCAAGACGCCATCTCTGCCCTCGGCAGCGGCAACGTCCTCATCAAGGGCGGAGGTGCCCAGAACGCCAAGGACAAGGTCGTCCAGCACAACGGCCGCGGCACTGTTACCATCGATGGCTTCACCGTCATCAACGCCGGCAAGCTTTACCGTGGCTGCGGTGACTGCACTGGCAACGGCGGCCCCCGCAACGTTGTCATCAAGAACGTCAAGGCCTACGGCATGACCTCCGACCTTGTCGGCATCAACTCTAACTATGGCGATGTGGCGACCATCAGCAACTCCTGCGGAACCACCAAGAAGGTCTGCCAGGAGTACAAAGGTGTGACCAAGGGCAACGGCAGCTCCTCCAAGGTTTCCACCACGGCCAACTGCCAGGGGGCCCAGG
This sequence comes from Verticillium longisporum, assembly GCA_019188255.1. NCBI lineage: Eukaryota > Fungi > Ascomycota > Sordariomycetes > Glomerellales > Plectosphaerellaceae > Verticillium > Verticillium longisporum. The sequence continues at coordinate 3,425,272 of JAETXT010000011.1, forward strand.
GCAAGCTCGCCAAGCTCCCCGCCTGCTAAACGGCTCGGCCGTGACTCTCGGCTGGAAGACGCGCTCTGTGAGCGCGGGATGAAAGCCAGAAGGCCCTCGTGTGTTGAGTGTTGCCAATTTCTGTACATAGTTTGAGCATCCAGGCTTCCCATTGATGTGGCCATAAAAGGTCGCTAGCGGTTGAAAGTCCTCCTAGTTGAGGGCTTGGTCTCGAAGCGAATACATACACCCAAAATTTTCTTGCCTCGATTAACTTCTGCGCTACCTGCCTCCCCTGTGTTTGCATCAAGGCTTCTACAGCTGTGTGACGGCTTGTGCTCGTAAGCACGCCACACCTTCCATTGAAGAAACGGATCAAATACACATATTCGTGGTGTCCTGTTCGCAGAATCCAAGAAATTCGGTTTGAGGGCGGTGGCAAAGCTGCGACTTGAGCATCGGAGCCAGGTTCCGCTTCTGAAGCAAGACCGTCTGGTTCACGTTTCTGAAGAGGGAACTTGTCTATTTCTTGTGCGACGCGAAAGTGCGCCCTCACCCTTCCGAACCAACTCGCAATACAGAAGTAAGAATATGCGTCGCGAGCTTGGGTCCTGACTCGCCACAATCCTTTGTTTGCGATCGTGGTGCGGGAAGCGGACGTGCGCGGTGAACGATTCAGTGACATGTTCGCTCAACAAAAGACGATCGATGGGGACATCGCCAAGCACTAAACGTGACGCTCCAGATATGAGGGCCAGCATGACCCCTGCCCTGGTCGGTCGAGGGAGTCCCTTGAAACCTTGCTGCCAGGCCTTGACCCCCGGCCAAGAAGCCCCCCTGCCAAACCATCTCGTGATAGTGTCTTGGCTGTCTGGACAGGGCCACCAGACCTAGTTGTGGTCAATAACATGCGCGTTTGTGATTGCACCTTAATGAAGTCATATGAAATCGCAACGATGCCCGGCGCATCATGAATCTGCTCACATTTTCACTGCATTGGCCATAGTCACCGTCTTTTCTCTTCCCGTTTGGGTAGAGCGAGGACCTTGAATGGCATGCTGTGACTCGCGGCCATGGATCGGGTCCGAGAAGAGGCAGGACCTTTGCTGGATACTATCCATGTTGCCGCAACCCTTTATTGCTACAATATGAGGCGGTTGGGTCAATTGACCGATATTGTGAGTGGTGGAGTCGGGGATGCCGTGCAGGTTGTCGTGGTGTAGATTCGGCCGACGCGATCACTCACGCCGAGCTGGGATATTGTTGCGTATCATGTGGCTCAGTTGTATGTCCGAGCAATCCGGACACCGACAATTATCGGCCGTCTTCGCAATCTGGGTGGCTCGGCGGCTGATCAGTGTTGTTAACGATCAGGCTCTCGGGTTCGGAGGTGTTGGGCAGTCGTGAGAAAAGGGGGTGGCGAGGATGGAGGCGGAGGGGACGGAGATCTGACAATGGGAAGGAATGGGCAAAGCCCCAGGCTACAAAAGGAGGTATCTTAAAGTGGCAACGTTGGTCATTTTTTGCACAGCCCAGCAACAGCGGCATCACATCAGTGGAGGCGGACGCTTTGGAAACTTCTACTGATGGCGGTGGTCCCGAATTCGCACCACTGGCTCCAGCTGGATCCAACCCTCCGAGAGGAGTGGGACAGCCGGTGGCAAGAGCTATCTTGTCTTCAAAACTCTGCTTCATTACCCCATAGATCGTCTCCGGCTGCGCTCTCGGTTGCCGCCAGGCTCTCGGTTCTGGACATCATCCAACAAGCCTCTGGTCAGATCCGTTGCTGAGGACAAGGCAGAAGGGAGCGCCAAATCTAGAGGCCCATTTAACTTTTCGTTCACTCCTCCAAATCTTAGGTACACGGTTGTAACCTCGTTTCTCACTTGTGCCACAGACATGATCCTCCTGTCTTCCTTAGAGGCTCTCTACCAGTGTCACAAGACATTCAGACGTCTCAGCCCCGCTACTTGCTGCTCAAGGCTGTCTCCTTGGCGATTTCTGTGATTCCATGAGAATCTTGTATTTTACTGGCTGATCGAGCTGCTTCTACCCGTGAGCCTTCAGCTCGGCCGCACTCTATGTGATGCTGTGCTACAACGGTAAACTGATCCTGATGGCTTGGCTTTCTCCCCCTCGCCTAGATATTCTCATCCCGGGTTCCTCCTGAAACCTGTTTTGCCTGGAGCGCTCATCAACAGTGAATTGATTTGATTCTTGAATATTCAGACTTTACCCGTGACGATGATCCTCCTCCGTATTGTCACCACTATCATCGTCAGAACGTGTCTCGCAACATGCTTTCAGAGCTTGGAAAAACAAACTGCCATGGACGATTCGGACGATCCTCAGTTTATCGGATATTTTCTGGACGGTCCAGCCAGTCTGCCGGCCCCTCCCCTCTTGTCCTGGGACTCTCATCAATAGCGATGGCTTTCTAACACATACAGCTGAACGACTGACCCTGTCGTCGGGCACGAGCTGGTCGTCCTCCAGCACAATTGCCGGGGAGTGCAGCACATCCCCGTGCGTTCTCGCCGTCGATTGCACCAATAATATCCTGACCTTGGCGAACAACGACAAGCGAACTTGGTATGGGTGCCTCGAAAGACTGACCGATATTCAGCTGACGGACTAGTGCTGAGAGCTTTGCATGCGAGACCATGACAATTTACGAAACCTACCCTTTCGGCAAGCCGAGCGCGAAGAACTACAAATGTAGACTAGGCTGGTCGGCACACACGATCTACCGAGCGTTTGCCGAAGAGACGACGACATCTCTCGAGCCGCCCGCTCCTACAGACGTCCCATCTGTGACTCCGAGCCCGAACCGGTCGACCACGCCAGACACAGATCCGCAAACCTCATCAGTGGCGTCCGCGGAAACGCAGGAAGCAAACTTTGATCAAGGAGAAACCTCGGGCAGCAAGGCCTGGATCGCCGGCGCGGTTGCCGGCCCCATCGTAGGGCTGGCTGTGCTGGCGTTTGTCTTTTGGCTGGGGATGCGACATCAGCGCCGGAAAAAGGTGCCTGCAGATGAGGCGGCGGCGGCCGGGGACAAGCCACGGGAGTTGCATGAGTCCTTGTATTCGCCGGCATTGTCGGAACTACCCGGGCATGGGTCTCCGAATGGAGCGATGAAGACGCCCGGTGCTTCGTCGTGAGAGCCATGCGCCAGGATGACAGCAATTCGAGGGGGAAGCCTCTTTCGATGTTCTTTGCAGTGCACAGACACAATGGCATACTGCGGCTCTGTACTCCCGGGCGTCAAAGAAACATCTTCCGTGACCGCGAACGCCTCGCCTCGTTTACTTTGGCCGACTGGCTTCATAATTGTGGCTTGCGATGGGCTGGCTGAAGATGAAACCGCCAAATGAGCACAAGAAGCAAAGACAGAGATGAACGGAGAGATATAAAAAGTTTAATGGGATATTGTACATTCCGCTAATTAAGATGGCGTGATATGGTACATAATATACAGGTATTGTGACAGGGTCCGGGACCATTGTGCGTATTATTGATGGTGGAAGACAGAGTGCGCAATGAGATGGTCCTATCGAGGCTCTGTAGTCGCAAGATACGCATGCATCTCGGTCATCGTCTTTAAGATCGGTCGTCCCTCACAGCGGGGGTGATCTTGTTCACCAAGCTAGTCAGCTGGGCGCGGACATCGAAGCTGTAGTCAGGCATTGTGGCTAGCACCTGCGTGAAGGGCCCCTGTGACTCGCTACCGATGCCATCCAGCGAGGCCTCGATGGCCCTGACAAGTTCGAGCGTCCCTTTGTCAAAGCTCAGACCGGCGTGCTGCATTTCTTGGAGAAGGCCAATGACACCGCGGACGTCGCCGTTGCGACGCCAGTAAATGGTGGCCAGCTCGTTGAAGAAGATGGTCGTAGCGCCAAGGACGTACGAGGCGAAGCCTAGCTCGCGAACACGGGGGAGGAGGTTGAAGACGAGGGGCGACGATCGGGCGAACTCCGTATCAAGGGCTTTCAGAGCCCGGAGTAGGTGCTGGGAGTATAGAGGGCCATAAAGGTTCATGTCGAGCTTCTCTTGCGTCTCTTCGGCCGCTACGTTGGGAATATCTGCGACGCCTAGCTTGTCGATCATGGAGAAGACCTCGCGGTTCAGAACGTTCCAGACGTCCAGATCAGTGCGGCACTCCTTGACCAGCGAGTCGAATCGCTCAATTTCGGCTTCACGGGCCTGTTTTTGCGCTTCCAGTTGCTCTTGAACGAGGGGGTCAACCTCGACTGGTTTGATTTCCTCTGCTGCAACGGCTTCTTGGACTCTGGTCTGGTGACCCAATGCAGCACGCACTGAACGGCGCAGCGAAGCAGGGTACTTGAGCATCCACTCAGGCGTGTCGGCGTCGGCCGATGCGGAGGAGGTATCTTGGTTTTGCGTCCCCAGAGCTTCTCGCAAAGCTCGCATTGTTCGGTCTTGACTGTCTTGCGGCGCATCGGGACCGAGGCCAGGGAACAGGGCGCCATTGCGACTGCGCTTGGCTAGGTCGGCGAAAATGTCGTTGAAGGCTCGCTTCTCGGTTGGGGTAATGGTCGATGCATGACGCTTGTTTCGCTCCCGACGGGTGCCATCTTGGCTTTCGGAGTTGCCCTCGTGCCTGGAAGGTTCTTTTGCGGGCTCTCCAGCCCATTCGAAGGGAATGGTATCGAGGTTTCGATCTTGCGAACGTCGATTTGCGCGAAGGCTACTGGCGTGGAAACATCGCAGCGAGGTCAGGGCAAGGGGCGTCTTTGATGCTGCGCACTGCAGGGTCCTCGTATGGTAGAGGAATGGAAGTAATGTCGACATGGTTGCGGTGGTCGATGTTGTTTCCGCTGTCGACCGGGCAGCCTCAACGAAATTTTACTGAAGCTTCGTCGATGTCGAGGCACGGACGAGATGCTCGACCCCTGTCGCATGTCTTACATAATATTCCCATGACGCGCTGGCGCATGACTTCGCGTCGCGAGCTACCGCGCTTGGTCCAATTCAATTAACGCGTCTTCCTTCTTCTGGCCTGCTCGTCTGGCGCCCATCATTCATTCCCCTCGGCTGCCTAATTCCGTCATTGATTCGATTAGCTTCAGAAGGAAGTATCTTCCTCTTTTGCGGCCTCTGCGCCTCTCTTTTCCTGGACACTCTCTTTCCCCGAGACCCAATGCGCAAGTGGCTCATCCCGCAATCCAAAATGCCCGTCACCAGGAGATCGACGGGGAGAACGGAGGTGAAAGCAAAACCACAGTACAAGGAGGATTCGGATTCAGAAACCGACGAACTTGCACGAGATGAGCAGGCACCTGAACCCGAATCTCCGCCGGTGCCGGTCAAAAAAGAGGCCCCCGCTACTATGAGCGCCTTTGAGAAGCGTCGTCTCGAGAACATCGCTGCGAACCAAGCCCTGCTGAAGGACATCTCGGCGACTGCAAGCAAGATTATACCGGCGTCCAAGCCCACACCTACCCGAGCATCCAAACCGTCAAAGAGAACTCGAGATGCGCCTGTCAAGCGCGAACCAGCCATGGCCACGCGACGCAGCTCGCGTGTCGCTGGTCTTGGCCCCGACAAGGACGACGCAAAGCGTGCGTTTGAGGACACGGCACTCGAGTCACCTCTCGAGCGAGCGAAACGCATGCGTTTCTCTGGCGACTTGAACCTCGGCGATGCCCTTGTGGAGGGGAAGAAGTGGAGCGCGGGCCTCGAGGGTCTACAGGGTCTTAAGGGGCTTTCCCGTGGTGCTCAACCCGGCCAGCGAACGTTCACAGTGGACGATATCAAGAATACGACCGACAAAGACCTGAAGGACCTGCGACTGCGCATGGATGGCCTCAAGCTCTACGAGGGTTGGATGCCAAACAGTACGTTGCTTTTCGCTTGACACTGGCGCGTTGCATTTTTTTTCGTTCTGGCTCTAGCAACAAGTGGCTGACATCTCCTAGCTATCAAAATCACGCCTCAGCGGGTCTACTCCCTCGGTTTCCATCCTACAGAAGACAAACCTGTCATTTTCGCGGGCGATAAGGAAGGCGCGATCGGCGTGTTCGATGCCTCTCAGAAAGCTCCGGAACCTCCTGAAGACGAGGACGAGGAGTGGGATGAGCCTGACCCGATCATCAGCGCCTTCAAATTCCACACGAAGACAGCCTCGGCCTTTGTCTTCTCGCCAGCCGACGACAACGCCGTATACACGTCTTCTTACGATTCGACGATCCGAAAGCTCGATCTCGAAAAGGGCATGTCTGTGCAGGTGTTTGCCCCCGATGATGTGATGGAGGACATGCCCATGTCGGCAATGGAGATGCCGACCAATGATTCGAACCTACTCTACTTTTCGACACTTCACGGCGGTTTCGGACGTCATGATATCCGGACACCTTCAGGCGAGCACAAAGTCTGGAGTTTATCCGATAATAAGATCGGCGGCTTCTCCCTGCATCCGCTTCAGCCTCATCTGGTCGCTACAGCGTCGCTCGACCGAACGATGAAGATTTGGGACCTTCGAAAGATAACCGGCAAGGGCGATCTCCAGCATCCTGCGCTGCTGGGTGAGCACGAATCTAGGCTTTCTGTCTCATATGCGTCGTGGAGCCCTGCCGGTCATCTCGCCACATCATCGTACGACGACACGATCAAAATTTATGACTTTACTACTGCCAGCACCTGGGCGCCGGGCCACGACATTGGTGCAGATAATATGACGCCAGCGGTGCAGGTCAAACACAACAACCAGACCGGTCGGTGGGTCACCATCCTGAAGCCCAAGTGGCAGCTGCAGCCGAGAGACGGCATTCAGAAGTTCACAATCGGGAATATGAACAGGTTCGTGGATGTCTTTGCAGCGGATGGCGAGCAAATCGCTCAGCTCGACGGCGATGGCATCACTGCAGTGCCGGCAGTGGCGCACTTTCACCCTACCCTGGACTGGGTCGCGGGAGGCAACGGCAGTGGGAAGTTGACGCTCTGGATGTAAGCACACGAGATGTTGTATGAATACTGGTTTTTGTCCTTTGGATGTTTCAAGCGAGGGTGTTCAAGGGTTGGCTGGTATGCCGTCGTGCTTGTTCGCGGATTGGTTTGTGGCTCTATCATGTCGATGTAGGCCTGGCAAGGCAGCTGTGCATGAGCACGGCTTATCACTCAGAGCTGAATCTAAAAAGCATGTCGCTACATTTGATCCTGTTCCAAGCAGTGGCAGGCAGAGTTGACAATGTAGAATGAAGTGCTCTAGGTAAAGGAACGCGACAACGACCCCGCTGCCATTCAGAGGTCTCCATTCTGACCGATGAATTTGTGATGGCAACAGACGGACAAGTTGAAGTGCAAAAGTTCGCTATCGGGTTTTTTCCTCCCAGCATGGTTTTCACCTCCGTTGCTCTGGCTACACTGACAGGTGGTGATGACGATGAAGACGCTTATTCGTCTTTGTTATGGCTTGCATGAAGTGGTCATCTCATTCAGGGGAGTCCAATTTGATAGATCGTAGGGCTTGAGGGCTGATCCCTGTGGTCTGAGGTTTGTCCAGGGAAGATCAACTCGCGACTTTGAGGTGCGTTACTCGGTTGGCCTTTGGGCGGAGGCTTTCCGAGCGGCAGGGAATGCTCGGGTTGAGTGCTAAATCTGGGGCACTGCTCAACGGTCCACAAAAGGATAAGCTTATTGTGCACTGTCACCACGGTAAAACCATGGCAAAAAGGAAGAAATATTAAATAGCCACCACCTATATATGGCAGACGCGAGTATGATCTGATCAATATCATCAGGATGAAGTCCAAAAGAGGAAAGCCTGCTGATAGAGTCATGGAACATCACATGTGATAGATCGGGTGATGGTGGATAGGGAAACTGAGGGCGCCCTGTGACGGGGTCCAGTAGCACGAGGCACACTGTGGGTTCCGTTCAAGGGACATGGTGCCCGTGTGGGGATAGGTTGTCGTCATTGGAGCCTTCGATAGGCTTGGCCAGGCAGTCGTGCCGGATGGCCCAGGGCAGCCCACGGGCCAGTGTCTTCGATTCTAGGCTGTTATCGCTATCGGGATGGTTGATAGCGCTCGTTACAGGGGAGACAACCCCCACCAGGACCCCCAGTAAGTATCCGCACAGCCAATCACGATCCAGAAAGTGCCCTGACCCCCGGCCCGGCAGCGGATGGCGCCAACCCTTAGCTGACCATCCAGGCTCCTGCCCCCTCCTCCAGCTCCCAGGGTCCCAGCGTGTCCGTGTCTGAGTCCTCGACTCTCCATTGTTGCTTCAACGGGCAACTGATGCAGACCAACATCCACGACAGATCTATCATCACCAATGGAGGCGTGCAACCCTGAGATATACCGGCACCCATCATCAACCTAGTCAGGCAGCCAACCGTCCAGTCGCCTGACCGACCGAAAGGCCGACCACCCACCCATCCGCCTCCTCCGAACTTGACCGACTGATCGAGTGCCCGGACATTTCGGATCCTCTTCGACCTTTGTGCCTCGAGCTGGGCGATCCCCGAAACTACCTACTTCTGCCTGCTGTCAGCCTGCCAACCTGTCAGCTCCCGATCGTGACCCTGTCACCGCAACCTGTCTGACCCTTCCTCCGACACGCCCCCTTCTTCGGCGGATACCTCTTCACACCTCTACGGCTGCCCGCCACCAGCCGCTGTCATGGCGCCGACACATCCCTCCCTACCGCCCATCTCGACGGCCCTTTCTCCTACCACTGCCAGTCCTAACTCTGCCCAACCCACCCCTACGCCCACCGACGAGGACCCCAAGAAGCGCGTGGCCAGGAAGCTTCGAAGAAAACGTCGCAACGAAACCTACGCCATGGACCTGCCAGAAAGGCTAAAGGGCGGAAATGACAGTGAAAACGAAGAAGACCTGATGCCTGCCGGTAACACCCAAAATGGACCTCCCATGTTCATGAACATGAATCAGAGCATCTTTGGTCTCATTGCCGCTGCCGGTTCGCGAGTCGACTTTCACGATCGGTTCGAGGGCCAATCGAGTGACGACGACGACGAGTCGGGCCACCAGACGGCAAAGCATGACAAGCACAAATCCACTTCGCCGAGACCAGAATCTAATCTCTCCAAAACGACCGTCATGGGCAAAGCGACTAAGGAACGCCGTCATCGTCGGTCCGGCTCGGCAGGCAATGTTATTGCCCGCTCTCTTCAGGCTCTGCCTCGCCTAGGGAAGCGGAGGTCCAAGAAAGAATCGTCAAAGCTGGAGCCCCCGTCCGAAGACGCAAGCGAGTCCTCCGTGCCGCAATCCTCACTGCACGAGTCGGCTGAGGAAGACCAGGATCAGTATAAACTCGTACCCGTCATGAGCCGCATGCTCGAGGCCCGGGCGGATGTGGCTTCGCGGCCGAGTTTCGACCTCGACCGCCTGACAAGTGAGCAGTCTCGCCGTGACTCGAGCGACTTAGGACCGAGCCCTTTGGCGCTGCGGTTAGCCGAGATATTCGAGTTCACCAAGCCGGAGGAAGTCATTGAGGGTATGTTGGGCCCCGTCTGCTTTTCTTTCTTGGCCATGTTCAGGGAGCTTACTCGTCCCAGAATACCCATGCTGGCTCCTCCAGAGTGTACTCCTGCAAGGTTATATGTATATCACAGCCAGGCATATCTGTTTCTATGCATATCTTCCTAAGAAAGCCGTATGTCTCTTCCCTGCCTCATTCGCATATCATACACTAACAAACACAGCACGAGGTTGTCAAGTCGGGCTACCTCTCCAAATCCGGCAAACGCAACCCCAAGTACAACCGCTACTGGTTCCGCATGAAGGGTGACGTTCTTACCTACTACCGCGACCCCTCCAACGTCTACTTTCCCAGCGGTCAGATCGATCTACGCTATGGCATCTCTGCGAGCATCACCGACAAGGATAAGGCCGGCCTGCACTTTTCAGTGACGACGAGCCACCGCACATATCATTTCCGGGCTGACAGTGCGCCGAGCGCAAAGGAATGGGTTAAGAGCCTGCAGCGCGTCATATTTCGATCCCACAATGACGGTGACAGCGTCAAGATTTCCATGCCCATCGAGAATGTTATCGACATTGAAGACAGTCAGATGTTGCAGTTTGCCGACACCTGCAAGATTCGCGTCATCGACAATGACGAAACATACGCTATTGACGAGTACTTCTTCTCATTTTTCAGCTTTGGCAAGGAAGCCATCAACGTGTTGAAAATCATGTTTGAGGGTGCGTCGGCCGAGACGAAGGATCCCGCAGATTTACCTAAGGGCGCCTCTGCGCGGACGTCGATTGCCGCAAACCGACGCAGTATAGGCCCTGATAAGATTGGCATTGCCAGACTGCCCGAAAATGTCAAGGCTACGTTGTCGCCCATGTCGCCGACAAGTCCTCTCGGACCGAGTCCTCGACCCAGCGCCGATGTGGCCAGACCCAGCATGGATGCTTTCAGGGTCTTTGGTCGCAAAAGTCTTGACTTGTCGAGCGTCACTCGTGATGCCTCTCCGCGACGCAGCTTCAGCGGCAGCCGCTCGCACAGCCGAAACCGACTGGAGGATTCACGCAACACGGTCGACAAGAACGAGTCATCCGATTCATACGTCCAGTCATCGATGGAGGATCCTAGCTTCTCTGCCATGGCGGCCTCATCTAATGAAGATGCCTCAGCTAGTCAGATACTCCATCGTAGTGACGTTTTCCAAAGCCCGACTATGCGCCGCTCGGGATCGCGTACACGACAATCGTCTAAGAAGACGGTCCAAGGAACTCAATCACCTCCTGCTCTTGCAACATATTCTGGCCAACACGCTGCCACAACAGGCTCTATAGCCGATGATCCCAACAGAGGCCCCTCCCTACAGAGCATCACGAAGATGGGCGCCTATCCCCTGCAGCGGGTCGGTGCCTTTGCCGAGTACCTTAACAGTTCAAGCCGCCGCATGAGCTCTATGTTGGCGACCGAATCCATGGGCTACGTTGAAAAGGTGTCTGGTATGTGGAAGGGCAACCGGAAGCACTACGATGCGCCGCCCGAAACGCGTACGGATGACGAGGATTTGTACGAGGATTCGGAGGGGAGGGTCCAATTATCGACAGAGCGGTTCCGCGCGCACTTCGCGCTGCCTGGGACTGAGAAGCTGCAGGTGACATACTATGGCTTCCTGTTCCAGGTGTTACCGCTCTACGGCAAGATTTACATCAGCGACCGTTTCCTGTGTTTCCGCAGCCTCCTCCCTGGAACACGAACCAAGCTCATTCTCCCTCTTAAGGATATCGAGAATGTCGATAAGGAGAAGGGATTCCGATTTGGCTACTCTGGATTGGTTTTAGTCATCCGCGGTCATGAGGAGGTATTTTTCGAATTCAGCCAGCGCGACGCGCGCGAGGATTGCTTCGGCCATCTCCTGAAGAGTGTCGAGCGGTCGCGCTTCCTGCATAACTCTGGCATGCTCAACCAGGAGGACAAGGAGGAAGCCGAGTATGCGCTGGTTGAGAGGGCAGCCCTCAAGGAGGCTCGGCAGGACGAGTTCCACGATCACGAGGTCAAGCTGCCCGAGCAGACATCCTGCCTCAGCGACGCTCCGACGATTCTTTTCGATGACCCCAAGGCATCTTTCCTCAACTTCAAGCCCGCACAGTCGCTCAAGGTCACCTGCCTGACTATTGGTTCGCGGGGTGACGTGCAGCCATACATTGCTTTGTGCAAGGGGCTCATCGCCGAGGGTCACAGGCCGCGCATCGCAACACATGCCGAGTTCCAGCCGTGGATCGAGAGTCACGGGATCGAGTTTGCTAAGGTCGAAGGCGATCCCGGTGAGCTCATGCGGCTGTGTATTGAGAATGGCACTTTCACCTTTTCTTTCATTCGCGAAGCCAACTCAATGTTCCGTGGCTGGCTGGACGAACTTCTGGTTTCAGCTTGGGAGGCATGCCAGGGATCGGACCTGCTGATTGAGAGCCCGAGTGCCATGGCGGGCATTCACGTTGCCGAAGCCCTTGGCATCCCATATTTCCGAGCCTTCACAATGCCGTGGACGCGGACGCGAGCGTACCCACACGCCTTTGTTGTGCCCGAGTCGAAATTGGGCGGTGCCTACAACTACATGACGTACATCATGTTCGACAATATCTTCTGGAAGGCGACGGCAGGACAGGTCAACCGCTGGAGGAACAAGACGCTCAAGCTGCCAAACACAAACCTCGAGAAGATGCAGCCGAACAAGGTTCCGTTCTTGTACAACTTTTCGCCCTCGGTCGTGGCGCCGCCGCTCGACTTTTCCGACTGGATTCGCGTTACAGGATACTGGTTCCTGGACGAAGCGACCAAGTGGAAACCGCCCAAGGAGCTGACGGACTTTATTGCGCAGGCGCGCGCCGACGAGAAGAAGCTCGTCTACGTTGGATTTGGCTCCATTATTGTCACCGACACAGCCAAGATGACGCAGGAGGTCATTGATGCTGTGCTCAAGGCCGACGTGCGCTGCATCCTTTCCAAGGGCTGGTCAGACCGCGTGGCAAGCAGCGGTGATGCCGGCACTGATGATGCTGCTGCGGCATCCAAGCGCGAGGAGCCGGTCATGCCACCCGAAATTCACGTCATCAAGAGCGCGCCGCACGACTGGTTGTTCTCACAGATTGACGCCGCGGCGCACCATGGCGGCAGCGGCACCACGGGCGCGAGTCTACGAGCAGGCATCCCGACAATTATCCGTCCGTTCTTTGGCGACCAGTTCTTCTTCGGTAACCGGGTTGAGGACATTGGGGTTGGTATCTGTCTGAAGAAGTGGGGAGCCACCAGCTTCGCGCGTGCTCTATGGGAGGCGACGCACAACGAGCGCATGATCATAAAGGCGCGCGTGCTGGGCGAGCAAATTCGCAAGGTACGTTTTGATAAGTCACGTCAAGTCTGAGTCAATGAGTACTAACACTTGCAGGAAAACGGTGTCGAGAGCGCCATCCAGTGCATTTACCGCGATATGGAGTACGCCACAAGCCTCGTCAAGCGCAAGGGCGACAAGAATCGCAAAGGAGCCCAAGGCCAGCAGGCTGACGCGAGGACGGGCTCGGACCCCGATGCAGATGCTGATGAGGAGGAAGAGAGTTGGACCTTTATCGGCGGTGACGAGCCGGACCCGGACGTCGTCACACAGCGGCTTTCGGCAATGCATGCATCTGCCAGCGGCGGGCATGTCCCCGGCATGGGAACCCTGAGAGCCGATAGCAAGAGTCTAGGCAGCAAGGTGCTGGGCAGTAGCCCCGGATCGCAGGTTGCTGCTTAGCGAGCCGATTCGTGGGAGCCTATGTGAGGAGGCACATGACGACGGTCTGGGACACGCCAGCCTGATATGGATGTTTGTTCTCATAAATTTGGCTAGGCGTTTGGGTTACGAGGCTTGTTTGTGATGCCCCGATCACGACAGTCATGACGAAACTGATAGAGGTATTGCTAATAATATGATTACATGGAGACATGCGTGGTGGCTGTGGTGTTTGCGTAGAGAATACGAACACGGATCCCGCAGGGGCCGAAGCCCGGAGTCGCAGTTGGGTGCCGGGCTTGGCCGGGTCTGTGGTGACTTTAGCTTCAGCCTAAGGCGCGGGATCTTGGTGACTGAGGTTCGCGCTGCGGACACTTGTAAAGTCGCCGTACCATTAATCAAGAGGAGGTCGAGGGTTCCCCAGACCTGTTCGAGCCGGCGCTTCTTTGCCCCTTTGCTATCGTGTTCAACCTACACACAGAAGCAGACGCAGGCAGACGCAGGCAGACGCAGTTGCCCCTTTTACTCTTTCGCATTCCCCCGTCAACTGTCTCTCCTTTGATCTCCATTCAAGTGGACAGTTTCTCATGTTCTTGACTTCCCAACGTCATGTCATCTCGTTCCAACGTCCCCGGTCCGTTCTGGGCCAAGATGACGGATCTCTGGATGGCGAGATTCGACCTCAAAGGTAAGCTGTCCCTGCAAGCTAACCCCTTGTCCTGCATACTGCGGGCATCTCTGCTCCTCCCTAGCCAGCATTGACGAGTGAGAAGGCAAACGAACCGCGATGATTCATTCACTACACCAGCAATACGGACCAGCGGTGCAGATCGGTCCCAACACATTCTGCTTCGCATCACCGCGCGCAGTGAGGGATATCTATAACCACAAGCCCCGGCTCGATCGGCCTCGCGGCGACGCAATGTTTATGGAACAGTTTGGGCGAGAGAACCTAGTCAGCACGCGGTCCGGGGACCTGCATTTTCGGCGGAGGAGGGCCGTCGCCGCGGGGTATTCCGTGCCTGTCGTGGGGGACTGCTGTGCAAGAGATGCTTCGCGAGCTTGTTGATAGGTTCATGAGCAATTTGGAGGCGGAGAGGACGGCAGCGGGCAGTCGTGGGGTTGATGCGTGGCCACAGTTGCGGTGGTTGGCTGCGGATATCATGTCGAGAATCTCATTCGGTGATGCTGGTGGGTTAGACTTGCTGGGGGATAAGGAGGGCCAGAGGGAGAGCATGTCGTATTATTTGAGTACGAGCCAGGTAGAGGAGGAGATTTCTTCGTTGAGGGTTCTGATGATGGCGTGGTTCCCTCGTGAGTAGTTCCTTGCCTGCTTCGGCGCTCATTGCTCACCTCGACAGGCATGAGCAAAGTGCTGGAGGGGATGTTCCCTTCTTGGTTCATTACCATGACGGATACCCAGAGATGGGCTCTCGAGGCCACGCCAAAGGCTTTGAAACTTGACGTGGAGAGCACAGATGGCGAGCACATACCGGTGGCGTTGCAGCTCGCGAGACACCAAAAGGCAAATGGCAGCTCAGAGGCCGTGTCTGATGAAAAGTACATTGCAGGCGAAGCCCTGGATCACTGGCTGGCCGGTACGCACCATCCCCTCTTGCATCTTGCGTCCGCTTACAAACAGCTTGTAGGCTCCTCCACGGACCCGGACGCACTCTCCTGGTTGCTTTACGAGCTGTCGCGCCCCAAAAACGCCCTTCGTCAACAGCGCCTTCAGCAAGAGCTTCGCGCGGCCAGTATCACGCCGGAATCCCGGCCTGATATCCACGATCTCACCAAGCTTACCTACCTAGACTGCGTGCTCCGCGAAACCCTTCGACGGCATCCACCGATTCCTGCTTCCCTGACTCGGGAGGCTCCAAGTGGCGGCATGACAATTGATGGGCACTTTATCCCAGGCGGAGTCAGTGGTCTAGCTTCCAAGATTGTGATGGTTCGCCAAGTTGACCAACATATGGGCACGAGTCTCGGTACAGTCAGTCAGCCTCCACATGGATCCCGACGTGTTCCATGAGCCCAATGACTGGACTCCCGAACGATGGGATATTCCAAGGGCCAGTCCACAATTCAAGGAGATGCAGAAGAGTTTCTGGCCATTCGGAAGTGGCCCAAGGATGTGTATCGGCATGCAGTGAGTCTCGTAGTCCTTGACGGGGTACTAATCTGCTAACGGGTACAGCCTTGCCTGGGCTGAGATGCGTTTGGTCGCCGCCAATGTCTTCAGCACATACAAGACACGGCTCGGAGAGCAGTACTACACGGAAAAGGCCCATGGCACGCGGGCTTTGAGGGAGCTGGATGAAAGTTTCAATGGGGATTTGTTTCCCGAAGCGGCTTTCGAGCCCATCATCTTCGAGAGAGTCGAGTGAATGGCATGCCATGGCAGTAGGCGTTCAGCCTCGGATGACCGTCATGGTCAAAGACGAGATAGAAACACGAAAGAATGTAAGATAGTGGGGGTTTGTTTTGTGGCAGACGGCTATTACCCGATGACGCTCATCTCCACTCGGTAAGAATTCTACAGTGATTCCTTACAATCATGATGGTGCCAGTAAAGTGCGACTACTTCCTCCCTTGTCGAGAAAAAGGTCTCTCTCCCACTTGCCACCAACTGATGAAGTCAGCGCGAAGCTTCTTGAACCAGATCGCGGTACGGCTAAAAGACCTCTTGGTCCTTGGCTCTCATTACGACCAGTATCTCATCTCCATAAAGCATGCATATCCTCCCATAGTTCATCGACGAAGGGCCCTCAAGAGCCTTGACCGAGTGCGCCGAAACGCCGCTGCCGCTTGTCCCTAGCGTAGATGACCATTGGCTTTCCGGCACCTGGACTCCGTCTGTCGATGTAAAACAACTCGGTCGCAATGACGAGTTCGCTAAGCTTGGTGAAGCCGTACGTTCGCGGATCAAAGTCGGGATGCTGCTTCGTGATGAGACCGCCAACTTTGGCTAGGTTGGCCCACCCTTCTTCGTCTGAAGCTGCCTCTATGGCCATGCGTAACTGCTTTGCCAGTTGGGCCTCGTTCTTCAAGGACGGCACTGCTTGTGACGATCGCTGGGCCAGAACAGCATTGCTGTTGCTCGCCTTGGCTGTCGGCACTGTAGCTACCGCTGGCAATGACGGCTGCCCGGCCACGAGCTGCTCGTCATTGTAGAGAATGTTCTCAAAGTGAGTGAACTTGTCGCACGCTGCGACAAATGGCTTGGGCGTCTTGCGCTCACCGAAGCCGTACACGACCAGGCCCGACTCGCGAATGCGGGCCGCCAAACGGGTGAAATCGCTGTCACTCGATGCCAAGCAGAAGCCGTCGAAGCGGTTCGTGTACAGCAGGTCCATGGCGTCGATGATCATGGCCGAGTCGGTCGCGTTTTTGCCCGACGTGTACGCGAATTGTTGGACGGGCTGGATCGACTGCGTGAGCAGCTGCTCCTTCCAGCTTCGGAGACTGTTGCCAGTCCAGTCGCCGTAGGCTCGTCGGGCGAACGCCGTGCCGAACTTGGCGACTTCGGCGAGAAGCGGCGCCGCCATGGCCGGGGAGACATTGTCGGCATCAATAAGGACCGCGAGTTTGACAGTCGTCTCAACGGCCATGCTGCGGGCTCTATATTTTGAAAGCGACAGGTAATGATGTAAGTTGATCGTGTTGATCGTTTGTTTGACTGCTGACGACGATGCAAGCTGTTAATTAGGTCATGTGTTAGGCGCCCGTCAAGCGGATCCCAACGGCACACAGCGGTAGAATGATTAATCCATCGGTGAGACGCGCGGATGTGGAACCTGATTGAAAAGTGCCTGAATGAGTGTCAGGCGTGCTGATATGAATTTGCAACATAATTGTTTTCGTTTCGCTCCAAGTTTCAGGGTGCTGCCGCCATCGTCAATTGAGGCAATTAAGGCATGCTCTGGATGGTGGCACTTTCGTGACCGCGAAGCTAGGGCGGGACGCATGTCGCATGCCTTGCCTGGCTCATAGCTGGCTTGATGTTTCTTATAGTGCTTCTTATCGAGTGCCGCAACCTTATCATTATCGTTGGGGCTCGTCATGGTTCTATGCGGTCGACAACTATGCGGAAATCGATGTACAGCTCGGGCACGATGAAAAGCCCTGAAGACTGACGCGCGAGATCATTGACGTCTGTCACCCAAGTCACCAATACTGTTGGCATGTGTGTTCGTACGAAGTCAGCTTATCTTCTAACATCAAGACGAGTAGTTAGACGCGAGGGAACGAATGAAAAGGGGTGGCAGTCGGCTCCAGCGTTCCTATCATTCGTTGTCATTCGTCTGGTGACAAAGTCCTGGTTGAATAGTCTGATGGATGCTGTTCATGTGAGAATGAATACATCTGTGTACGCGTTGGTCGTCAGAAGTTCTCGCTCTTGCCGAGACATCCTCATTGAGAACCAGAGGCCGAATGCCTGGCTGTCCTCCATAACACGAATGGAAATCGAGCATGTGACCGCCTAAAACCACATAATCGCACCCATCGTGACCGTCGTCCCTCGTTTTCCGTCGCTTGATTTTCAAGGAAATAGCTTCCGCCTCGCCCACCGTATGCCATACATCGTTCTTGCCAGGGGCCGTGGCCGAGAATGGTATCCAGTATTGTCTCGAAGCGTCAATTGATTGTTTCCAGTTCGGTGCCCTTCCCACACATTGCTAGTATTTTGTAGGTTTTTTTGTAAGCTCGTCTTCGTTCAAATTTGGTCGACCGTCACCATCTGCTAATGTCAGCTTCTCGATATCCAATACCCCAAGGCGACATGAAGACGCCCCAAGAACAAACAACCCCGTAGTTTGAACGATGTCCATTCTCCGTACTACCATATGTACACGGCTCGCTGCGTATTCCAACGCATTGAAGCACAGTCTCTGATCTTGTCGCCCCTTCTTCAACGGCTTCGTGCCCGTTATGGCTTCTCTTCTTTCATATTCCCCAACAGTCTCCTGTCCCGATCCGGCCTCCCGTCTATTTCGTCTTCTCCGGCGCAACAGCGAACGTGGGTCGGACAAACCTGCACCTCGTTAGCACACAGCCCTCTACAGCCAGCCGGTCAGTCAGTCCTACCTGTCCGTGTGGTACACGCGCGTGTTCTCGCCCAGCAGCTCCTTCTCGCGCGCCTGGTCGGCGTACCATCGGCGGATCTGGTCACGGTCTTCCTCGGCCTGGAGGAGAGGAATGAGGTGGATGCGCGCCCACATCTTCTCACGGGCGAGCTCGCTGGCATGGTGGTTAGCCTTTTGTTCGAGGGAGGATTGGTCAACGGCTCCAAGCTACGCAGCCGAGGCGAGACGAGACAAGCAGGGGGGGGGAACGAGGACGTACTTGGCCTCGCGGATACCCTTGATCAGCTTGTACCAGCCGTAGCCCATGACGGCGCCCATTCCGAGGAGGAGGATTCCAGGGCGGAAGCCGCGGGCGGGGAGGTTGCGCTAGGAGAAGCGTTAGCCGGCGTTGCTCGGGGAGAAGTCTGTATGGGCGTCTGGGGCCTGATGCGGAGTCTCGTTGGAGTTCATCGGTGTTTAAAAGGCATTGACGCCTGTATTGAGCCCAATTGGCCTCGCTGTCGGCCACGACGGGATCGGTCGGTAAACCCACCTTGTACTGAACGGCATTGTAGCCGCCCACGGGCGGCATGTCCTGGGGCATGGTGGCGGTATGTCGCTGTCGCGCGTCTCTCGGTATTCGGTCGGTCTTCGGGTGTCAGGGTCGCCGCGGTCGATGCAGCGCAGTCGGAGCAGGCAATTGGCGTGGAGGGGAGGTCGTGACACGATTGTAGTGGTCGATGATGGAGGTTGAGCTTGCTCTAAGGTTGTTTTCGGGATTACATAAGGAAGATGCTGATTGGATGTACACTGTGTCGGATCCACATCAGATGTCCACCTCCCTCACCGAGGCTCGCCGGCTCACCGAATCGGACTCAACGAGGGGTAGCTCCCAGCTTTTCCGCGATTTGAATGGATCATCGTCAGAGGTAACTAGAGGAAGCGACTTCGGGACTAACAAGTATGCAGGCACAAGAATGCAATAATTGTCTTGAGAACTGCTAGAAGTTCATTCCCATCCCACGCCAATATGGCGCTCTGTTGTATCTAGTTGAGCGACTCAAATGCACCTACTCGACAGATCCTTGAGTAATGGATCGAGAACGTCATTGTACACAAACACACATATTCATGATCCCACCGTCCTTCACTCACATCACATAACAAGGAAGTCATTCGAGCAATACACATACCATGTGGTACTTCAATCATACATCTACACTTGCACGCTTCTAACACCAAATCAACAAGTATCAACGCCCCCAGGAAGCCAAGCCCAGTCAAACACCTGCGCCGCGCCGTGTGTTCCCCCTTTGCCATGCCTGCCTGCAACGCGAGATGGGGTATAAAAAAGAAACTGATTCCATTGTCCAATCGCACTTGCACCAGCGCGTGGCCGCGTGCCTCGTGTCTCGTGTCCCGCCTCGCCTCCTTCCCCTCAACAGACGGCCAACGGCGTCCTCTAGCCAGCGGCGGCGGCCAGTTCCTTCTCCATCTCGGCTTCCATTGCTGCCTCGAGGTCGAGGTCATCGGTGTCGGCCTGGCTCGCGGCCTGACTGGCTCCATTGGTGAATGCAAGATTGTCCTCGTCGCCTGTGACCTGCGGTGTGGGCAAGCTGCTGGACTCGGCCGTCTCTTCTCCGGTGCCGCTGCCGCCTGAAGTGCGGACGGCACTGAGCTTGAGGCGCCGCGGTCTTTTGCGACTCGCTGGCGCTTCGCGAGGGCGGAACCATCCTCCGACTCGTCTTCGGTGTCCTCGGCTTTGCGTTTGGTGCCGGAATGCGAGGTAGACTCAGCGTCCGAGCTGTCGCCATCTTCGTCGTCAGCGCGGGACTCCCCGTCCGTCCCTTCAGAGTCGCTGTCGCCAGCCATGAACTCATTGAGCTCATCGTCGACGCTTCCCCAGTTGAAGCCTTCGAGTGTCTCAATGGGACTCATGGGGCCGTTGTCATCAGGTGCAAAGTCTTCTTCGCCGTCGTCCGAATCGTCCTCCAAAATCTGCTCCTCGCCGTCCAAGCCCAGCAATCGCAGCGTCGGTCGGCCGTCTTCAGATGCTGTGTCCTCAGCCGTCCCGTTGTGCCTGCGCTGATGTGGCTCAACGTCGACAAGATATGGTGCCTCATCGACGTGCTTCCACTGGCTCAAACAGTCAGACAGCCAATTTTGGTTGACAATCTTGATACTGGAGATGCGCGAGGCCTGCTTGACCTTCTGCGTCCCGGTCCGCGCTGCTGCCACGACGAGGTGAGTAACTCTCCTAGACACCTTCGTCTGGATCTCGGCGCCATAACTCATAGCCTGAAGGCCGATCTCAGACTGTGTGACGTCGATGCCGAGCGGCACCAAGCCAGACAGCACGATGACGGTATCCTGCAGCACCTTGGCCTTGAGGTCGTCAAGTACCTCTCCAACGTCGGGCACCATGGACAAGTCGACGCCGTCATCGTATGACGCTTTGCGGGGCTTGTCGTGGGACGGTGCTTGCCTTGGGGGCGACTCCCTCCGAGAAGCACGGCGAGCGTCGTATATCTCGAAGAAATCGCCGTGAAGACGCGTCAGGTGCGACTGTAAGAACTGAAGCTCCTCGTCGTCATCACGTAGAACCTGTCCACGGTGAATGGGTTCATTGTCCTCTTCAGGTGCTGCTTTTTCCTTCTCTTCCTTTTCCTTATCAAGAACTTCTTGCATGTGCGCTAGAGGGCGATCCGTGATCTGATGCTCCAGCGAACGCTCTTGCTCTTCCGTCTGTTCGGCCTGAAGCTTTTTGTCGTTGCCGCTCGACATGCTGACGAGTTCGTCGAGCGCAGATGTTTTGGCTGGCGTTTGGGGTTGGGCTTGTTCGGGAGTGATGTTGGGTGACGCGTTGGCGGCAGTTTTACCATTAGGCACATCGGCGGGTGCGGGAAGAATATCCCTCCGCTTAGGGAGGAAGCTCGAGTTGATGTCGCCGATGCCCTTGAAGAAGTCATAGGGTACCACTTTGATGAGGTTCGGGCGATTGCGCGGCCAGACATCGGCGCGGTCGTCAATGATGACAACCATATTCGTGCTGACGGGGAAAAGGCGCTGAAGGCTCTTGGATGTGATACTGCCGTTCTCGTCCCGGCTGATGACGCGGTTGCCGAAGAGCTTCTCCTGGGGGTCAACTATCTTGGCAATGATGAGAGCGTAAGCGCGCGTGCCCATGGTGTAGACATGCAGCTCGTATAGCTCTGCCACCTTCTCGAGAAACTCCCTGAGCCCTGGGCGCATCTTGATGTAGTACCAGCATCCCTGGGTGACACCGCGGGGTCCTTCGTCGTTTAGTTGGAACTTCTGCACGTCTTTGACAGCGTCGTAATTTGGGTTCTCGGGGTCGTTCATCCACTCGCCCACAGTGGGTTCAATGCAGGCATGAATAATGGTCTGATCGAGATCGACGACGAGACTCAGCTTGCGCTGACGTAGGAGACGTCTTTGGGCATCATGTTCGGCGCGAGCGGCCATGTCGTTGCTGACCATGAGTCCAGTCTGGTCGTGGGTCATGTTGACAGTAGCGCGGTCTGTGTCGATCTGGTCGCTGGCCCAGTTGACCTCGGTCATGTCCTGACCGCAGACGGCGCAGAGGCCGTGGAATTGGATGGCATGGTCGCAAGGCTCTTCGACCTCCATGCAGGGCATATCGCGGACTATAACGTCGCCCTCACGGAGACGCCATCTCTCAAAGTTGCCATCGACAGGGCTGGCCCATTCGCTGATGGCGGTTTGTTCTTCCTGGTGGAGGTTGTCGGAGAACTGGTCGCCGACTTCCTTCATGAACTTGAAAGAATATTCTAGGACGGGCTCCTGTTTTTTATGGTGTCGCCTTTGGATTTGAGAAGCTTCGTGATAGTAATGGGATAGCGCAGGCGCGCGCCGAGAGACAGGAGTTTGCCCATTCTGGCGTGCGTTAGAAGCAGAAGCGCGTAAAAGAAAAGAGAAGGGTAGCTGCGTGCAAGGAGAAGCTGAATCAGCGTACTCAAGAGGCACCTCTAGTATTGGTTAAGATGGTTGATGATGCAGCCTCCAATCCCATGGCACCGAGGCGCGTCGTGACGAGGGTGGGGTGCCGCAGCTGGAGCAAGGCAAGACGCGGTCGTCAGGTCGTGCTAGCTGATTGTGTAGCCAAATCAGTGATGGATCGGTGTTGGAAAAATTTCGAGCTCGTATAGAGACGCTGTCCGGCAGTGGCAATGTTGTAATGGATGGCCCGTCGTAGGTAGCCACTCGTCGAGGAGCTGGTGATGATGTCTCGGTCTGGGTCTGGACCGTCGAAGCTTTCGGGGGGTTTAAATGTGACGGCGGAAGGGCGGAAGACGGCGGGACGGATTACGGTGGAGAGCTCAGTTGACGCTTGGGGTGCTCTTGCTCTAAAAGTGTTCGTCTGCTGAGCCACACTGACGCAGCTGCAGACGGAGACGGGTGGCGGTGATACAATGTTCCGTACGGTCTGTCGACGGCGCGGGTAGGTGGGGGCTCTGGTGGAGACTAGGTAGATGGATGGGGGGTACAAGAGGAAATTGGGACCTGGAAGAGAAATCGGGGGACTGAGGCGAGCTTAAGTTCCCAAGACGCGTCAAAGAAAATTTCCGATATGCGCGGGTCCGTACTATGCTCTTTGTGCCACGAGGTTTTGCTGTCTTTGATGGGGAAGAATGTCGGCTGGTGGCGTGTGGATGTGGGATGATGGAGTCAAAGTTGGGGTTGAAGCACGACAAGCAGAGGCAGCATCAATTGGCGGCCGGACCCGGGTCACAATTGCCATTGGGGGGGTGGGAAGCCCGGCCTTTTGTACCTGGCAGTGTCAGTGCCTGCTCCTTGCAGGCTGCGGCATTGGAGCTGACGTCCAGCGCTGCTTGCCAGTGGGCAGTTTTAGTTGGTGGTGCGTGGATTTGGGGACTTGGATTCAAGCTGGTGGGGCGCATGATGCGGATGCAGGCGGGGGCTCGGGGCCTCTCGGCTACGGTCCCTGGCAGATGCCTGGCAGCTGGGGCGATCACTCCAGTGGATCCGTTACCGCATGTTTGTTGCGCGACTGGTACCATGGGCCACCGTGAATGTGACTGCATGGCCGCATCATGCGAAGCTTTAAAGCTGCACGTATGGTGACGACAGAAACACTGGAGATCGGTCTATTGATTTGTTGATTCGCAGATACCTAGCCATTTATACCATCTATACCCTTAACTCTTTGAAGGTGGACATTGCAAGTCAGTCACAGACGACTGCTTTAGTACCCGCCATGACAGAGGAGCAGTAGAGCTTCACACAAGTACAGTCTAGTTCTATGAAAGACTTTGGGTTGTTTCTTTAGATGATACGATATTTACACATAGTTACTTCCATGGACTGGACACAGTTTCCAGGAGCAAGAGCAGGCTTGTGTTGGTAAAGAATGCCTACAGGCTTCATTTACAGGAGGTAATGAGCATCATCATATGGTACATGTGTAAAAGAATAATAGTTGATATAAGGTTGTTCTGAATATACTCGCCCCGAGCAAGAATGGGAGTACCGGTGTCACTGGAGCGGTTCGCGATTCCTCACACTTGAAGCCTTGACATTTATTCTGATCAAACTAAATGAGCATCTTCAACAACAAATATTTTCTACACTGCAGGACCCGAGTATTGACAAGTAAAACTACGAAAATCCATTATTCAGATTAAGAGAAACTCAGTAAACCACTTTTCAGCATTTCATTTCTAATGTTGAGGCCGGTAGCAGTCCCAGCCATACTCAGAGAGTAGCTTGCTTGCTTATTTTAGAGATGCGCAATCCGGCGTCACACTAGACGCGCAAGCTTCTGGCCATCAATCCGCATTCAATTGACTTTTGTCAAATATACAAAGGAAACAGGACAAGTCTGGCGAAGACTGAGTCAAGGGGCGGTCTATACGCCCGTCCGCCGGCTGGTTGCCTGGCTGCTGGCCTCACGCGTTGGCTCCATCACCTGACCAATCTATTCACATGTGCACGTCGCCTCACGCGATGGCCAGCCACAACAACACAACCACCACGGTTCAGCACCCAGGGAGTCATCGCCGAGTCACATCTGCCACATCGTCAATATTGAGTCACAATTAATACGATGGGACACACAGTCAGTGCCAATTGACCAATGAACTGGTACAGCCTCAGGCAGCAGCAAGCACTCAAGCAGGCAGAATTACGAAGCACCGACACATGCTGGACAGGCAGAAAAAGTTCATGAAACAGAAAAGTCATCATCATCATTACATCCATCGTACGAGGTATCCTAAGCCAGACCAGCCGCCCATCCGCAACGCCAACTAATCTTACAACGACCAGGCACCTCACGCCACCTGCACGAGCTTGAATCCCTCGCCCACGACCCTTGCGATCTCCTCGTTCTTGTGCGGCAGCAAGCCCAGCGCGAATGCGACATCGTTCCACTGCCTCTCCGTGTCGCAGCGCGCCAGACGCGCCGCCAGCTTGTCGGCCAGCTGTCGCGCGTGCTTGTCCTTCTCGACGAACCCGAGCAGGAAACGCACAATGCGACGGAAACTTTCCTCGTCGAGGCCCTTCTCGGCTGACAGCAGGCTGAACATATCGACAAAGTGGTTGTAAACGGCATTGTCCTTGGTGCTGAGCTCGGTGAAGAACATGCGCGCCAGGTCGGCGATGCGTCTGTCCTCGTCTTCGAGACACTTTGCCATTTCGCCGAGCTGACCCTTGACCTTGACCTGCCCTGCCAAAATGAGGAAGGTAAGTGTCATGAGACACGTACGCTTGACGGACTGGTCGCTGTCGGCAAGACGGCGGTAAAGGAAGTCGGTGTTTTCGTCGATCAGGTGGTTGAAGCACACAGCCATGTCACCGAGCGCGATCACAGCGTTGGACCGGACCGTTGCGTCTGTGGACCGCTCCATGATGGTAATGAGGAGAGGGAGGTTCGCCTCGCAATACTCGGAGCTGACGCACATCAGCTTGGCCAGACACAGCGTAGCCGCCGCCTGGAGACCCTTGTCTGCGTATGTCGTGTTGTTGGCGCAAATTTCTGATACCAAGGGGCCAAACTGGGCCAGCAGAGCATTCGAGCCAAAGAGGAGCTCCCGCTCGCGAATATGCGCCATGGCTTCTGTGAAATCATCTTCCGTTGTTCCGCCGATGAGGTCCAGATCATCTGGCTCTTCTGTCTTGTCTTTCTTGGCGGCCGGGTCGGCCTTCGCAGTCTTATCCTTCTCAAGATCCTGCTTCCGACGCTTGAAATCAAGTTCGCAGAGTTCGAGATGCACAATTTGCTTGATGGCAACATGGCCAACTATGAATAGAAGTTGTGAGAGGCCGATGGCAGCATCCCGCTTCTTTGGCTGCTGCGCAAATACAGTCTGATTTCCGTCGGCATCGATCCCTTGGGTCATCGTTTGCGTCTCATCGCGCGAGCCCGGACGTGATTGTGGTGAGAACACCTGCCTTGTTTTCCTCCGAATGATGTCGGAACACAGGATGTCAGGGTGCTTCGAGATGGAGTAAATGGCGTTGATAGCCTGCTCTGTCATGCCGTACCATTCTTTGCTCTCGGACGGAACCTCAGTGATAGCTGCGAGCTTACCCAAGACGGCGTGGTCATTCGGTAGGCGAGAAAACTTGATGAGTGAGTCTTTGGCCTGGCGCCCTGTCGGATTGATCCTGCGCAGCGCGATGCAAGTAAACTTGGCAAGCTGGAGGTCTGCCCTTCCGTGTGCACCCAGACCAGTACGAAGCATGGTTTCCATTTCGCCAACGACGATTTCTGGGTTGGCTGTAGCCAGCATGCCCAGCACAATGATGGCACCCCGGCGTTGGGTCCGCGAAATCTCTCGCTTCTGAACACCATAGACTTGCCACAGTTTCGCAGTGACAAAGTCGGGAATGAGACCACCCTTCATCATAGTAGCCAGCAGCTGCTCGAGAGACGTGAGCTCGGCAGGCGAAGCGCCAAATGTCAGACTGATCATGTTGCGCGCAATGTAGTTGGCGGCGTCGTTGGGACTGAATGACTCAGGAGCTTCGAAGAAGAGCCTCTTGTAACAGTCAATCAGATGAGTCTGCACACCCTTGCCTTCGTCGCTGTTGCCTTTGGTCCAGATGAGACGCAGCATCCTGCGGATGCCCACCTTGTTCTGCTCAATGTTGTAGGCGTCGCCGACCTCAAAGTAATCCATAGCCTCGATAACCTCGCTCTTGTTCCTGGAGCCGAGGAGCTGGCAGATAGTTCCGGTGGCCTCGTGAAGGACGTCAATGAACTTGAGAGCTTCGCTGTAGTATCTCTTGGTCAGGCCAAGCTTTTCAATAGCCTCCGATGTGGCAGACTCCTCGCGAGCCTTCTGTACGGCAGCAAATCTCTCTTCATCCGTCATTGTTGGAGCGGGCTTCTTCTGCGGTGACTCTGGCACCTGCGTGGCGTCGTCCAGGAGCTCAGGGTCGACAGTCGTGTTCGCGTTCTCCCCGAGACCGGGCGCCCCCTCGGGCGGCTGCAGCGCATTCAGCTCCTCGTCAACCTTGTCAAAACGTGCCTGCCACTCCTTGCGAGACAGCTGTGCGCCGTGCATGACGGTGAAAGGGTGCGTCTTGATCAGCGCGCCGAGCAACTTGATGGCATTGCGCCTGACGTTGCTGCTCTTGTCCTCAAGGCTGCGGCAGGCTAGCTCGGCGGCCTTTTGCCTTCGCTTAGGGAACTTTTGCTCGAGGTCGCAGATCTTGACGTACACCTGAATGGCGCGGCATCGGCAGTAGGGGTTGATGTCGAGGAAACGCTCCTCTAGGACATCAAAGAACGCATTGAGCTGGGACTTGTGGTTCTCGCCACGTTCCTCCTGACGGCTAAGATGCGCGACCATGTTGCCACAAACCTCAACGAGGGAGCAACGCAGGGTATAGGACTGGTCACTATGTCAGTCGAGGCTACATGTTTGAGCAGAAATTGTCATACCTCGCTGTCGAGCTGCTTAGCCAGCATTGTCATCTGCTTGATCACCAGTCGCGGCGCCAACTCCGAGAGCTTGACGATGAATTGGGATACGGATTTGGGGCCCTTCGTGTCGTTGCTGTTGAACTCCTTGTTACTGAGTTCGCGCAAAATCTCGTCGGCCAGCTGAGGGTAGTCGTATGTCTCGGCAAGGATATGCAGGAACTCAGCCATGGGCTCTGAGAGGTGCTCGAAGTAGGTCAGGTTTTGCACAATGTTGATTTGCGCGGCTGTTCAGCGTCAGATTTCCAGTTTGGATCGGAATGTCGCGACTCGCATACCATATCCATGACCGTGGTGCTTGACGGCCATGCAGAGGACCTTGAAGGCGTGCATGCGAATGGACGTGCTCTTGACGCGCTGCTCGCTCTCAAGCACGAGATAGACTGGCCTCGTCAGAAGGCCAATAAACGTGTCGCGCTCTGAGGTCGTCAAGAAGATCTTCGACAGCTTGAGCTTGAGCACCTTGCACATGGTGTCAAGGGCGGCCT
This sequence comes from Verticillium longisporum, assembly GCA_019188255.1. NCBI lineage: Eukaryota > Fungi > Ascomycota > Sordariomycetes > Glomerellales > Plectosphaerellaceae > Verticillium > Verticillium longisporum. The sequence continues at coordinate 3,453,022 of JAETXT010000011.1, forward strand.
GCAGCTGTGCCGAAGAGTCCCAGACGGCTTCCTGGCCCTTGGGCGCATTCTTCTTGGGCTTGCCACGGCCGCGCGCGACGGGCTGAGCGGATGACCTCTCGGCGGCCTTTGTCTCGACGGCGGCAACGGTCCACGTCAACAAGAAGCCTTAGACCTCGTGCAGGGGCCTGGGGTGGGTGAGGGTCTCCTGGTCGTCGGGAGACTCGAGGTCGTGAAGTATCGCGTCAGCCTCGGCGGCGAGGCCGGACATGACGAGATCGAAGAGCTTGCTCAATGCATGAGTCGGGAGGTAGGAGGTATATCTGGAAAGATTGAATAGCTCAGAAACTGTATCATTCGAAGGGGCCGGCCGGCGGCGGAGGAAGAAGCGGAGGAGGAAGGGGGTTCAGAAGAGGAGGGAAAGACAGATTGACCGGGGGAGGTGGGTGCACACTTTAGGAGGAACTGCAGCGAGTCCATGTACGAGGCGCGCGTGATGGCCTCAGGGTTCTCGGCGACGGCATCGACAATGGGGTTGAGGACAGGGTCGATGACCGCATTCGTCAGCGCGTCCGGCTCATTTTCGCAGTCAAAGAGGGCCCCGTCAGCCTCTGGCGTTGGGATCGAGGCCGGGTCGCTCATGTAGTGTTTCAGAGCCTCGTTGATATCGAAGGTAATGGACTCCATGGCCATGGTTGGTGGTGAAGTGTGCCCCTGGGGCGGGGGGAAGAGGGGGAAAAGAGAACAAGATGGTGTCGCAAAGAAAAGGCGCGGGGTGGGTGGTAGGTCGATGTAGAAGAGAAAGGAATGAAGAAGCGAAGGACGGCGACTAGGCCAGCTTTGCGTGCTCGTTCTAGATGGCTTGTTAGTTGTGGGATGGAGGAGGCCGGCCGTTCTTACTAGATGAGGTACTGAGGATTGTTGTGGTTGCACATCAGCGGCAGGCGGTGATGCGGCAGAGGATGCGCCTGGCAACGGCTGTTTTTGTTTTCTTCGACGCGCCCCCCGCATTGGCTGCTTCGCGCGCGCTCACTGTAGACACCATTGGAAAGCGCCCCACCAACAGTGAAGGACCCCTCCACTCCACACCGACTGTGGAATCGACTTTCGCCATGTGCTTGTCTGAAGGCTGACCAACTGCACGCACCGAAACATTCCAAACCCTTTGATGCCCTCTCTGATACCTTCTATCCTCAAAGTCAATTGCCCAAGCACCACTTCGTTTCAAGGCGCACATCTGCCTGCCGTAGTCTCTACCTCTCCCGCTGCCCTCCCTCCAGTCGCACAGTTTCCTCGTCTCCGACATGACGGCCGTCCGGCGACGCGCTGGCGATGCCTTTGAGATACACGAGGATGTGCCACGCACGGAAGACACAGAAATGATGGTCGAGTCCGAACTTCGCACAGAGGAAGCGGTACCAGAAGAGGTTCCCGAAGAAGTGCCAGATGACAAATACGCCGATTCGGAATACCCAAGCGACGGCTCTTCTCTGACCTCAGAAGAACCAGAGGTCGACTCAGGCGTGCAACAAGAGATGGACAGGCTGCAAGAAGTATTTCCAGGCTTTCGAAACCAGTACCGCCTGATTAAGCGCATTGGAGAGGGTGAGCTGCTTCCCTTGCCCCCCTTAACCCAATCTTGCGGACCTGGCTGACACCGTCCGTAGGCACATTTTCAACCGTCTACAAAGCCGAGGACTTGCTCTACGAAGAATACGACAATGACTGGGACGTGGACGGACACCATGACGACAGAGATCGCTACGGCAGGATGAAGGCGCGAGCAGGGCGCTTCGTTGCTGTCAAGAAGATCTACGTCACCTCGTCACCATCACGCATCTTCAACGAACTCGAGCTGTTGTATGACCTGCGCAACTCTCCCGCAGTGTGTCCCCTGATCACCGCGTTTCGCTCTACCGACCAGGTTCTGGCCGTTCTGCCCTACTTCCGCCACGAGGATTTTCGCGACTACTTCCGACAGATGACGATCGCTGATATCGTCGTCTACATGCGCTCACTCTTCATGGCCCTTACCTTTGTGCACGAGAAACGAATTCTGCATCGCGACATCAAGCCAACCAATTTCCTCTACGACCCTTCATCTCGCCGTGGTGTCCTCGTCGACTTTGGCCTTGCTGAGCGCGAGGGTGTCGACGCGAAACACTGTCTCTGCCACGAGCAGTCCGGTGTCCGGCGCAATCGTCTGGTCAACAGTGTCGCGCACCTCAACGGCCCTCAGACGGGCTACCCCAAGAACGACACCAGACCCTCGCGCCGCGCCAATCGAGCAGGTACTCGTGGCTTCCGAGCCCCTGAGGTCCTGTTCAAGTGCACAGAGCAGACGACCAAGATTGATATCTGGAGCGCCGGTGTCATTCTACTCACGATCCTGAGCAAACGCTTTCCCTTCTTCAACAGCGCCGACGACGTCGAGGCCATGATTGAGATTGGCACCATGTTCGGCACCAAGAAGATGCGCGCCGCGGGAGCCCTGCACGGCTGCATGTTCGAGACGAACATTCCCACCATTGGCCTCAGTGGCTTCTCGCTTGAAAAGCTCGTGCTGTGGTCTACGTGTCGGTCGCCCAACGATCGCGAGGGCGACCCCAGAGGCCAACCACTCAACGAAGAAGAGAAGATGGCTGTCAGTTTCCTGGAGAGGTGCATGGACTTGGATCCGGCAAAGCGAATCAGTGCCAGTGATGCTCTGGACCACCCATTCTTGGCTGAGGGGCTTCCTTTGGTTCGCGAAGATGCTTATGATGAAATGGCTTTGGTGGAATCTTGATGGAGGAATGCATTTGAGACGATTTCAAGTTTGTACAACAGAGGCACGGCGTCAGGGGCATTGTTAGACAGCGTAAGTCGTCAGACCGACGGCAGGCACAGAAGCGGCCACCAATACATTAATCATGATCATGCCCCAAGTCCAAGCCAATACCAGAGCGTGACATAACGGCGTAACGCTCGGATAGCTGATTGAACTGGGAGAGGGGCGGGGGCCGTTGCAGAAGATCAACCCTTTTTCATTCGGTTTAACTCCGTGGAAAAATTCATGTCCACATTCATGCAATGCGCGAGAAGCCATCCCAGTCCCCGGTTTTTGTCCTTGAAAATTTCCATTTCCACAACCGGCTTCTGAAAAGTGACAATGACAAGAAAAGGGGGCGGTTGTTGCTGGTTACTTCAGTAGTCCGCCGACCCGATTGGGAGCTGGCTTGCGAAGACGCCGGCGTGCCGTTGCGTCTCGCGCTCCCACTACCCCGTGATATTGTCCGTCCGTGGTCCCCTTCCCTCTGCGCAGGCTTGTTTTACCTCCCACATCCGTTTTCCCTGGCCAATCGTAATTTATGCGACGAGCTCGACGACACCGCCGGCCTCGGTGATCTTCTTCTCAGCCTGCGTCGTGTTAGTGTACTGCGGAGAGGTCTGTATTGCGGAGCGACGGGGTTGGTACTGACCAGCTTGCTGACCCACCTGGCCTTGACGACGAGGGGGATCTCGGGGATGCGGCCCTTGCCGAGCAGCTTGGAGTAGCCGAAGGGCAGGAGGTCGATGACGGGGATGACGTCCTTCTTCTCGCCCTTGATGTAGGCGTCACGCTGCTCGAGGGGAACGAGCGACCACAGCTTGTCGAGGTTGACGACGGGCTTCCAGAAGTGGCTGGGAGGGGGTTAGCGGGGTCGTCGTGGGAGGGGTTTCGTCTCGCTCGATCGATGTGCTTCGGGGTCGGGGGCCGTCGGTGGCTCAGGACAAATCTTCCGCGTTCGTTTCCCAGCTCTTGCGCAGAGTGATGGCCAAAAGCCCGTCCTTCTCTGATGTCTGCCTGCCTTGACCGATTTGTCCACCGTCCTTCCTCCAAAGCACATCGTTCGAGTCGAGATCGGGGTTCACGTACTTCTGCTGCTTGTGGAAGTAGCGCATACCGACCTTACCGAAGTAACCAGGGTGGTACTTGTCAAGGTTGGTACGGTGGTGGTGCTGACCACCGGCCATACCACGACCACCGGGATGCTTGCGGTGCTTGCCGACACGTCCGTGACCGGCGGACACGTGGCCGCGGCTGTGACATGAGTTAGTGATTGTTCATGGTGTTGTGCGTCTCTTCCTTCCTCGGAGTGTCATCTCAGTCCCAAGTCTGGCGATCGTAGTCGGCGCTCCCCAAGCCTTGTTGATTGTGCGATGGCATTGTTGCGCTGCGTTTTTCTTCGTCGACCAGACCGGTTCCAATTCCGATGTCTCGAGTTTCAGGGAATTCGAGGGACAACAACGTACTGCTTGCGGGTCTTCGAGAGGCGGGTAGGCATGGCGACGGTGTGTGGTGAGTCGCACTGCTGTGGTTAGTGAAGTCTCGTCGATGTTTTTCGTGGTCGCTGCGAAGATTTCAGAACCTGAGGGCAGAGGCGGGCGTGGGCAATCGGCTGGGTGGGGGCGCTAACCGTCTTGGGCGATTCGGTGGAAAGGGCAGGTAGCCCTAAGTAATTGCAAGGTTGGGTCACCTGATTTTATTTTCAGGACAATGCTGGGCGTTGATGTATGACTCAGCAGGCCCATCTTTGGCGGGACGTTGGTCTGGCCGCTGCTCCACCGAAGCTTCACCGTCGACTCCCGTGAGGCGAGGTCTACCAGGCTTGACTTTGGCACAGCGAGTGGCAGTGCTGTGGAGGCGATACACCGGTCCTCAGCTCCAAGTCGGACCAAGCTAAGGTACTTGGAACAACGAGGTGACTCGCTATTCGATCCATGCAGTCACTCCCCGGATGGCACCATGGAACCCCCCGACGAGGTCATCGACTTCCACCACCCATACACTCCGTACGACGTACAAACACAGTTCATGACAGAAGCCTATAAGGTGCTTCAGACCGGAAATGGGCAGATTGGGATCCTTGAGAGCCCCACTGGCACGGTAGGTCAGTCTCGGTGAACCGTAGGCAAGGCGCTCATTATCGCAGGGCAAGTCTCTCTCCCTCATATGTGCTGCGCTCACCTGGCTACGAAATCATAAATCGCACGAGAACGAGCTGTCTCTCGGCTCTGCAGGTGTTGACCTCGAGGATGAACCTGATTGGATCATTGAACAAACCCTCCAACGAAAACGAGATGACATCTCCAAGAAATGGAAGCAGCGTGAGCAGCGCCTGGAGCAAATCCGTCTCAAGGAGAAAGCTCGCGAGGCACGCAGCGCCAAGCGGCGCCGCATTGATGACGGCAACCAGAAGAAAGTGCTCAAGAATCCTGAAGATGAAGAAGCAGAATGGTTGCTGGATGATGCAGACGAACCTACCTCACAGAGCGATGCTCTGTCGGGCCTCGGCAAAGAGACACTAGAAATTCTATCTCGATACGGCCTTGGAGGGCTGAAGCGTGACAAAGAAGACGAGGAGATACTCGAGGATGGTGTAAAGGTGTGATTGCGCTGTCTCAATTGGAATGACATAAGGGCTGCTGGTAACGTTATTAGATATTTTACACATCAAGAACGCATTCGCAGCTCTCGCAATTCGTTGCCGAACTCCGTCGACCGTCCTTCCCGTCGTCTATGCCATCGTCACTCGTGTCGGGTGAACATGGAGCGGCTGTTCAAGCTACCCAAGAACCAGTCAAGCATCTCCCATTGTCATCACGGCAAAAACTATGCATCAATCCGGCCGTCTCGCGCCTCAAGACACAGTCGGCCATCAACGACCGATGTGCTGAGCTGCAGCAACCAAAATCGAAAAACAAGTGCCCGTATGTGCCACGCAACCCTACCCGACATTGAAGACCTGTTTCATCTTGGCAAGTCTCTAGAGGTGTGTCCTTACTACGCCTCACGCACAGCGATCGCTGGCACAGAGATCATCACACTGCCGTACCCTTTACTTCTGCAAAAGACCGCGCGTGATGCTTTGGGCATTAAGCTTGAAGGCAATGTTGTCATTGTCGATGAAGCTCATAACATCATGGATGCTGTCGCCAATGTATATGCATCTGAAATCCGACTTGATGAGCTGAAGAGGGCACGGCAGATGCTTGGCGTCTACGTCAAGAGATTTGGGAAGAAGCTAAAGGGAGAAAATCGCGTCATGGTCGGCCAGGTAGGTCGTGTAGTGGATGGATTGAGTGGGTGGATGAGTGGCGCCCTTCAACTCAAGGTAGGTTCGCCATGCCATACTGACCACGCGTTTGCTAATAGCTACAGTCCGAACAAGGCATTGTTGACGCCAAAGAACTCCTGCGCTCCAAAGGCATCGACCAAATCAACCTCTTCAAACTCATCCAGTACATCCAAACCTCCAAGCTTGCCTACAAGATCGAGAGCTACGTGGCGTATGTCGAGGAGGATGACTCGAACAAAGCCGCCCATCGATCTTCCACGCCTGTTCTTCATACATTCGTGTCATTCCTCGTTTCCCTCACAAATCTCAGCTCCGAAGGCCGCATCTTCTACCAAAAGCTGCCGGGTGCAGCCCCGGATATCCAGCTCTCCTACCTTCTCTTGTCACCGACGCACGCCTTCTCCTCGATCGCCACCAGTGCGCGCGCTGTCATCCTTGCTGGCGGCACCATGTCACCGTTCGACGACTATCGCGCCCACCTTTTCCCGTACCTGCCCGAGCCAAAGCTCACGACCCTCAGCTGCGGCCACGTCATTCCGCCGTCAAACCTCTGCGTCCGAACGCTGGCTGCTTCACGAGCTGGTGACCCAAACTCGACATTTGAGTTCAGCTTTCAACGCCGCAGTGATAAGGCGATGGTCAACCAGCTGGGCCTCGCCATTCTCAACATGTGTGCTGTCGTGCCAGACGGTATTGTCGTATTCTTTCCCAGCTATGGATATCTGGACGAGGTCGTTGCTGCATGGGAGTCGACTGCCGCCGGCGAATCAACGCCCATCTGGACCCGTATGCAGCAGCGTAAGGCCGTTTTCAAGGAATCCAAGGGGGGCTCTAGCGAGGAAGTGCTCACATTGTACAGCGAGGCCATCTTAGGTGACGGCACCAGTGATGCACCGAAGCCACGTGGGGCCCTCCTTCTGAGTGTCGTCGGCGGCAAGATGAGTGAAGGCATCAACTTCTCCGACCGTCTCGGCCGCGCTGTCGTAGTTGTTGGCCTGCCGTACCCGAACATGCACTCGCCGGAATGGAAGGCCAAGACGGAATATGTCGAGATGACAGTATTGAAGCGGGCACTGGAGGCGGAGCCAGGGTTGGACCGAGCAAAGGCACAGACGTCGGCGAAGCAGGCGGCGAGGGACTTTTACGAGAACGCATGCATGAGGGCCGTCAATCAGAGCATTGGTCGGGCTATCCGTCATCGTGGAGATTATGCTGCCATTATATTGTGTGACCGCCGTTACGGCACAGAGAGGATCAAGGGAAGCTTCCTGGCTGGATCCAAGGGGGATCCAAGGAGATGGGCAAGAGAGTGGGTTGCCGCAGCTTATGGGTGCTTTGAGCGGCTTCTTCAGGGGTAAGCGAGGTACTTAGCACCCAGATGACAGCTGCTGGATGTTTTTCTTCGGTTTTGATATTGCTCTATGACGCCAGAAGGCATGTGTGGTTCCTCTACGTGGTCTGAATCGAGAGCTACCTTGAAGAAGTGAAAGCATAGTCAAAATTTTATATGTTCCTGGATTGATGTGCCCCTTACCTTGTTCAGATATCCAAACATGCCATAGTCCAATGCGTTTTTCTGAAGCTAGTTCTTGTTGTGAACTCACTTTAAAGCGGATGATCTATCAAGCCTCCGCCGAGGAACATGCAGCTCCTGCCATGACTGCCCAGCTGTTGTTCTCGACGCAACTGTAAACAACTGTCTGGTTGCCTGGGATGATCTCGGACAGCCCATAGCAACCATCCAGCGCGCTCTTTCCTTCAATACCGGCATCTCCTGACAATATAATGAATTCTTGCAGTTCACTTTTCCAACAATTTATTGTCCCGTTGGCCTGACGGTTAGGTGCCCGGATTTGCCTCCTGCCAGGTAAGCCGCCAGTCGTACTGATGCTTGGGACGCTTTGAAGGGGGGCTGGGGTTCGTCTCCCGGTCTACCTACCCGGTCAACATTTTTTTCTCTTTTGCACCTAGCCTACAGGGTTGTCCCAAGTGACTGGTGCACTGGGAATATTTGCAAGTTCTGCCCGAAGTATGGATTGTGTTTCGGGCCTCCTGTTGTGTGGGATATTTTTCGGAGCTGTTGCGATCCTCTATCCATTTCAGGAAGTGCGGCACCTTGAGCTGGTACGTCTTTACAAAATGCCACAAAGCTACCAGGATATCAAGTCCGCAGCCTGAGAGTGACCTACCGACGAGCCAAAGAGGCCTGTACTTTCGGGCTTAGAAGAAGAACATAGTTTCAAGGTGTGTGTAGTTCCCCTATATTGGCTTTGAATATGTTGGTGATTGACAAATTGAGGTAGGAGCCTTATCTTGTGTGGCCTAGGTTACTTTTAGCCTCGATGGCAGATAACTGCACGGCAACTCAAAACTACTTCTGCGAGAACTTGCACAAATGCAAGATACGGTAAAAAGGCTGTTTTAAGTGAAACTTGCTAATTATCTTGGGTGAGCTCTGCGGTCCGCCTGATGACCTGGGTTGGGACAACTGATACAGGTGCGATGAGAGTGCGCGAGGTCAAGTAACAAGCCAATGGAATAGGGATAACACGATGCACTTATGTCTGATGCAGACAGAACAAGAGGCTTCCTTATATGTGGTGAGGACATCACTTGGTTAGCGTCTAGCAGTGAGGCACCTTGTGATGCCTGAAAAGACAACACAGTGTCACGATCCTTGCGCACATGAAGCTTAACACAGTGCTGTCATTATGCGACATACGTACATAAGGTATGAACGATCCCTCACGACAAGGAAAATCCCGCCTTCCCATCTACGCAAAATTGTCAATCTTCGTCCAGAGGTTCATACCGAGCTTCGAGCCCTTCTCAATCGGCAGACCGGCGTGCAAAACCCGGTCGTCACCAACCATCTCGCCATCCTCACCCTTGACCAGGTTGGTCCAGAAGACGGCGTTGCTGTAAACTGTCAGTTTTCGTCCATCAGCCAAGCATGCCAAGATTGAACTCACCCCTCAATCGGCCTGAATGTCACGCCCTCCTCCCTCGCCTGGTCGCACTCGACAACGCCACACCAGCCGTCACCCTCGGGCGCCGCCAGCTTCGGGAACTTGGTGCCTCCGCCGGCAATGTCCTCGCTGACGGAAACGTACGCGAAGAAGCTGCTAACGCGGTTGCCGCCGCGCTCGACCGACGCGTGGCCGTTCTCCTTCGTGTTCTCCGCGGGGAACCAGTCGTGCTGAAAGTGGTACTGCTCGCCGACGACGTAGCGAACGAGCTTGATGGGCTCCTGGTGGATCGGCGGGTGGTCGAAGCTCTGCCAGTGTCGGGCGCGCTCGGAGATGCAGCTCGTGACGGGGTCGACGCCGACTGTTGTCGAGGACGAGGTTCGGTGGGTGGAGACGACGTCGCCCTCGGCGCCGGCGACGTTGGAGCGAGCGAATGTGCCGTTGCTGGAAGTTGTGAGAGGGCTGTTCCCCGGCGAACATGCAGAGCAAAACTTACGTGATTCTCTGGAGGTGCTGTCGCTCAAAGGGCGTGACAAAGTTGGTGATGTAAATGACGAGCGGGCTCTGAGAAAAGATTGAGATTTCGTAATGTGAGGTGTCGCATACGTAGTCGGCGAGAGGATCCTCCTCTTGAGCCTCAAACGCTTCTTCGCTGACCGCGTCGGCAATGTTGGCCTGCGCAGCATCGTCGGCGACGACAACCGTCACAGCCTCGGCCTGTTCAGGAGTCTCATCGCCATGGCTGAGAGCGGTGCCAGCAAGAGCGAAGAGCGCCCCGACGACTGAGGAACGCATGTTGAAGAATCTACCCACGTGTTCAAGCTTTGATGACAGTCGAGCCTTAATTTCGGATTGAATGTGATTGACTTTAGAATCGCTTTCACGTTCAATTTGTCGACAGCAATCAGTGAGAATATCGAGCACGCCTCGCAACGGGATGTCGACCTCAAAAGAAGATGGCATCAGGCCACTTGGCCGCCTTGTCCGCTTAGTTTCTCCAATTTCTGTTGCCCCCCAAACAAGCAATCGTCCGCGCTCATCCGGAAGAGGCCATTCGGAAGTCTCCTCCGCACCGCGGTCTGGCCCAGCGAGATGGAGAATCCCTGGGCTAATCGGAGCCCAAGCCCAAGTCACATCGGCCCCTGAACCACCTCTGCGGGGAAACGGGCCAGGGGTCGCATGTATGGGGTCCGCAGGGGTCGGGGGTAAAGTGACGCGTTGTCCCCAACCCGGACAATTTTCCTCTCGTCTTCAGACATCCCCCTACCTTCTTGACAGGTCTTACTGACGCTGCGGTTCGATCTGGTTGAGGCGGCCTGCCAAGACCCCCAAAAAGGCTGAAGACATTCGAGACGCCCTTGCGGCGCACCTACCCACGGATCTGCACCCCCGAGAAGCCGCTTTGGTACTATAGTCGGAGTTGGGGGTGCCGAGGCGGAGGGGAAAGCTCTTGTGGGGTGTTGCCATCTTACGGTAACAATACTTGGGAGCTCTCGCGGGCGGCGTTTGTCTCTTGAAAAGGAAAAAAGGACACATGTGAGGGTGACGAGCTTTCTCATCTTTGCTTCCTCTGTCACAACACGATCATCCTCGGCCGAGAACGACAAAGGAGTGGACCACGACAACGATCGCCATCTATTGAAACAAAGACATCGGAACCATTGGATCGTGGTCATGGCACGCATCCTGAAGCTCGGCTGGCTCAGTCTCGCCATCGCCTCTGTCGCAGCCTCTAGTGACGCGGCGCCGAGCCAGGAGACGACAAAATGGAGCGCTTTCGAGCATGTCAACGAGGCTCAATTCAAAAAGGCCATCAAGGAGAACCCATATAGCCTTGTCGCTTGTGAGTGTACCCATCTTCGCGTTAAGTGCCCGCGCTGACTTAGATACAGTCACAACTGTACGTTGATCCTATGGTCTGATTTTGTTGGCAAAGGTTACTGACAAAAGCGCGATTGGCAGCCTACCAAGTGAGTGACCTCAGTCATACCATGCGAAGCTGTGACTGACACACGCAGCTTTGACAGCGAGGCCCTCGAGTGGGAATGGCCCGTCATCAAGGAGAAAGAACCCAATGTCCTCTCGGTCGACTGCGCCGCCGAGCCCGACCTCTGCCTCGAGCACGATGTGAGGGCGTACCCAGCTCTGCGCTTCTACCGCAGCGGCAGCCTCTACGCCCGTTACCGCGGGCCGCGCAAAGCCTCCTCGTGCGTTCTCACCCCCATCGTTGAGTGACCAATTTCGAAGCTCAAGCCCGGCCTAACCTTTGAATCCCCTGTGCTGCAGAATTCTGCCCTACATGCAACGCATCATGCGCCCCGTCGTCGATGGCCTCGAGGCCGCCAACCTGACGTCCTTCAAAGACTCTGACGACGTCGTCTTCATCCTCTACCTGCGCGGCCAGGACGCCGGGCGCGGCCTCTACAAGCGCTTCCACGACCTCGCCGAAGAGTTCCACGACCGCTACACCTTTGCCATTGCCAGCCGCGCCACCGACGGCTCGGCCGACGAGCTCGGCGAGGACGCGCCCAGCGTGCTGCGCTGCTTCACCCACCGCGACGGCCGCGAGGCCGAGCTCGACCACTTCTTCCAGGACGTTGGCTCGCTGCGGCGCTTCGTCGTCGGCTGCGGCGAGAGGCTGGTCAAGCAGCTCACGCGGCTCAACGCGTGGGGGTTCACCGAGGGCACTGACCCCGTGCTGTACTACTTTGACGCCGACCCGGAGGCCCGCGCCCGCTTCGCCGACGACATGCTGCCCGTGGCCAAGGAGCATGCGGGCCGCGTCACGCTCGTGGCCGTCGACCCCTTTGTGTTTCCCGAGGTTGTCAACCGCGTCGGGCTGCCGTGGGACTTTCCGTCCCTGGCGCTGCAGAACCCCGCCACCAAGACCATGTCGCTGTTCAACAAGGCCGAGATCAATGCCGGCGTCGTGGGGCGGTTCATTGCTGATGTTTTGCAGCTGAATCCGCCAGCGCCGCAAGTGGGCGCTGCTGAGGAGGCTGTCAAGGCCGTGCCTGAGGTGCCTGAGGTGCCCGAGGTACCTGAAGACGAGGGCGTTGTGCTGGAGGACAAGGACGAGGAACACGATGAGCTGTGATTTGTATACTCTCCTGATCATACTTTCAAGACAACTGTTCGTGCAATCAAGCCATTTCATGCACTCATCCGTACTCACACACCTCGACTTCATGGAGGAACGAGGCGTCAAAGGGAAAAAAAGAATTGGGCGGGCCAGGATTCGAACCTGGGTCTCCCGAAGACACCGACCCTGGACTGCTGGTTATTTTTTTTATTCTTTCTTTTTTCTATGGCCTCTGACGAGAGCTCATAACAGGGTCTCCAGTATCTGGGCGTCATACCACTAGACCACCCGCCCTTTGTTGGGAAGCCATGGGCCTTGTGGGTTCTGAAGAAGAGCAGAGAGCTGGGAAATGCTGGTGAAAGGAAGGGGGTCTGCTGTTGAGGGAAGGAGGCTGAGGGCGTGCTTGCCCTTTCTGCTGTTGCGCCTGTCGAGGAGGGCAAGTGCGTTGGAGAAGGAGCTGGCCATCCAGGGCAGGTACTTCCCCAGGTTGACAGGCCAGACTGGAGCCACTCACACAGAAGCATGAGGATCAGACAGACCAAAGTAAGGTGAGGTAGGTATCGTACATTCACGCTCCGAAGATCTACGTCTCCAACCCCGCTGCCATGCAGACATCTAGGAAGCCTGGTATCATAGAATCCCCAGTCCCCGGGGACTTCCCTCGCTCCTCCTCGCCCGCGCCGATCGGAACGTCTGACGCAGCGCCTTCTTCCAGTCCGAAAACCTCTGCAGCTGTCCGTCTACCATGATCTCGCCTGGTTGCAGCTCCTTCAGCAGCGGCGGCACGTTCATGAAACTGTGGTTCGGGCCGCATGCCGAGGTGTGCCCGGGCGAGAAGCTTCGTTGTTTGATGACGTTCTCTAAACACGGGAGGCAGAAGAGCGTGTCGATGCAGTACACGCACACAACGTACTCCTCCTTGCTGTCGAACCTTCGCAGACAGTAGTCGCAGGAGAGGCCTGGCGTAAAGTTGCCCGTAGGTGAGAAGACCTTGCCCAGGCTGAGCTCGCTAGCCCGCCCTCGCTTTGGTGAGACGCCTAATCGCGGTGAGCTGACGCGTCGCTCGGTCATGAGGTTGCTTGACGGAGTAGCGGGATTGACAGGCGTACGCGTCGACTGCCACAGCGCTCGTGCGTTGCCGAGATCGCCCGCTGCGATGAGTGTTCGCTGCAGGTTGCGAATGCCGATCTCGTCATTTTGTGGCTCGTCGTCTTCGAGAATGTCGAGATGATCCGCCACAAGCGATGCTGCGAGCTCGCGCGCCTCGTCGGGCCGGTCGCGGAAACGGTAGAAGAGCACGAGGAAGATGGACGCCTCGTTGACGTCAAAGCCTGCCATGTGGAGCGGAACGTTGCGGTTCTGGTGCTTGCTTTGCTGGACCTGCAGCTCCTCGAGCTTGACGATCCAGGGGTCCACCGCCACGGTGCGCAGCGTAGCATCGCTCTGTAGCGCCTTGAGATAGTACAGACAAGCGAGGTTCTTGAAAGAGTTGGCGTACTCCACGCGCACTGCAATGCTGCCTCGTGGCTTCCACTCCTGGCAAATCTCCTCCTGAATGGCAATGGCCCTGTCGTAGTCACCAGCGGCGCGGTATACCTGGCCAAGAGCATTGCGAAGGTAGAATTCGGACCGCGAGTTTTGGGCGTCCTGGGCCAAGGCAATGGCCGCTTGATATCTCCGTGCGATTGTCGCCGTGTTGTTCGTCCGGGCCGCAGCCTCAGGGATCCAGTCCCGTGTCGAATCATAGCCGATCTGGTCGAGCATAAACCATACCAGCCGGGAGTGCCCTTCTTCCGTGTAGCGCTCGTCGAGTTCCTTGAGAAGCTTCATGATTTCCGGAATGCGGTTATTCTCGGCGAGAACTCGCATCAATGCAGCCTCGGGCTCAAAGGTCTTGCGTCGTACGCTTGCTTGATGGCCTCGCGACAATAGGTGAGCGCGCTCTCGACGCGACCCATTTGTCGGTAGCAATTTGATGCCTCCTTCAAGGCCTTGTAGAGCCGCCATCGCGCGCTAGCCACCATTTCCGGCGTTGCGTTCTTGTCCTTGATCGTCCTCTCGTCGACTGTAATGGCCATGAGATGGAAGCGAAGAGCTTTGTGGTAGTCGCCGGCCCGATAATAACAGATGCCCATTCGGCCAGCCGTCTCCTGAATGTTGCGATCAAGCTCCATCGCGCGACTGAAATTGAGCAGCGCCTTTCCGTAATTGCCCAGGTTAAGCAGAGTACTGCCGATTCTTCGGTACCAGTGGGCCCCCTTTGGTAGACTTGCCCACTTGGCCGCTATCTGAACGCGAGATTCGACCGACATGTCCTCCCAATGTGTATCTGAGTCAGACCACTTGTGACCGCGACTCATCAACGCCAGGCATTGCACTACACCGAAGCAAAACAGCGTGGGCATGTACATGCCAAAGTCTTCTTTGAGCCAGGCATCAGCAAAGACGCTGCCCATTGGGATCAGAGGTCCAGAAGATGTCTTGACGGCTTCCGCAGCCCAGGCCACGGCGTCAGGTGCGAGCCCACTGACGACGTCTGGATCTGACAGCCACGTCCTGACAACCTCAATGTTCTCATCGGTCCAGATGTCGAGGGCTTCCTCGAACAAATTTGTCCAGGCCAGGATGACAGGTCGCTCAGTCAACATTGTATGAAGAAGTTTGCCAATCTGAGCCTTGTCTTCACGAGACAAGCTGTCTCTGTCGAGGTGTTCGAGGTGCTCTTGCCAGTACCAGGCCGCGTACTTCTGCAATGACAAGCCCTGGGCGCCGAACGCTGGATAGTTTGGTTCTGTAAATATGCGCAGGCAGGTCAGAAGAACATGAAGCTTTGCCGCAGCGAATTCAAAGCCAATCGAGGGGTGATCGCTTGACAGGCGCAGATCTGTCGAACAGTCATCGCGAAAGAAGTCGCTAATGGATGCGTGGAAGAACGACACGGACGTGGTGTGCTTGTTGGACCGAAACTCAATGGCATCTGGGCCTTGGGAGTTTGGGCTGCGTCGTAATGGTGTATCCGAAGTTCCTATGGCCTGCATCTCTTGCTGGTATTGTTCGACAAGTTCGGCTGTCGACATTCCGTCCTCCCGCTCCAAAGTAAAGAAGGCCGCGAGCTGTGTCCGGAGAGACTCCTCTAGGCGTAGGGGAGGGTCGCCGAACTTGAGAGCAAGGATGACCTCGACCTGCTCCAGGGTCAACGTCATCTCCGCACATGCCACCCAGCGCAAGACTTCGTTGAGATCATCTGCTTCAGCCTGAGTGATTGTTTCTGAGAACCTCAACACAGATTGTCGAAGCATGCCGTTGATTTCCTGGGGATATGACTGCAATTTCTCGAGAATACCCCGCGCGTGGCGCTCACGTCCAAGTTCGGCAAGCATAAATTTAGCCAATATGAACTGACCGCTTCCATCAACCTGTTTCGTCATGACGGATACAATCTCTTCTCTGAACGAAACAGGGGTTCCGCGTAGAATGCGCGCTTCGTTGACACCTGCTGTGATGTATGAAATGACATCCTGTCCGTTACGGTCGGCGGTGACATGCAGGATTCGAAGCTGCTGGCCGTTGGTCGAGTCATTCTGGAGAGGTGGCAGAACTGTCTCGGACATGGCGTTGCGTCCAAAGAGGGCAACTTGGACCCTGGTGCCACCTGGAGACTGCTTGTTGAGTCCATCCAAAAGCGAGATGAACTCACGCAACTGGACTTGATCCGCTTCGTCTACACCGTCGAGAAGGATGTAGATGTTGCGCTGCCATCGGTCGGGAATGCAAGGCTCAACAAGCAAGCGTCGGAATGCACTGGAGACGGTCTTGATGTCGTCACTGCTAGACAGGATACGCAAGAGCTGCTTTCCGTAGAAAACGTCGACCTCGCTGACCTGATACGCGATGTCTCTGAGAGCTTGAATCACGGACCGTGTCTCTGGGTCAGTCTGCCGAAAGAAGAAGTAGCCCAGCATGTGACTTGTCTCCTGTTCCTCCATCATGCGGAGCCCCCAGCGGACCAAGCGTGCTGTGAGGTGGCTCTTGCCGGTGCCTGGGTTGCCGCAGCAGAAGAGAAAGCGACACTGCCCAGACAGCCACGCATCAAAAGCGGGATCCTGCAGAATCCATTCGCAGGTACCCGGAGTGCGCGTGCGATCGAGCGCTTCATACGTGTCTTGCGGGAAGACACTTGGCTGCAGGATGTCTCGGAGCTTGTCGCGGTTGGAGTTGAGAGCCTGCTCTCTGGTTTCGGTGCGCAGCGTCTGCACGTTAACATCAACCCTGGTCATCATCTCGAGGAGACGCTCTTGGTTCGAGAGTGACTGTTTCACACCAGCCATTGTCTCGGCACCGACCAGGCGGCCCTCCGCCTCGGTCAAGACAGCCAAGCGCTTGAGTGCCTCGGGTACTGGGCTCTCGTGTCCAAAAAGACGCTTGAAGTAGGCCTTGAGGCGACCTCGTCGCACCTCGGCGGCGGCCAAGACGAAGATCTCAAAGACTGTGACGAGGATGGTGACGAGCTTGTCACGTAGCTCGGGAGACAAGTGCTGAGAGACGTAGAATCTCAGACGGGATGTGAAATCTTGCATCTTCTCGAACAGCTCAATAATGGAGTCGTAGCAGGCCGACACGTCCTTGGCGGCGTTGACGAGGTACATGACAGCTGCAAAGATATTCTGGCTGGGCGCAAACACTTCGGAGGCAGCGCCAGCCAGACTCTCACCGACGACCTCGATGGGCATCAGGGCTGCAGACATGGCGGAGAAGATGCGTTGCCTCTTGGCGCGGAAAGCCTCGAACTGCTTGTTCTGGCGGGCGATGACGGCGAGCATGTCCTCGACGGAGGTCATCGGCGGGTTCATGTAATCAGAGAGGTCCTGATCGGACGACTCGGCATACATTTTCTGGGCATCGTGAATAAAGGCGGCGAACTGGCGCTGCATGCCACTGTGAGGCCGCCGCAAAACCTTCATGTCGGGCTTTTCGGTCATGGCGGATGGATGAGGGGCAGAAAGAGGGGCATGGAGGATCGTCGGCAGCTGGTCGACTGCTTTAAGGTCAGTCCTTTGCGGCTCTGT
The DNA here is from genome assembly GCA_019188255.1 of Verticillium longisporum. Classification (NCBI taxonomy): domain Eukaryota; kingdom Fungi; phylum Ascomycota; class Sordariomycetes; order Glomerellales; family Plectosphaerellaceae; genus Verticillium; species Verticillium longisporum. Next base: position 3,470,219 of record JAETXT010000011.1, read on the forward strand.
TCTGTCAGTGCCTCGAGTGAGGCTCCGTGGCGAAGGGAACACGAGAGGGCGGCGAGCTGAAACGGGTAGCCAAGGGTTCGTAACGAAGAAGTAAACTGAACAAGTGCTTGCGCCTCATGGAGCAACTCGGCGGTTGGGCAGTCCTCAGAAGAGCCAGCCCTACGCTTTGCGGTACGGCGACTCATCATTGGAGAGTAGAGGCGGTGACGGGATCCTGCAGATCCGACCACTGGGCTTTGTCGCGTCCAGAGTGGAGGCACGGGCTATGCCAATGACTGGAGCCTGGGGGAACTGGGGAAACCAGGGAGGGGCCGTCCGTCAAGGGGTGTTCCTTCCCCATCGTCGAGGCATGCATGATGAAAGCATTTTCAGTAGAACTGGCAGCCTTGTGACGGCGACGTTGTTGATGTTGTTGTTGTTGGTTGGAGACGATGAATCCGAGATGGAGTTGGACCGCGGTTGCTGCACGAGTTAATTCGGTCAAGCGTGGTGACACACACGCCATGGCACTCAGGGGAAGAGCAAGACGAGATACAGTGCTGACGTAAACTTCTGAGCCGTTGTGCCTTGATCGCTGTGCCTCAGCGCTGTGCCTCGAGAGCTGTGGGGGCTGATGTCGATGGCTGAGCGCCTTCCTCACAGCGAAATTTCAGTGGAATGCGCGCTAATGTTTCAGGGCCAACGCCCTTGGTTGACTGACTGACTGCCAGGCTTTCACTCGCATCGACAACCTCACCAATGACTGACCTAGATAGGGAACTCAGAAGTTTTGCTACTCTATTGGTATCTCGAGAAACTGACGAGGCCATACACTTTGCTGCCTAATGTACGCCTAGAATAAATCGGAACGAATGTCTTGCCGCCATATCTTGCCTACCAGTCCGACAACTGGACACAAGGCTGCGACCATGGTCAACTGACCGAAAGGGAGGCCAAAACGGCGCTTCCGAAACTGAACATCCGGAAAGACGCGTCGTTTTCGACACATCACCTCCAAGTCAACCCTTCATTAGCCGCCCCATATCCCATCCGCCAATCTTGTCACAGTAGTAACGTCACGTTACGTTACTCTAGGCTCACCACGTCTGAACGCCCTCCGGCGCCACGATCTTGCCAGCATCACTATCCCGTTCGCCCTCGACAACGGCTCGAATGAGCTCTCCACCAACGTCTGGACCGACTGCGCCATGCTTCTTCATCGACTCGGCATCTGCCCCACGCGCCGTGATCAGGAAGCCTGGCATGACACCCCAAACCTTGACCTTATCCTCCGAGAGGATGTGATGCCATGACAGCATGAGCATGTTGACAGCTGTCTTGCTCGTGCGGTAGCCGACAGGTCCTAGCGTCTCAGGTCCCGACGGTGCCCGTGTCGTCTTGGGCCATCCTGCGGGCGGTACCGGCCACGGCTCTGGGCCCTGGGCCATGGTTTCGAACGTTGACAGCTTGCTCGTCAGGAAGAGGAGACGAGGATCCGATGGCCTCAGCAGAAGTGGCGCCATGGTTTCCGTCAAGACGTGAGTGCCCGATACGTTGGTGTCGAACATTTTGTTGAACGCCTCACGGACACTCATGTTGGTGCCTGCTACAAAGTCCAACGCGTGTCCTGATGTCGTCAGTCACGGCACCAGGCTGAAGCCCCTGAGTCACACCGAAACGTACCATCGCTGTTGACAAGGACATCTATACGACCATGTGATCCCTCAATACGCTCATACGCCGCCTGTATGGAATGGTCGCTGTCGATGTCGAGTTGTAAGATCTCAATGGTGCTTTCCGTAGACGGCACTTCTGCCTGGAGCTGCTCTTTTGCTGTTTCTCCAGCGTCGGCGGACCGTGAGCCCAGGAGGACATGATACTGCTGCTCAGAGCCAATGAGGGCTTTGATGGCCTCGTACCCAACGCCAGAGTTGGCGCCGGTGATCAAGACGATACGCTGGCAGGTCATGGTAAGTCTGATCTTCGATGTTGGCATTTGTCTCTCCTTCTCTCCCACTCTTCCCTTCGTAAAGCATACCAGGCGTGCCTCTCTTATCATTCATGGCACAGCCACAGTTGAGGAGGCGACGGCCGGATGTGACGTCGGCCCCCCAAACTCGGCGGCCCCACCCGGTGATGCTTCGGGGCAGTCATCGCGAGCGTCTGCCGGATGACAGTGGCACGATTAATTGGCCGCACGGCCAGACGACCACACCCACAGTTGCCCCCAAGGCGCCCGTCGATCGCCTTCAATCGGTCCAGTGTGATCCCTATGACGCCTTTAACACATGCAGCTTTCCGCCCGCACCCTGGTTCTCGCTCCGGTGCCTTGGTTTCTGCTTTTTCTGCTCGAGCTAATTCGATCCTCGAGGAGCACATTGGACAGGATTAACCTTCGCGATACATGCGGTCTTCGATACCTTCAGCTTGATCGATTTCCAAGGCCAAGCCGTTGCCTCCCGAGCACGCCACCACGACCCCTCGCCCCGCTTCGCCGCCGCTTCACAGCCACTTCTCGAACCTCACCAAGTTCGACCTGCCGCCGAACCTGACAATGGCCATCAAGAACGTCGCTCTCGTCGGCGCCAACGGCACCCTCGGCTCCGTTCTCCTCGCTAAGCTTGTCGACTCGGCCGCTTTCAACCTGACAGCCGTCATCCGCAACGGCTCCTCCTCCTCTCCGCCCTACCCCACCTCCCAAGTCCGCGTCGTAAATGTCGACAAGGAACTCACCTTCGCCTCGTTGAAGGAGGCACTCACCGGTCAGGACGCCGTCATCGCCGCCTTCCCTCTGAAAAGCCCCGACGCACACATCCGTCTCGTCGAGGCTGCCGCCGCAGCAGGCGTCAAGCTCTTCATCCCCGCTGACTTTGGCAGCATTGACGCTGACAATGCGCGCGCGAGGGAGCTGGTCCCCCTCTATCGTCATAAGCTTGCCGTGCGGCTGCGCGCACAGGAATTGGCAGATCAGCATCCCGGCTTCACCTGGACGGGTGTCGTCTGCGGGCACTTTTTCGAGTGGGGGATCAAGGAGGGCTTCTTCCACACGGACCTGAAGCGGCGCACGGCTGACATCTTTGACGGTGGGATCCATCGTGCCTCGACAACGACCTTGACGAGGGTTGGCGAGGCTGTCGTGCGGATTCTCAAGATGTATCCGCGCGAGGAGATCAAGAACAGGACGCTGTTCATCCAGAGCTTTTGCATTGACCAGAATGAGCTGGTTGCGTCGCTGCAAAGGGCCACGGACGCCAAGTGGACCGTCAACGATCTTGAGTCGGAAGCCTTCATCCAGGAGAAGAAGGCCAAGGCGGACGGTGGAGATGTGGCTGCTGTGGAGGATTTGGTTTTTGCGATTGGAACGCTCGATGCGGATTGGACGCAGAGAGATGACTTTGCTATGAAGCTGCTCGGCTTTGAGGGCGAGAATTTGGACGAAGTCGTCGCCTCGGTGTTGAGAGATTAATGTAAAGGGTGCTGAAAGATCTATAGATTTCCGTTGAAATTGCCGAGGTCATGGCGATCTGGTGTCAATTAAAGATTGCCTATACGTGTGCTATATTCGTAAATTTGGGCACGTATCATATTACTTCCGACATATTGATCAAGTAAAGAGGACTGTACTAGCTATAGAACTCGGACGGCTTCCCGCAATGTTCACAGTCAACGAACTCGTACCGTACACGGCTGGAGCAAACCTGATCAACTTGATGGATGTTTATACCGCAGCACATGTTGGCTTATAGTAAGCAATCCAAAAAAACACGCTCAATATCATCTTGAGCGACCTCAAGCCCTCTTTGCTTTGAACTGTGAAGTTCACTTCATCCTTCTCTACCAAAGCTCAAGCACTTACTGCCACAAAATCCCCCTTGACTGGAGCCTGCTCAACGTGTTGGATTCTCACGGGGAAGTCGTCAATAAAATGAATTTATGAAGCTCCGATACAATTTTGCATCGCTGTCTAAAAGGATGTTGCCTATGTGATAAGTCCGTACCGCGATTCCAGCTTGTAGGGCTCAGCTGATCTTGAAACGTCCAGCGGGAGATTGGAGCTCCCACATTTACCAAGAGGTACGAATGAACGAGCCGGTTCTATGTATCATTTGCACTAGCCAACTGAACGGTTGATGAGAACGGTAAGCGAAAGATTCACACTGAGGCCCGAGATACATCTGGCAATACTCCAGGGCGATACAGGCAATGACGTCGTTTGCATATTTGTGATGCCCTCGAATTGCCTCAGCAACCACTGGAAAAGACCTCAGCGAGCCAGGACTGAGCCAGCACGGGAGCAACTCCTTAACGCAAACTAATCTTGGCGCATGGGTACAAAACCTGTGACCAGATACAACATGTTGACTATCGCAGTAGTAGTTTTCTGGAAGTTTGAAGCGAAAAGCAACTTCATTGGCGCGCTCAGTGAGCTCGACGGCGAGGCGAAGATCGTCTTTGGATGTACTTGGAGAAAGATTCCGCAATTGTTGCAAACGAAGGCAATTGATCGTAAGGCTTGTGTCAAACGCCTCGTGCGGGCTGTCACAAGCCTGCCCTTCTTGTAAGTGATAGTCGCTGTGGCACAGAGGCAGTTGCAACAGGCTTAACTCGACAGTCGTGGCTTGGTGGCACCGAGCACAAAGGGAAACGAACACCGCCCTCACTTGGTATCTTGTCAGATGGCGACACAGAAAAGGCGTGGCGTGAGGCGAGTTCTTATCGAGCTTCCTAAAAAAGACCCTTGACCTTCCACGACGAGTTAAGCTCACCAAAAGCCGGTCGACCGTGGCCAAACGATTCGCCGTGGTGGCTTGAGTGCCGAGCGGTCCGCGCCGCCGATCCTGCAACTCAGCCGCTGATCGGCGAGGCGGACTCATTCCGCAGTGCCACGATGCGTACATTCAGGGGCTTAAAAGAAATACGAGTCAAGGAATTTGAGGGGACGAACCGACTCGAAAAGGAGTATTTAGGCGTGCTGCGTTGACGATCATCTGGCCGGAGCCTCGGGGAGTACGGATGACGTCGGAGGAGGCCGACGACGACACTGGTCTCAGATATAAAAGATGCGTCTTCCTCATTGATTGGATTGGATCTAGACATCACCCATCAGCAAAATACCTCAATATCATCATGGCCAGATTCAACTTGACAACCGTCGCCCTCGCTCTTCTCGGCGTCAGCCAAGTCCAGTCTCAGTGCACTGGACCGAATGTGAACGCCGCCACAATCAGCCTCATCACCGAGTTCGAGGGATGGTACCCTAACATCTGTACGTGACCTGCCCACGAGACTCCCTCCAAAAGGCCAGGAACTGACTGCCGCAGACATTGACCCAGTCGGCCTCCCTACCGTCGGATACGGTCACCTGTGTGCCGATTCGAGCTGTTCGGATGTTCGATACCCCATCCCGCTGTCCCGCGCAAACGGCGAGCAACTCCTCCGCGACGACATTGCAGTAAGTTTCCCTCTCATTCTCACCTAACATCCAACCTAACATGACAGGGCTTCCAAAACTGCATCACTCTCCAGACAGCTTCCTCCGTCGTTCTGAACGCCAATCAGTACGGAGCCCTCGTCTCCTGGGCCTTCAACGTCGGTTGCGGCGCTACCAGGACGAGCACCCTAATCCAGCGCCTCAATGCCGGCGGTGACCCCAACACTGTCGCGGCCGAGGAGCTGCCCAAGTGGAACAGGGGTGGCGGACAGGTGTTGCCCGGACTGACCCGGCGCAGGGCTGCGGAGGTCGCGCTGCATCGCACGGCGACAAGCGTGGGAGCCCTGCCGGCGTGCTCATAAGAGGGCTGTTTAGACGGAGAAATATCTATTCAAAAGCATATCATGCCAATACGGATTATTCAAGTGGATTTTGTCACCCGCGTCTTTGGGGGGACACACAAATTTGTAACCGGATACCATCATGCAGTGTCGACAGTGGGTTGTCCTGGCAGGCTCAGCCCAGCTAAATATCATGCAGAGTTGTTGAAAATGCTGAGTTTAATCACTGTGAAAGTACCTGTAATGGTAAAAGCATACCACGTTCATAAAGAAGCGGATCATGTAAAAGAGAAGAGCACATGAATTGGAGCATGCACTATCCAGCATATCGTCCGATTCGCCACCGGCTCAAATATCGGCATATATTGGTCGTAGTAGAAAGTATCAAGATCAGTCAAATTTCATGAACATGGGTCTCCGGTGGCCCAGTTCGACTCTACACACCTCAGACGCTATGTGTCATGGCTTTTTCAACCGTTTACAGCATGTCGAACCACTTATTCTCACAGCAGACTTGAAGACGTGAAAGGATTGTGGTTCAACATATCAAATGTTCACTCAAAGACTGTGAACTAAGTTGTCAATCCGTCATGGCTGTGCACGTAATCCTGATGTGCTGCCGGGTACAATCCTCGTTACCAGGGTTAACGCAGGAAGCAACGACGAGTAGAATGCACTCCGTGGAATCCGTCACCCGAGATCACGCGAAGCGTCTGTGTAACATGATACATTTTAGCATACTAGATTTAGGCCGCTCTATCATACCAGTCCGAGCTCCTCTCCTGGTGACCCTGACGATTCATAGGGCCCCTCTGGCAAGTGTCCCATAACCCAAAACTGTAGAGATGACACGTAGAGATGACAACGCCAAAAGGTAACGACACGAAGAACCTGTAATCAGACGGTTTGTTCAAGGACGTAGACAGAGTCGTCGCCGCCACCGCCGGGCTCTGGACAAGAGACGCTCTACGGCGACACCCGATTCCCGCCCAGAGGAAAACATCACGCTCAGCTGATTACCCGTCGGTCCCGAGCGAATGAGTGTTCGTAAACTCCGCGGACATGTCCTCACAACCCGTCGCACCCCCCAAAATGGCGAAATAGAGAATCGTCCGGAAGGCGCGTCTCGCACCCCCCTCCCGTTCTCGGGGAAACCAGCGTCGAGAGGAGAGGACCAGGAAACCGGTTCTCAGAGTAGAAACGAGACCATGACCCTCCTTATCGTTGACTTGCTCATACGAAGGGCTGGCCCCTCGCTTCCGCGTGAGACAACCCACACACCATGCGGCAGCTTTGCAGCGGGCGAGCCCAGTCCTCGCGAGGTCACATGAAGGGAGAGGGGGGGCCACCCCGCTGACCTCTTTGAGCAGTCTGTGCCTTTAGAAAGTCTGTGCGACTGTGCGTCGCCTGTGGATTCGGAGCCAGTGCCGTCGTGTGAATGGTTGGACTATGGGAGGCTGCCGTCCGAAGCTATGGGCACTAGGGAGTGGCCTGACGCGGTGGACGGACGCGTCGTGACGGCCCTCGGGCGGTGGAGAAGAGTACGTGCCACCTTCATGACATGGCTTGTAAGCTTGTTTCTCGTGCCGCAGTGTCTTGAAGTTTCCGTCATGATGATGTGGTGCAAAGCCCTTGACACTGGAAATCGACTCATAAGTGTGCTTGTGGCGAGAAAAGGGGCGTCACACGGGGCTGCTGAATACCACGACACCATCTAGGATGATGAACACCCAAGTGCCGTGAAGATCGTAGTTACTCAGCCTCCGAAGCTAGATAGACAGACGGCTAGATAGACAGACGAAGGTCTCGTCTCACTTGAATGCCGCGATGCTACCCCACCGCCACTGCCGACGCAAACACCCTTCAGATCTCAAGTCAAGAAAGTCAGGAAACTCGCGTCCGATGCTCATGACCCGAAACTACCGACCGGATGCTACCTTCATGGTAATGGTGCTTGTACGGGGGATGTGGCGGGCGCTTGAAGAGGGATGGGTGGAGTCATGGGATCGCCAGAGTATGTCCTGCTAGGGCCCGGAATGGGGCATCTTGCAGGAGATGGTGTGCAGATGGAATGTCTCTCCAATGAAGCGTTGAAAACGCAACCCGATTTCCCCGTTCGGCGACAGTGAACGGGGCCAGTTGCACAGCAGCCCTCTCTGAAAGCGCGCTTTTGGAGTACCTAGTGTAAGCATTCTATACAGTGAGCACCCTGGACGATGACCGGAAGCCGGAATAGTGATCATTGGTGGCAGAAAATGCGAGATGCTGGCTTGTCCCTCCAGGCCACAGTCTGGGCGCTGCCTCCACGGGTGACGTGCAGGAATATTTACAGTCGTGGAGATGGCATATTGCCAAAGGAAAAAGAGTATCGGAATGATTACGAATACTTCTCCAGACCGCCTTAAACTTGTGGCTGGCGGTGGCGCACGCCTTTGGCGAGGCGGAGGTATGTGTGCGTTCCCAAGGCGCAGAGGGGCGATCTCAGCAGAACTGCTAGAGCCCACCAAAATGGAATGGGCAGTCATGCGGTGACACGAAGAGACGAAGAGGAAAAGAGGTCGTCGACCTTCACACTGAAATGGAGGCGAGAAGCAACATTGGGGCAGCAAGCTGAAGGAGGGTAACCTGGATAGACTAGGAGTGTGGGGATTTAGGGGCTTTCGAGCTTGATGGTGGTGTGTGTGTGTGTGTGTGTGTGTGTGTAGGGGTCAGGTTGATGGTGTGTCGAGGGTCTGGCATGATTTGTCCGACACATCTAGCCCTGGTCGCACTTGGACGCCGGAGCATAATAAGGCGTCAGATATCGGGAAAGGAGACTGGACGGACAGAGTGACAGGGTAAGATCAGATAGCGCGTTGCTCGACCCGAAGACCAATAGACAGACCACTGGGTCCGTCATCAACCCGGTTTGCGCCAGTAGACCACATGCTGGGGGCAGTGGTATGCCGCCATGGCACGAGTTGAAGAGCGATGGACTAGCTCCCAAGGCAACGTCGTTGGCTCGAGCGGCAGGCAATGGCTTGGGGGTTAGCAAATAGACCACTGGAGTGGCGAGCGTTCGTAAGACGATGCGGAGAACCAGGGATGGTCCTTGTTCTGCTTGTGGTGGCTGAGGCAAATCGTCGTTGACATGTTGCCCAAAAGATGAGCGGCATCTTGCGATCATCGACGTTGGCGGACAGGACCCTGTTTCTGGCTCCCGCATGCTTGTCACGGTTAGGTAGCGAAGCCCCCCTCCCCAGCCTGGCGTACTTGTTCGATCGTGGGCCGCCTGATGAGAGGCCTAGCTTCTCGTACGCTCCCCATCCCAGCCCCTCTTGCTTTCACGAAGCCCATCGACGGGAGAGGCGGCAACGCGGGAATGTCGCTGCCATTGTTGTCTTGGCAAGCCGACGTGAACAGGCCAGACCAGGTGAGGGGTCGAAATAGAACAAGCTACAAGGCCATGTGACAGGTGGGTCGCGGGGCGGCGTGCTCGGTGCGGCGTCAAACGGCCATCATGATTCATACGGACCTCACGTAGACAAGATATCGAAGCAGCCGGTTCAAGGACTTTCTAGGACTTGTCAGATGGGGTTGTTGTTTGATTTCCATTTCGAGTAGTCGCGCGAGGCGCAGGACAGGGCATGGCATGGCATTGCATGGCATCTGCCTGCATTTACCCACTTCTTGCTGCAGCCAGATCGGGTCCCGCTCGCAGTGGTCTGCAGCCTCTTTCTATCTACTTGCCTTCTCACACCACCCCCCCTTCCCCCCCCCACGGAAATGCACCTCCAGTATCCTATTGTATTTGCGACTCATGTGGTAGATTCCGCCTCTGTTCCTTGGTGTGTGTTTCATGACGAGCACCGCGAAAGGATCGCAGGCGCAGCTCCCGCGGAAAGAACCCAACCAAGGAGTGGCCGCACTGTAGTAGCTCGTGACAAGGGGGGACGGGGGGCGAAACTATGCCAAAACAACGAGAACGAGGATGAATACGGCGAGGCGACTACGGGATGTGCGACCAAGGCAGCCACCTGCAGCATCGGACGGCGACCCGGATATCTCTGTGTAAGGTGACAGCCGACGCAATGATGGCACGACAGGCTCGGATCCGTCATGGACAAACGGAATGTTCTGAGAAGGAAGTGAGCACTCGAGTCGCGCAAAGAATTATCGACAAGCCTCAATTTTCATTTTATTTTCTTTTTTTGGTCAGGCTGTGACCGACCAGGCTGTGACCGGCCTCCCTCAACAGGCCTGGTGCATCGGCTGATCGCATCCGAAGGCTGTGAGTGTGGCCCAAAGCGGACGAAGCAAAGGCAGAGGGTTCACTTGGTGGCGGAAGGATACTAGATCATGAATACGAGAGCAGGGACGCGTCGTAGAGATCTCGTGTGTTTCGACAAGTGCTGGCTTGGCTCGTTGATCGCGTTCGACTGGATGACGAGGTTGAAAGAGACTGGATCGTGTGGGGTGCTACCTGCAGGTGTTCGAGACAAACGGGGAACATGGGAGCTGCGTGTACTGCGTGTGCTGCGTGTGTGTTACCTGCCGGATCATTGTGTCAATCTGCATGTCGCAGTGCTCCAGAGGTCCTAGATGGCTGCCGGTGGAATGTGTGCGATCTGTTGATGGCCCGCCGTGTCGGCAGGGTGAGGGGTAGAGAGAGAGAGAAGGCAGATCGAGGAAGCGTGGCAATGGACCAAGACATCTCGCTTCCCATGCCGTGCCGTCCGCGGCTGACGATAATAGTCAGACACTGCTGAGGAGCATGGTGGCTAGGGCGCTGCTGGAAGCGAATGACGTTGGAGTTGACGATGCGGTGAGGAGTGGACAATGTCGACGGGAGCTGAAGATGCTGGAATGGAGGTTGTGTAGGTTTGGCGGTCGCGAGACAAGGACCACCCTACTGCCTGCCTGGTGCTGGTGCTCGAGACCTGGGGTGGGGCGGAGAGCGTGATGACAATTGGCTGTGACGGCCTGAAATCCGCTGGAAAGGAACGCTCCGGGGTTCGGGACGGGTCTCGAATCGGGTGCGCTACAGGGGACGGGAGCCCTGAGTAAGTCGCGGTTTCTGGATTGCTCAGGCCTACACGGGAACTGCCACTGCCGTGCTGCCGCGCTCTGCTCCCCACCTTCCATCACTGGACGTGATCCATCACTGGATGTGATGCTGACCTTGGTCCAGCTCGGGAGGCCTGTTATGAAGCGAACTATCACCTCATCCGTGCTCACACTTAGCACCGATGCTATCATCGGAGCCAAGCCATTCGCTTGAGCCATGATGGATCTTGTGTCACCTCTTTTCTCTCTGCGCTCGCCCCTCCTCTCCTCTTCCAGTAATGCTGCTCGGCACGCAGGCCTCATCACGAACCCTCACGTAACACTAGTCGACGGACATGGGTACCTCCCTATGAGCTCACCGCGGGGCAGGCTGACGCTCATAAATCACGCCTCGACTCCATTACTCACGCAGTCATACACTCCATGCACGGCTGCATCATTGGGCTGGCCGCGTGATTACCTAGCTTATGGGCTATGGGAGGCCACGGGAGGCCGTGGCATGGGGTAGCAAGAGGCAGGGTCACGGCGTGGGTGATGCACACAGCGAAGGTGGAGAGGAGGGACGGATGGACGCACACCCACACCACATTGGTGTGATGTCTCAGAGGGGGGCGAGGCTCGAGCAGGCAAGGTTGCCTCGTCGTGTAGGGCAGGGGGTGGGGGAGGCGAGAGGATCCTTGTACGGAAGCCATGCCTCTTGTGTGTATGGAAGCAGTTAACCAGGCGGGCGACAGCGAGAGAGGTGGAGAGAAGGGGGGGGCACAGGTAGAGAAGGGAAGAGAGGAAAGGGGATGTAGACAGAGACAAAAGAGGCGAGGCAAGACAGGACGGGACAGACAGCATGGCGAGGCATGGCAGGCATGGCAGCAAGGGAATGTAGCTATGCTCAACCCAGAGTCGCTGATTCGTGAATCGAGTGTTGGAGGTCATACCCAGCAGCCAACCAAACACCAAGACATCACGGTTCAGACAAGGTAGACAATCCCGACCGACTGACTGACTGCCTGTCGTACCTACCTTGCGCTTGACAAGTGCTGGTCTGAGCCTTGCTTGCTCTCTGGTCTTGTGCACCTCACCGAGGGGAAAAGGCCCAGTCAACGGCGGAGGCCCTCACGTCGCCCCTTTAAGAGCTGGCCGCCCATCTCGAAGCCTATACCGCCGTCCCCTCTCTGCTTCTTCCTTTCCTGGTATCGTGTTTCTGGATCTGATAATCCATCCTCTCGTTCCGCCTGCCCTCCTAGGCTCCTACCAATACCGCCATCATCATCCCTGCTCAACTGATCCACCAGTTCGTCGGCCTTCCTTATCGTTTAGGTACTCGTCCACAGAAATCCGGTTACGAGTGACATGGGCACGAAGAGTACGCGACCATCTTATCGCCGCCTGTGTCACTGCCTGCGCCTGCACGGCCTGCACGACCTGCACCTGTGCGTGCGCCTACGTCTGCGCTTGTACCTGTGCAACCTCCACCTCCACACTGGGTCCCCACACGCCGTTCTTCTGTTGGCATTCTTCCCCTCGTGGTTCTTCTGCTCTGGCAATTAGTAGTACTGCTGCCAGTATCCTCGGTATCCTTCCTCTGCTCCCAGCCGCCTCGACTCCCCCTGACGGTGCCATTGGTGTCAATATTCAACCTCGACATACCTCATCAGCTTCAGGCCGGGCCAACCGTCCGCCTACTACGCCATTCATCACCCAATCGCCACCATTCACAGTCTCGCGCTGCGGCGGCACCCCTCACCTGGCTCCCAGACCCTGGCACATGCCCGCACCGACATTACCCACCACCAGTTCCACACCCGCCGCTCTTTGACAGAAGGCAGTGCGTGCTGCGACGAGCATCTCAGACGCAGAATCCAGGCTTCCCAGCGCATACCAGCGCACATCATCGTCTGCCGGACCCCTGCGACAGAGCCACCGCTCGCTTGATTCGCCAGACCGCCAGATCGCCAACCCCCATCCAAGCCAACACTGCGACTCTTGACCTCCAAACTTCGGCTCAATCAGGAGCTTGACCCCCCCTTCCCCGATCTGTCGTCCCTTGGCCTGTCCAGCATCACCCCCTCCATCGTTGAACTCGGGTCTCGTTCAGTCTTGCCGGCGACAACCTTCCTCTGCTGCTGGCCTTGGTTCTCGCACTATTGCATGCCATCAGCTCAGCCCTTCGACCATCCATCACACACTGCGAGCCGAATCAATAGATTACGCCGCACAATTGAAACGAAAACCAGCCCCTCCTCAACCGCTGCCTTCATCACCGCCTTCCCCTCCTATCGCGCCATTGCGCTGCCCCTCGCTGGGCTGCTGAGTCAACCACCCGAACGACTACGCCAGATTCGACCTGACGTGACCGGGCCCCTCCTCTAGTCACTGTCTGCAACCCATTCTCGGCCCCTCTGTGGTCAACCACCATCTTTTACGTCTCCCATCGCTGCAGATTGCCCTCGTGCCATCACGCTTCGCGTCTCTTCTTCGCCAGCATGCCCTCTACCGAGCATCGCCACGTGCGCTCCGGCAGTCTCAACATCACGCCGCAAAACGGCCACCCGCCCAACCTGTCCTCCGCCGCCCCGCGCTTTGAGGGTCCTCGCAGTCCTCCCAGTATGTGACTTGGCTGCAATTGACCCGCCACGACGCACTGCTTACCCAGACACAGACACTTCTCACGTTCCATGCAAGTTCTTCCGCCAGGGCGCTTGCCAGGCTGGCAGCGCGTGCCCTTTCAGCCATGACTTGGGTGCTTCGGCTGAGACCATTTGCAAATATTTTGCCAAGGTCTGTTCGAGGTAGACCCCACCAATTCCGTCGCTGTACACTGACTTGAATGTGAAAGGGCAATTGCAAGTTCGGTCCCAAGTGCGCCAATATTCACATCCTACCCGACGGGCGCCGCATCAACTACGGGAAGAACGGAGTCACGATTGGCACGGCTCCGATAGCCCTTGGTGGCGCCCGAGGCAACGCTCCGACCTCAACCCCATACCCCCCCTCCACCCCCACCCCCTTGACTTCACGGCTCTTTCGCGTCGGCGTGCCCGACAACACGTCTGCATACCCGTACGGCGACGATAGACAGCACCACCTCGGCCGTCAGCCCAGCCTCGACAACGGCCTACCAACCATCGATACCACCTACTCCTCTTCACACCCCGGCTCACAATATGGCTCACCGCGCGACGAAGATGCCTCCAGGCTGGGCCTTGGTCTTTCGCCGGTCAACGTCAATGGTCTCTCTGTACTCGATGCCCCCCTCCCTGCCTCTTTCGACTCACAGGGCATCTCCAACGCTGCGCGCTACCCTGCCGCGCCGTGGCCTTCTTCTGTCCCCTCCAAATTTGGCCTCGAGTCGCCGACTCCGTCTCTCAGCAATGCCAAGGACGACCGAACTTCGGAGACCCTCAAGAGCTTGCATACTTCTGCCTTTGGCAGCAATGAATACCTTTCAGCTTCCAATGCAGGCCTCGGCAGCAGCCCACCCAGCCACCCCGTCGGCGAGGAGTACTTTGGACGCCGGACTATGCACTCGAGCCGCTTCGCGAAGCCCAAGATGTTGAGTGCCAGCCTTCCCAAGGCGGCTGTCGATCGCGATTGGGATGCTGAGTTTGCCTTCCTTGAGGAGGATTACGTGCCCCATAACCTCCAGGAACTCCTAACACCTGCGGAGAAGGCCCGACGTGGATCCATTCGTGCAATCGACAGCGAGCCCGGCAGCGAGAATGCAACAAAGTTTGGCAGCCCCCTCGCGGGTGCAAGTCCGAGCCGTTGGGGTCCTTTGTTCCAGCGCCAGAAGGAGGAGGAGTTGGAGAGTCGCAGCTTCAGCAAGGCTTCAGCTTTCGGCCATGTTGGCAGCCCACTGCGCAATTCGGTCCTTTCCAACGAGATGAGCAACGGTCTCAATGGAGCAGGGCGCCACACTCCAGGCAGCCGCTCCGGCAGCGACACGACTTCTGCTCTCACCCAGCAGCTCTCGCGAACGCGCCTCGCCGACGATGGAAACGGCAGCCCTCGCCTCCACCCCATGATGGCTGCTGGAAGAACCGTCAGCAACGGCGCGGGTGCGATTGGCAAAGAGCGCGGTTCGGCCATTGAACGTCACATTTCCAGTGGTTCCATCGGATCATCCGGACGTTTCACAACCCCGATCGACGAGGAGGATCCAGCTTTCGTCTTCAACATGGAGGAGGACAGCGACGAGCAGCAGGCAGCCCGGCAGAGGAAGCGCATCTCAGCAGGACTCGGCATGGGAGGCGGCGGCAGCGGCTGGAGCTACGCCGGTGTCTTGTCCGCCAAGACTGTCGCTCCGGGTTCGAGCCTCGCAAAAGAGTCGCGTGAGCCATCTGTCACAGTGGAGACAGTGGGCGGACGGTAAAGAGGTGGGACATCAGCATAGCGGAGAGGGCATCTCATTTCCGGCGTTCTTCCACAGCATTGGGCGGTCAGCAAAGTATCCCCTTCCTGTCGCGCAATCAGCCCAGCAACAATCTTTTGCCAGGATTTGAAACGATATCACTTTTTGGTTTCAACTCCCCAAGGCATCGGCAGACCCTTCAGATAACTGGTTACGGAAAAATACACGACATGGTCTTCAAAAAGATGGGAAAGCGAGGAATCGGATTTGGACAAGACAGGCGGCGGCTGCAATCTTGGGTGATATGGAGTATGTTGGCGTTTTGATTGAGATTTTGGCACGGTTGCGTAATACACAGTACTTTTGGTCATGGTGGCTTTTGGACAGTTCATGCGGGGCGAGCATTTTGTTAAATACGAGATCCAAGACAAGATTCTGTTATGCAAGCCTCATGGTTGTTGGTGTGGTCCATGTCATGACAATCTAGTCTCTCCTTCGATCGTAAGGTAAGATAACAATCAAGCTGTGACGATTGTAGATATCCATGAACTGGTGTGGGCCATACAGATCTTGACCATCACGGCGCAGCACATCCACACGTCATAATACCTCACAGTACAAGGCTCAAGCAGGCGGTAAAAGTCTATACACTATACAAGGCTCGCCGCCCTTCAAGGCCAGCTTACCACGACGTCTCGCATGCCAGCTGCCCTCGCGAACGCCTTCTCCTCGCCCTCGGCCTCCGTGCTCCGATATCCGGGCTGCACGAGTTGCCTGGGCTGTACACCTGTCTACTGCGAGTGGCGTGGTCCATCATCCCGATTCCGTAGGCAGGCAGGTATTATACATCCGCTCGTCGTCCTCTTCTCGTCAAACTCCGGTCTTCCAGGTGCCAGCAACAGCTTGAGCATTTACTGGGCATCGGGCTGGCTGAGGATGTACTCAACGGCCTTCTCGACTGCGGGGATTTATTAGCTGAAGCGTTCCCATGTCAAATTGCACGGCGCGAGGCCAATGCAGCGCCGAAGAAGAAACGTACCCGAGTGGATGCCATCGGCGTCCTTGTCCGGGATCTCAATGCTGAACTCCTCCTCGATGGCCATGACAACCTCAACGGTGTCCAGGCTGTCGAGGCCGAGGTCGTTGGCGAAGTGCGCCGTCGCGTTGATCTGTTGACATTAGCCTCCGTCGACGATATTCCCTCCTCTCCTACATCGATCCGATGGCATTCGTTTCCCAATGCATTCTTCTTCTCCTCCCTTGCGCGGCCTCAACGTTCTTCGGGTTCAGGGGGTACCCACGTTCTTGGGGTCGTTGACCTTGTCGAATCCGGCGAGCAGGGTGCTGATCCTCGTGACGACCTCCTCCTTGGTCAGGGCACCACCGGCCGAGTACATCCTGATGCCCATGGGCTTCCACGCCGCGGCGAGGCGGGGGGTGACGGTCTGGCGGAGGACGGGGGCGCGCATGGCGGCAGGGCGGGCGATGCGCGCAGCGGCGCTGGCGGAGCGAAGGATGGCGGTGCGGAACATTTTGAGGGAGGGTATCTCGAGACGTGGAATGGTAGGAGGTCGTGGATGGATGGACGGCGGATAAATCGGGTGGAGGCGATGGATGGCGATGACAACACGGGCGACTGGAGCTTGGAGCTTATTCGAATGATGATAAATTCTTCGCCCGGCCAGTCGAGGTCACCCGAGTCACGTGCAGCTCACCACCTATTGCCGGAGCAGCAGCTCCCCAAAAGCTATCACGTGATCCAATCGACCGGCCCCCGCCAGCCAATCAATCCCCGGTAGTTGTAATCCCGCAAAAGAATCCAGCCAACAATCAATCCATCACGTCAAGCAACCACTACAAGCTCGCCTCCCTACCGACTTCACCACCCTCAACCCCTCCCATTGGCGTCCGAATCTCCCCTCCTCCGGCGTCCTACCGACTATACAACACAATGGCGCCGGCAGCTCGACCATTGACCATGTTCGCCGCGACATCGACTCGTGCACTGGCTCGCTCGGCTGCGGCCAACCCGGCCCTCGCAAACCGACTTCTCGCGGCCGCTGCCGTTCGCGGCTACGCCACCCCTTCGGGCCCGCCGCCCAAGAACTTCCGTCAGGCGCCTTACCTGCGATGGAACGAGGAGAAGGAGAGCACTCTGGACCGCATGGGACGATACTTCCTCCTGACCGAGATGTTCCGCGGCATGTACGTGCTCATGGAGCAGTTCTTCCGCCCGCCCTACACTATTTTCTACCCCTTCGAGAAGGTACGCAGCGCGCCATCAATAGGCAAACCAAAATACATCCCACAGTATCGTCGAGACTAATGTCAAAGTAGGGTCCCATCTCCCCCCGGTTCCGCGGTGAGCACGCCCTCCGCCGGTACCCCTCGGGCGAGGAGCGCTGCATCGCCTGCAAGCTCTGCGAGGCCGTTTGCCCGGCGCAGGCCATCACCATCGAGGCCGAGGAGCGCGCCGACGGCTCCCGCCGCACGACCCGCTACGATATTGACATGACAAAGTGCATCTACTGCGGCTTCTGCCAGGAGTCGTGCCCCGTCGACGCCATCGTCGAGAGCCCCAACGCCGAGTACGCCACCGAGACTCGCGAGGAGCTGCTGTACAACAAAGAGAAGCTGCTGAGCAACGGTGATAAGTGGGAGCCCGAGCTGGCTGCCGTCATCCGCGCCGACTCGCCCTACCGGTAAAATGGTGCTTGTCAGAGAGCGTGGTGTCGCTGGGGAGAACACTCGGCTCGTAGGTGGACGAGATCGAGGCAAAGAGACAGACCGGCATGTGCCCCGGCACGGAAAGAGAATGACGCGGAGCTGAGGATGGCTACGAAATGGAGCCGTGTATACAGCTAGAGCGAGGTGTGTGTACATATCAATTTTTTTTTGTTTCTGACGGCGCGAGGAATACACTGGTTGCAGTTCGCCCATGGCGCATGATGAATGCCGTGTATGGTAATGTGGTCACTCTACAAGAGCACAAAGTTGGCGCCAATATGCACCTCGACGAGTCGGAGGAGACGAATGGCGATGGAAACGCTACAACAAGCTATGCTCTGCCACGACATAGAGCACGACATCCGTACCCCCTTGGAACTACGATCCAAACAGAGACGGCCACGACTTATGGACGATCACGCTGCCACTCGATTCGCAGCCTCATTCTTATGGCCTAAGGCCCATGGGCAAACCACATGTATCCCCGATACATCGGAAGCCCCTAGAGAGGGCAAGCCCAAATGGTGACGGTGTTAAGACTTAGGGAAGCAGATCAAAAATTCCCTTTCATGTGCTGCCACTTAGTGCCAGATGGTGAGCGGGATCAAGATGTTAAATGGATGTCTCGGAAAAGGCTGATCAATGGTGTATCACAGCTGGCCGGATACATCTTTTTTTTCAGCCCACGAGCTCTGGCTATGAGGCGGCTGCTGTGTTGTCTATTTCCATGGTCCTGCACAGGCTCTTTTTGGAGGCCTTCTCGACTTCGTCACGTATCTGCGACATAAGACCCCAGAGGTTGATGGCGCATGATCCGCCTCCGTCAACAGGGCTTGGAAGAAAACGCTCTGTCATCTCCGACCAAAATGTCAGCTTCTGCAGCCTGAACATCCGCCTTAGCTTGTGGGTATTGGTATCAGTCAAGCATCTCTTGTCGGCTGTCAAGCGCCATTTTGAGCACGAATGTTGTCAAAATCTGCCAGGTGTTCCGTCGTAGTCCCTTGTCTTCGGAACATGTCCTTGATTTCTGCTCAGCCTGAGTTGAGTCAAAGGCTTGCTCGCCATACCTGCAGCTGGACGGTCGCGCTTCTGGAGCAGGCCCCTATGATTACTGTTGCCTTGCTCGCTTCACGGTCTGCAAGCTCAGACCTTCAAGCCTAGCGAAATCGGTATCAACCGTTCGTTGTCGGCTCGTGCTCGTTAAGCGGTGATGTTTGGGTAGCCGTTTTCAATCTCAGCCTTGCCCGTCATCACGTTGAAGAATTCCGTTCCACACTGTCGGGATCCAGGGTCGACAATCGAAAGGCAAGATGATCGGCTTTAGTATCAAGGCCGTCCGATTCCCGAGGGGCTGAGCATCCTCCAATATATTTGCCTTTCATGTGTCTTTTCTCTTGCTCCTTGGTCTCGCTCGGTCTCGCTCGGTCTCGCTTCTCAGCCCATCCTTGTCAGACGGGTGATGTTCTGACGCAGGCGATAGTTCCATTGGTCTGCCGTCGTCGTCCGTGCACCAGCCTGGTAACATCAAACATGAGAGCGATGCAACATGATGGAATTACGGCCTCACATCCAGCCGCCCTCCGAGTCAACAACCAACCGACTACAGCTGCTGTTTCTCAGAGTCGTGTCTCAGATGCATTGACATGCTTTTCTTTGCTCCTTCGGCGCCTCCGATGGTAGGATTTTGCAGCATTTACCTGATAACTATTTGTGCCCATCAATTGCCGAAAGGACCCATGTTGAATTAGCGTTCGCCAAATCTCCAACAGACATTTGGATGCCGCTTAATCGGCTGGCAAACCCCTTATCGGTGAAGCAGGCTGAGCAGCGCCACCACCAAAGACGTTGAAGCCCGAAGCAAGAGTTTGACGCCAACATATCCAGATGCTGGGGGGGGCACGGGCTTCCCAGGCGCCCAACCGCCGCCCGTTGTAGTCAGGGTGTTCATAAATAGGCCACCAAAGCATTGTGCCGCATGTCAAGTGAGTGAGATAACTAGGTTGACATAGTGACATGGACACCAGGCGAAGGAACACAAACCCAATCGATCACTTCACATCATGACCCGAGGCGGAAGCTTGGACTGTGGTCGTGACGATGTGCACGCTGGAACTACCATTATACCTTGACCGAGCATGATTCGCATTGCTCTGCAGTTTTGCAGACGCCCCTACCAGACATTGAGTTTAAGACTAATCACAAATGGGTCGTCCTCCATATTAAGATAGCAGGCGCGCCAAAAGCACGACCCGCCTCGTTGTGACAGAAACGCGTGGATACATGGAAGATTCGATTCAAAGGCTAACTGAAAGCAGTGCACGGAGATTCATCGCAGGCATACTGGAGGTTCATGAACCCTCAGAAGACAGAGACCCACCAAATCACGCCTAGCCCTGGCCATTCACGCTATCCCAGGGACATCTCGCATCAGAATAAGGTTTGGTAGTCAGTCGCCAGTCCAGATTCGGACAACCCCTGGTCGGAAACACGTTGCCTCCCGTCCCGGCCGAGTAAGGTATGCCAGACCACAGCTGAGCTCTCTGGGCAAGGGTCCAAAGTGAAGCACCGTGACTAAAGGCCATATCCGCGGTCACTGCAGGTTCCCACAGCTCTGGAAACAATCGATTGCAGCAACAACGCGCGGCACCATTCGCCAAGGACGGTCTCATATTCCCTTGGCATGTTGATACAGGTCTTCTGTCATCGAGCGACCTGTCCGTCGCTCACCGACCAAGTGGAGTTGAACCAGGTATCTATTGAATTGACAAGCTGCTCGACAGAATGGTGGCTATCATACTGTGTGACTACGAAGCCCCTGCTACCTACCCTTTCTCATGAAGTACCGTCTTTCGTTATTCTTGGCTAAATCGGGAGTCGGCATGTATCCAGGTTCTTTGTCGGATCTTTCCAGGAACCCAGTTTAAAACGGCGCTTGTCCAAAGAGTGCTGTTCATCCAGTACATCAGATGGGCCACTACAGCGCCTCGATGAGGGTACCATCGGACGCTTCTACCATCGTTTAATAACAGGTGGATCTGCTGCCATCAAGATCACCTCAAGGCGTGAAACATCGCTGCGTTGCCTCGCCCATTGCAATGTTACCGTCGCATGGCAAATAGCTACGCATTTTTCGCATCCCCCTAGAGACCTCGTTATACAGGGCCGCCGGTGCAAATCCTCGCCGAAAGCCCCCCGTGTCTACGCAAAGTCTAACCTAACCCTTGTTACCCGCTGAACCCCCTCCCACGCTTGGCTCAAAGAGGTAAACAATTCCTTGTCATCGAAACGCTAAGAAGCGACCAGGCACTTGGAGTCGAGCCCGTTGAAGACTGGGGATACGCTGTACCCCTGGCGGCTAAACCGCAGCGCCTGGTGTATCATGTATTGCTCATTCAAGGGCGACGGACGACGGACGAACGTCGTGGTCAGTGCTCTACAGTAGGCTTCGTGTCAGAGCCTCTAGATGTCAGGCCCCCTGGTTGGTGCAGTGATTTTTTCGGACACTTTTCCAGATTTGAGGATGAGAAATCTTCCGAATGGAGCTCCCTTTGTGAGGATAACGAGGAACTGCTTGATGATCAGCCAGCTGAATCCCCCGGCTTTCGGGTGGCGTTCGCAGTGTAGCCAGATTTGTCTGCCCAACGTCTTTCCCTGTGTCGCTTCTTACTCTTTCTGATATCTCATATTGTTCCATTGACGGGGCTCAAAACCCAACTATCTCTGCATTGGTCGTGGCGTTATCGAAAATATGCTTACGCCGTTTCTGGAAGCTGTCATGGCCGTGGCGGTCCTAGCAAGCCCCGTCTTTGCAAAGAGCTCTGGTGGACTCAACATCTACTGGGGCCAGTTCGGCGATCAGACCGATCGGTTAGCCAGCTACTGCGATGTGACTGGCGTGACCTCCGTCACGCTGTCTTTTGTCAACAAGTCACCAAGATATGGTAATGGATATCCTGGGATCAACTTTGCTGGTCATTGTGGTGCCCATTGCGGTGACGAGGAGTTCTACGTCAACCCAGCCAACGGTGGCAACACGGCACTCATTATGAACTGCGACACGATCAAGAAGGACATTCGATACTACCAAAGCAAGGGCAAGAAAATCATACTGTCGGTTGGCGGACACTGCAAAAGCGCGCCCTGTGGTTATGATGTACTAGAAGAAAACGAGGCCGAGGCCTTCGCCAAGCAGCTTCACTCCATCTTTGGCCCTTACGATCCCGACTTTGACGGTCCTCGGCCCTTCGACATCGGCGAGGATGATCGGGTTGCTGTGGACGGGTTTGACTTTGATATTGAATTCAAGTATGGTAAGTCTCCAACGCTCAGAGAACTTCTGCGTAAAGTCCGCGGGCTTAACCAGCGTCAACAGACAACCAAGCACCCTACATTAGGATGGTCGATGTTCTCCGGACTCTGAATCCCAGCTACTACATATCCGTGGCTCCCCAATGTCCTACCAGCGACGGATACTTTCAGCTGAAAGAACTCGTCTATGGCGCCCGCTTCGACGCGTTCTTCGTTCAGTTCTACAACAACCCCGGCTGCCAGGCCTCCGATAATATCACTTCTCTCTACGATACCTGGTCGACCGTTCTTTCGGAGACCGGCCGCAACGGCGAAGCCGAGTTGTTCGTAGGCATACTGTCAGATCCCCTGGCAGGCGGTAGCGGCTATGTCGATTATGCTGCGTTGATATACATGGTCTGCCAGCTCAAGGACAAGCGTCAGTTTGGAGGTCTATCCATCTGGGACGCGACCAGGGGCGGTTCAAACAGTGATATCGACGGCAACAACTTCAACGACTACGCGGCGCGTGCGCTAGAGTTTGACTGTGACTCGGTGGTCGCCCCGACACCAAGCTTCACAAGTCGCCTCACATCCACGGCAGCGGTCACCTCGTACGCTACCTGCTCTTCTCCGGCCCGTGGACTTTTTGCTAATGCTTTTCTTTGTAGTTCCGTCGAGCTAGTGACTAGCACCATGTTCGCTACGATCTCCCACACCACGACCTCTTGCGGGTCCGAGCACTGTGAAAGCGTAGTCTTTGCAGAAACAATGCCCTTGTACACGGCCGTCTGTCCCGGCAAGGAAGGCATCTTCTTCCCTCTCCCCAGCCGTGCATCCGATGCTCTCGGCGCGGGCGAGGCCGTCCAAGCAACCCCCGCGATTGCGCCCATGATTCCCGAGCTTGCTGCCGATGAACAGAACGCACCGCCTATTCAGACGGGCACATCAGATGCTGGAGCCAAACGAGTGGATATCATCGGCGTCATGACAGTGTCGATGATGGTCGCTGGGCTCCTGCTGTAGAGGAAACTGGGCTGTTATTTGGTTTGTTCTACGCGTTGCACCCTTATATATTGGGATCGGAGCCTCGAAAATGGACAAAGAACGATTGGGAACTTTTCTTTGTGCTTGGCGCGGGAAGTATGTATCTACCGTAAAAGTGATTGGGCATCGCTTGATGTCAATGATAGATGGATGGGCCTTGAGCTACGTTGGCGCAAGTTGGGTGGGTAGATTGGACGGATCGGAGATCTTAGATGGCGTCAACTAGAATGACTTGAAGATAAAGTTTGTAAACCTTGTTATTATATGAGTAATGGCCAGCTTCGCCATGTTACATGTGAGATGAAGATAGTCGTGAGTTACAACATTCATTACGCTTTACTATCTAGCCAGGTATGCAATACCGAACATGTGTCTCAACGCCCGCTATAACATCATGTGCTCCTCCACGTTGACTAACTTGGCACTAATACAAAACCACTATGCTGTTACTCATATCCATCAAAGTCGTCGCCCAAATCATCAGAATGTCTTTTCCCAGGCTCCCCACCAAACACCAATGTTGGCCGCGACAACAAGGTCTAGCATCTTCATGCCCTCGCCGCTAACAATCAGCTTGCCCAACTTGGCTCTCTTCCCGCGGTTGCCTCCACCAGCTTTTTCCCGCCCCAACGCCAACGCGTCGTCATCCTCATCCGCCCCGGTTCCGCGCATGAGCCTGCCGAGATGTCCGGCAATCTCCTGCTTCCGCACCAGGGCTTCTTCCTTGCCCTGATGGAATAACTCACGGCCCGGCAGGTTGAACCGCAGCTCGCTCACGTCGGCAGCCCCCATGATCATCGCAGCGGCAGCTTCGATCTGCTCGGATGCCGTCCCTGGTACAAGAGGGTTGTAGCCGCCCGAACGTCCGGAAAGGGCGTGCCGCAGCTTGACGCTGCGGCCCCCGTTACCGGTGCGGAACTGACAGAGGCCGCCCCACGGCGATTCAAACATGTAGCCCTTGGGCCTGAGACCCAATCCAGGTCGTGTGATGGGGGCCGAGTCTGAGTCGACCGAATTTGTCGACGGGGCCGAGGTTGCTGAGACGGTACTCTTGGTGCGCGTGTGGCGGGGTTGCTGTTGCTGCTGGGCGTCCTTGTCGTTCATGGCAGACAATTTCTCGCGGATACCGGCGGTCCACGACTTGGTGTAGGTCATGAAGACGAGGCGTTTGAAGCCCGGTTCGCGGTCATCGGCGCGTGGTGGTGAGGCGGAGGTGCGGCCGACAGCGTCGGGGCTTTGACGGCTTGGCATGCCGCGGAACTTTGCATAGCCGGAAGTCTCGAGTGTGATGTTGATATCCGGCTGGGGGTGTTGGCCTTGCGTCGTTGGTCTTGTGTCGACAAGCCGGCAGGGTCGTATGAGGTGTAAGAGTAGGACTCATCGAGGGACGTCTCGAGCTGAGATGAGGACACGCGGCCGATGTTCCACTGGTGGCCCGTGTTGGGATCGCGGCGGATGATATGGAGGGTGTAGGGGGTGGCGGTGGTGTTGTGGTACTTGATAGGCGAAGGGGATCGTGAGCGCGTTCGCTCGCGCGACCTAGGTGCTGGGCGTTCTGGTAGAGGTGGTAATTCTCGGTCGAGGGGATGACGGCCTTCCACGGGCGATGGAGCTTCTCGCAGGCCGTCTCGCGCGCCTGATGGATCCTCTACACTGTAGTATGTCCTGCCATCGCCTGTCCATCTGCGCGTGTCGATCTCATCTGTCGCCCGTTGCTGCTTGGCTTGAAAATCGGCGACAGCTACGCCGCTGTCCCTGACGGGCGACCTGTCGGCCGGTGACTGGTCGCGGGCGGGGGCTATCTGAGCGCCGGCTGGGAGAGGCTTCCTCTTGATCTGATTGGCGCTGCGGCCACTCTCAATGCTCGACCTTGGGGTGTCGATGCTCCGCGTCGGCGCCTCACCAGGGAGCTCGAGGTGAATGTAGTAGAGCGAATTGGCGACATCATGCGACGTGACATTCTTGACTTGAGGTTTTGAAGTGGAGAGAATGACGTCTGAGAGAAAGCATTAGTCTGAGACGTGCACGGCTGGTTCGTGGCGGCGTGCTGACGACGCTGGCTCACCTCGGGTGCCCGGCACACGGGAGATGTACAGGGTGAGAGGGTCCTGTTTCTCCTCGGTCGGGTTGACGGGATACTGGGGAGGATTGGCGGCGAGGAAATTGAGTGAGGCGAGGGAGCGAGCCTCGACGGCCATGGTTGTCGTGTGGCGGCCAGAGAGAAAGATTTCTGATGGTGTTCCGTTGGTGTGTTGAGGTGAGATGCAGGGAAAGGACCCTGAGGCTTTGGCTTCCGTCGGTGTTAAGCTTGGGGAGGTTGCACAGGCAACTACGAAAACTGCGGACCCAGGCGATGGCGACTGCCGTGTAGATCGGACTTGGCAGTGCGTGAGTGTGACAGAGGCGGCGCGTGGGGGTCTTTTCGGCAGGATCAGATCGGAGAGGTCAGAGGTCGAACTGAGGTGGGAGAGAGGTTGAATTGGAGATGCAACGGTCAAAGGTCGTAAGGCAACGAGCGTACGGATGACCGAGCGGCGGGCGGTCGTAACTTATGAACGAGGGGACTAGGGGACGAACTGGGACGATACGGAGAACGAAGGGATACAACAGTGAGGTCAGACAAGTGAAGAAGCACTGCCGATCGGGGACGCCAGCCTTGCATTAAGGTTCGCTGGATGTGTCGCGGCCGTTATTTCGGGGAAGACGAAACAACAATGTCAGGGCGGGGCAGTAAAGCAATAGATGATGGGCAATAAAGTCTTGGTGTCGCTGGGGGGGAGGGGTTGGAGGAGGGGTGCGGGCGCCTGGCGAGTCAAGACGTGTCGAGGAGGGGATCGTTCAGGTTCGAGTGTCAGGTTCATGTGTATGGCGTATGATGGTGTACGTCGTCTGGAGCCCGGTATCTCGTCAAGTGGCCTCTTGGTCTGCTGTTCGTTGACGGCCGTCGTGATGGGTCGTGGTGGTTGGGCCGATGGCGAAGACGTCGTCAGCTCAGCTGTTGTTCGTTACCTAGCGCGCCTCACAGAGTGGGCAGGCGCAACAGGTGCTACCTACCTGACCCTTTTCCCTAATCTGGCGGTCAGGTCTCCAGGGCATCTGAGAAGGGCGACGTGGAAAGCGTGGCTGTGCTCACCACGGCCCCCCTTCTGACTCCTCCTCTGGCTCCTCGCTTGATAGGTGGCCATTTGATCAATGTCCGACGGCCTGAAGCCGCCTCCCGCGAAAACAAACAAAATCATGTCGATCAACCCCAGTGATGCTGATGTATTGGGCCAAAAACCAGACAAGGTAGGTCCTGGGATGGGCGATCCATTCGTGAGTTGTCTTTGATGCGGTGTCCCGCCTCGCCCCTACCGAGGCCAGGGTTCCCAGGGCTTTGGGGGGCAGGATATTTGGGGGTCTGAGCAGCCCCTGAAGAACCAAGCCATCGGCCCCCGAAGGACATGACTATGTGCGCTGAAGGCCCTGAAATTAGGTTGTCCTCGCCGAGCCAGCGGGTGTCCTGTGCGCACTCGCCTGCACTGCACTGTGCCACGTCATCGCACTCGCCGCGGGTGACGCCCTCAAGCCACACAACAATAGTGCAGTGCTACAGTGCCATTTTGATGTTTCTGGTCGGTACCTAGCAGCCTCAGCCCTTGAATGACAGCTTGGTGCTCCTCTCCGCCTTTCCATTCATCTTGTAGGTTCGTCGCTTCTTCATCGCCTTACTCGAAAGGGTCCATCGTCAATCTTTGGTATATCATCTCAGCCGTAATGTACCCACTCATCCTATCTCTTAATGCGTAGCTGGTTCTATTTCCAGCTACCGCACGCCAGGCTGACGAACCATCAACTTTGTCCGACGTGGCTCGTGGGCTCGCAATGTAAGACGTATGACCTCACTCAACGCAGACCCAGTTCAGACACAGCCCCTGTGTGACTCCCCTTTCACCCTTCACCTTCCACGTGACGGACCGCAATACGGAATTTCCTCACGTTGCCGGCACAGCAATGGAAGGAAGGCCTTGAAAACTGTCCGTGATCCCCGAATGCCAGACGTCACAAGCCACCTCGGACACGACCAACAGGAACGAACGGACCTCCGGGCTTGCCGACCTGAGCCCGACCTTCCGTCTGGTAATACATAATTACCATGCGGCGCGGTCATGCCGAGGATCGACCCCGGCCCCGAGCCAGAGTGCCTGAGTCGTCAGCCGCCGCACGGAACAGTAATCTCTTGCTGCCGAGAAACCCAATTTCGCCAGTCTTGGGGATGTAGGCTGGGCTGGGCAGCCTGCCAGTGGGCTGTGACTCGAAGAAGCTTTCGGCACTGACAGCCAGACTTTCAGCACGCAGAGTTGCTTCGGCTGGCTGATGCCATTTCATTTATCTGCCGGCTGGAGAGTGACGCAAGCGCAGTCGTCTCCAGCCCTGCGAACTGGCAGGCTTTCACCTACCTGGAGCAACCTGCCTGGTGACGAGAAAATGAGTCCAAGCTGAAGGTAAGTGTATCTCCCAATACGGCTGCTTCGCCGGCTGGCCATGAGGTAGCTGGACCACCATCTTTCCGGCCGGCTCTCGATGACCGAAATGGGGGGCGGTTGAGGACCGTTAGGTCGAAGGCCGACCCGGCCTTCGTCTCCGACCAAAAGACAATCGAAGTTACAATGGCCGCGTATTCGGGTCACATTTCGTGACCTGCACTGGCCGGATTATGCCTCGTCAGCTGTCCACTTGTGCTTCGAACTCCCAACCCAGAGTCCTATGCTCGCCTGGGTGTTTCGTTGCCTCCGTTCTTTTCTTTTCAAGTTGGTCGTGGCCTCAGGAGGAGATGCCAGAAACACGGTGCCACAGCCGCCAGTATGTCGAAAATCGTTAACTCCGGTGTCCTCCTGGTCGGAACGCGGGCCTTGTTTCCCTGCACCAACAGCACTACCCACCAACAAAATGCCATTGGCTCTGACCATCCACATCTGGCAAAGCAGCGGGATTGGAATAACGCTAATGCAACGACTTTACCACATTCAGATCTACCAAACCCCGGACGGACATTCTTGAATGGGGATCGAGCAAGAAAGTTCACGACTCATCCGGACTTAAGAGTTAGGGCGTCAGCAAGTTGAGATATTCCGCAGCCCAACGGGCTAGGTGATCTAGGATGGCCGGCTGATTTAAAGAGGGCCACCGTGTCTACAACCTCAGGGATCTCGAAAGAGATCATAGAATTCCTCTTACGCCGAAAATTGCTTTTGCTCTTCCAGACCATGTCCACCACTCAGAGATCGCTGGCCTGGGCCGAAGTTGCGCCTGGGATCTGGCACCGAGATATCGATGAGGTCGAAACATTTTGGGCTCAGGCGGCCAGAGCTCACGACACGCAGGGAAGGAGACCTTTTGCCATAACTGGACATGCCTCGCTGCAAATCAACCGGGTACCCTCAAGCTCACACAGGGATCTCAGCAGCTCCTTAAGAGAAGCCTGGTGCCGTATACGCCATGACCACCCATCGGTCGCTTCCGAAGTAGATTACGATTTCGCTACGGAGCGGTTCACGCGGAGCTACCACACTCTCCAGAATGATGCTGAAAGGGAAGCGTGGCTATCATTAACTTTTGTCGAAATCTCAAACGGCCAAACTGGTGTTGAATTTGCCAACTCTGATCCGCCAGCGCCTAGCCTGCCGACCCTTTTCGTATCAAACCGCCTTCGCGTGGCGATTCATCGGACTATCGCGATATCGTCTTTCGTGCTCCTCACGACACCATCGATGGCGTCGGGACGTTATTGCTACTGAACAATCTGTTGGAACATGCGTCTCGCATCGTCGAGCAGGATGTCAAAGATGGAATCCCCGAGTTCAACGGTACCGAGGCCCAGAACTTGAGTCCTTCGTACCGCGCGGCGGCTGGAGTTCCCCAACAATTCACACCAGCTCTACAGAAAAGAGTCGCCCAGATGACCGCAGAACATGTCGCCTTCTCCAAGACGCGTGCGCCCGAATCGAAGCATTACCTTTCGCCGCCCTATGTACATGGCGCTCAGTCACCTGGCCGGCATCAGCGAACTGACATCACCTTGGATTCTCAAACGTCGGCAAGCATCCTCGCGGCTTGCAAAACACTTGGCGCAACCGTCACTCACGCCGTGAACGCCGTGATTCCTATCGTTCTGCGGGACTTTGTCCCCGAAGACGCCAAGAAGGAGACATTTTACTTTCGCTGGGACCTGTTGCGCAACCTCAGGCCATTCTGCGCCGCACCCTACAATTCGAGCAAGCACCCCGTCACGGCCTACCATTCGGGCTCGTGTTTCGCTTGCGACCTGGTGATCCCCTCGAAGACAGATGAGAAGTCCTCTAAGGATGATTTCGAACACGTTCTGCAGGAGATCCGCGCCTTGTATCGTCGCGTAGCCGACGACACTGAACATGGACTACTTGCGCCCACTGTCTGGACTGGCTGGCTACAGACTCTCCCGAAGGTTGAGAAGAACCCTGCACTTGGACCACCGCCGTCTCCAACTCCGGGCGTGACTCTATCGAGTCTAGGCCGTGTAGACGGTATGCTGCCGTCCAAAATTGGTGCGTTTGGCGTAGCAGGCCGTGGATCACCGGAGAGGAGATGCGCAACGGATTTGGACTCTTCCTTACATCTCACCAAGGGCAGTTGAATCTTGCGGCGGCGTACAACGACGCTTGGCAGACGGAGGAGGCGGCACAGAATTTCCTGAAGGCTTGTTTGCGATCCTTGAGCACGGCGCTCGGCGTGGAGATCTGATATCTTGCCCCGTCGCGGCAGAGGAGCCATGGTCAGAGATGAGCATAGAAGAACGACTAGGAGATGGAATAGAACATCAAGAGCTACTGACAGCACATAGAAACTCTTCTCCAGCTATGAATATCATTTTATCGTAGCGATACTCAGACACCTTTATGCTTTGCAGGATTTACGATCGATAGCCGTCGTCTAAGTGATGGTCTTAGGGTGTCCTAAAACTGGCTGGTGTTTGTGCTCTTTGACGTCGTCTCGCACAGCGTCCATCAGCCTTCTCCTGTCGTCAGCGGCCAAATCGTGCGCCATTGGGCGGATCCAGTTTGACACCCAGTCGTGTACCACTGTTATCTTCAATGGGCTTTCGGGGCAACGGATCTCCGACCTGCGATATAAAGCCGGCACATCGTCTTCAGCAATCCGACTTTCACATCTTTGGCCCTCTGTGTATCGAAGAGCCCAGCCCAGCAGCGAATGTACACCTTCAAATGTCTCCGTCATGCACACAATATCACCTACATCACGCATGGGGCCTATGTTGATATCGTATGCGACACTGACTGCCGCTTGTGCGAAAGCCTCTGTGAAACCTGACAATTAGCATGGAGCTTCTGCAAAGGAGAGACTGCTTACTGGTCTGGGCGTAGTTGTCTGCGACACAAGAATCACCCAACACGGCATCTTTCCATATACTCTGGTGTGAATACATGAACTGTCCTCCGCCCGCGATCCAAAAGGCATGTTATGCGCCGTCTCATGTAGGTATGAACCCATACTTGTTGCCTTCCCCAAACAGGACGATATCGCCGTCCCAGTAGAAGGAGAGCCCTGACGTGCCGTTGATTTTCTTGTGTACGTGGACGTACCGAATCCTTTCTCGCGCGAGGACGGGGATGCGACCGAGTCGATCGACGACAGTCTTGAGAGTTGCGTCTGCATCGGCACATCGAAAAACGGTCCAGGGGATGGCACAGTCTGAGTACCGCACCGAGAAGACATCCAAGTCATCGGGTGTGCTGTCTGTGACGGAGCTATCTGAGGCGACGGAATGACATGCTTGTGGGACGGTGCCCCAGGGCCACTGGGCGACAGTCCTACTTGCGCTGGGCAAGGCATTCATGGTATCTGGGTTCAACAAGGTAAGTCCGTTGGGGAAGATGGCTGCATGGGCATTGAGTTGGGAAACCGATGCGTCCTGAGCCGAGGCAGAGGTGACGAGCAGACAAACAATGTAAGGCATCTTTTTGGTTGTCATTTTGTTCTTCATATTCGAGCGAGAGACGTTGTTCTTTTGCAGACATCTAAAACAGATTGTAACCTCCGGTGAATGAGAGCCATCGTCGCGACTTTCTACTGACGGCACTCATCAATCACCGTGCCTTCACCAGCGAGCTTCCGTATTCTACTGACCCCCCAAGAAAGTGCGTTAGACAGCGGCCAACAAACGTCCTGGTGCAGATGTACAATGAGTCACAGTCGCCCCCTATAGCCAGGGCTTTTCGAATGCGCCATAGTTGAGACATCATTGAGAGATATTGTTCGATGGCCTGTCAAGCAGCAGTCGCGAACCGCAAGGCCTGATTATGTGAACGGAGAGGCAGAGAGACATCGCATCAAAGTGATCGTTGAGATAAATGGAACCGCATGGGATACAAAGACGGATGGAAAAGCCTCAGAAGATGGCAAGACTGGGAAGAAATGATCGGGGATAGAATACCTTTCCAGATGACGGGACGCCAGTTGGGCAGCGGGTTGGTGCCCCGCGTTTCACGATGCGGATGTTTGGCCCCATGGTCACGGCCCAGAGCCAACAAGCGCTCAAAAGCAACAGTCCCCTAAGACCATGTAGGTCCCAGAGCCGTAGGATAGCCTCGCACGACATCACTTTCGGCTCGCAAGCAGCAGTTTGAGGGATGAGTCTCGAAAGCCCGATTTCGGACCCTGTGTCGACGCACACGGCTTCGCCTCTCTCGACAAGTTACCTACTAGGCCCGGACTTTTCGATGAAAAGAAAATCATGCGCATTCTTCTGCTGTCTGTCCAAATATCTGCACATGACCGGATGCCACGAGAGGCACAAGCCGGACGTTGCTGGCGTTGAGGGTCA
Source organism: Verticillium longisporum (assembly GCA_019188255.1). Lineage (NCBI taxonomy): Eukaryota > Fungi > Ascomycota > Sordariomycetes > Glomerellales > Plectosphaerellaceae > Verticillium > Verticillium longisporum. Next base: position 3,502,285 of record JAETXT010000011.1, read on the forward strand.
GCACTGGCGGTACGTACCTCGGCATTATGGTTTGGTGCCGTGCTCGGCCCCACCAGTGCCTGCTCCGAAGGCCGGCACCGAAATGGCAGCTGCGAGCGCATGCAAATGATGATGGACACTGACGTGACGTCGATTTTGTCGTGCTTCAATCCCACGACAAACACCACACCAAACGCCAGCCCACGCGCGACGACAGCCAATCCTCGTCATGGCCACCGCGACGCCCACCACCGAGTCGCAGCAGCCCGCGAAGAAGCGGCCCAGCGTCCTGCGCTCCATCATCGCTGGTTCGACGGCGGGCGCCGTCGAGATTGGTATGACGCATTGTGCACGTTCAGAGGAGACATCAAGCTAACTCGCCCAGCCATAACCTACCCGGCCGAATGTATGGTCTCCGATTGACGTCGTGTTGACGATGACCCTGACGATTTACAGTCGCGAAGACACGCTCGCAGCTCAACCGACAGCTGACAGACGGAAAGAAGCTACCGTGGCCCCCCTTCGGCGCACAGTGGTACGCCGGCTGCACAACACTCATCATAGGCAACTCGCTCAAGGCGGGCATTCGTGGGTGGCCATGGATCCAAGAAGGCGAAGCACATGGCTAAAAACAAATATCCAGGATTCGTCGCTTTCGACCAGTACAAGACGCTCTTGGCAGATGCTGACGGCAACATCTCGGGGCCTAAGACAGTGATTGCTGGCTTTGGCGCAGGTGTGACCGAGTCGGCGCTGGCCGTGACGCCCTTTGAGAGCATCAAGACGACACTGTATGTCGCTCTGACCACTATTTATGCAGAACCCGACGGCTGACCTTTCAGGATCGACGACCGCAAGTCACCCAAGCCTCGCATGCGTGGCTTCCTTCACGCGGTACCCATCATCGCACGCGAGCGTGGCATCCGCGGCTTCTTCCAGGGCTTCGTGCCGACGACAGCTCGGCAGGCGGCCAACAGCGCGACTCGATTTGGCGCCTACAACATGCTGAAGCAAATGGCCGAGGGCTACACGGCACCCGGCGAGAAGCTCGGTGCGGCGGGCACGTTTGCCATGGGCGGCCTGGCGGGTTTGATCACAGTCTACGTGACACAGCCGCTCGATACCATCAAGACGCGCATGCAGAGCATCGAGGCGAGGTCACAGTACGGAAACAGCTTCCGGTGCGCGGCACTCATCTTTAAGCACGAGGGCGTCCTGACCTTCTGGAGCGGAGCGCTGCCCCGTCTCGCTCGACTGGTGGTCAGTGGCGGACTCGTCTTCACCATGTATGAGAAGAGCATCGACCTCATGGACAAGCTGGACCCCAACGGGCGATACCTGTAGCGACGTCGGAATTCGTAGTGAAATTTCAGGAAAGAGAGAGAAAAATGGCGTCTTTGTGGGATATAGAATTTATATATGATCATACACGTGTTGTACATTCCTGTTGTACATGCCGCTTGTTCTAGTGACCTGTCGGTCCATGTTTACTTCGTACCGTTTGCCCGTTTCCATGACAGACCTCTTCCTGGTATCACAGTATCTCTATTCCCATCGGAACATGCCCGATAACCTCTTGGACATGCTCTGCAGCCACGTCCTGCTCGGTGCCTCCTCGAGCTCACGCAGCAGGTCTTTGAAGTATGTCGGCTGACTCTGGGGCTTGGAAATCTTCGGTCCGAGGGGAAACTGTGCATCGTCAGCCATCGTTGCGCAAACACCAGACGTGAAGCAGGGGAACATACCCTCTTCGCGTAGCGGTCCTCAGCCAGGCTGTAGAGGGCGTTGACCTGTGCGAGCTCCTTCTGCTCAGCAGCGGGTGTCGCGGCACCAGCAGCAAGACGCTTCTCGACGCCGCGCTTGAGGAACTCGGCGAATTGGACCTGGGGCCGCAGCTCGTCCTTGGGCCATGTGGCCAGGGCGCGCTGGTAGTGCTTGAGGGCTTGCTGGGGGATCGTCAGCAGATGTCGCGATCTCGGTAGGGTCGGTGCAGGGACGGTGAACATACGCTTGCGGGGCGTGCCATTGTGTCGAGATTGATGTGCAAGAGGGACCCTCACGGCATCGTTTGGCGGGCTGGGATGGGCGGGGGAGGGAGTATCCCGAGATGGTGACACTTGAGTCGGAGGCACGGAAGCTCGCTATCGCAATCGCAGACGTCAGGACTTTTTTCCAGCAGGGCGCGCGCTGTCTGACAGGGTCTTGACGGGCACCTGTTCAGAGGCCTCTGATTGGCTGCCTATGCTTAGTGCAAGTGGTAGCCCCTGATTCGTCACCCTTTGTTGCGCATGAATGTGCCACCAGTTGGTTCATGGCGGGGCATTCCAGCACTTTCGGACCAAGACGACCCATGGCGAAGGCAACAGGAAATGGAGTTAGTGCCCTCGCCGCCCTTGGACCAGGCTCACTGAGGCTAAGCTCCGCTGTACTCTTCGCGGCCAACATAGTTAAAGCAGCAAAGCTCTAGGACGCATCCAGTCGTGGCGTGGCGAGTCTCGTTCTCGATCCGCTCGGATTCCGGGCTTGGCATTGACTAAGCTGGCCCCATTCTGGCTGGGCCCCATGGACTTGGCGGGAGAGGCCTCTCTGTCTGATGATCATGCATGGCCGCCTGTCGTGTCGCCGCCGCCTTGCCGCTACCGCCTGCCACCTACCGCCCCCTTCCCCAGTCGAACTCCCCGACCGCAGTTCCGGGCTGTCCACGCCAACCGTTTCGTCCTAGAACCCCAAGATACACAGTCGCCCCTTTGAAGATTTCGCTTCCTTCATCATTCTCTCGACGATACTTCCCTTTCCTTTGCGCCTTTCGATACTGCATTCCTGCGACCGTTCCTTTCTTTCAGCCAGCGTCCGTTCTACCGACTCGACGACTTCGTCATCCGATCGACACTTCTGCCTTGAGTACGTAGTGGAGAACAAGGGGAGAGGGAGCCTGCTCTTGACCCAAAACCAAAATCCCATACCGTCAACACCATGACCGGCCGATACGAGCGGGTATGTTACTGACTTTGAATGTGATTCGTGTGTGCCATCTGACACCATACAGGTTCATGCCCAAGACGAGGACGATGCCCGCACACGATCCAACATAACTCCCAACTCACCACCACCATCCTTCCACTCACGCCAATCCTCACGAGAACGATCCCGTGTTGATCCGACCCTTGCCGATGCCTTTGATACCGACGGCGACGACAGCGATGACGAAGGCGACGACAGACAACGTCTAGTACGCGGCGGCAACTCGCGCGGTGCTTCCCGTCCCGATACTCCGACCGAGAGCCCTACAGATCAATCGATACCCCAGTTCCCTCCATCCCAGCCATCAGGTGCCTCGACTACACCTTACCGTGTGTACGGTGCCGGCACCGACAATGGCGGTGTTTTCTCCAACCTCATGGCGAAGCCGGAGCGAGCGACAGAGGAGAAGGAGGAAATGCCACCGGTACGTCTGACCGCCGCACGATCACACGACCGCTTTGTGCTAACACATGACAGACATATGAACAAGCCGCACTCGACGCAGCACCACCCTACTGGGAGACGACAATTCTCGCGCCCGGCCTCGGCGGCGCCGACGAAGTCTACATCGACGGCATGCCAGTCGGCTCCCTCTTCAGCTTCATGTGGAACGCCATGATCTCCATGTTCTTCCAGCTTGTTGGCTTCCTCCTCACATATCTCCTTCACTCGTCACACGCTTCGAAGAACGGATCTCTTGCCGGCCTCGGCATCCAGATGATTCAGTATGGCTTCTACCTCCGCGGCGGCACGACAGAGGGAGACAACGCGCCACCGATGAACGGAGAAGACGGATACGCCAGTCCGCCTGACCCCAACTCGCACAACTTCAACCCGGATGCCGTGGCAGGCGAGGCAGGCGGAATCGGCGACATGAGCGGATCGGACTGGATTTCGTACATCTTGATGATTGTTGGATGGTTCATCCTGATCCGCTCCATCTCCGAGTTCCTGCGCGCGCGGCGACACGAGCAGCTGGTGATGCAGAGCCCGGACAGAGGCCTGCCTGTGCCGATCATTGCGACTGGCGAGTCCACGGAGCGGGTTGTATGAGGGATGGGTACAGGGCGTTTTTGGGTAGGGTTATTATACATGGCATTACAAGATAATTCGCAATCACTTGAATGGCACACTGCACATGTTGGCCGGAGACCGACTCCACGATATTTTTCCATGTCCTGTTCATCTTACTCTCCGTGTTATAAAGATGATGTATATGGCAGAGCAGAAATGGACTGTTGGGTTTCGCGACTTGCCCCTCAACTAGGTGGATGAGTTGCATCATCAGCCGTCAGAGCACATGACTGACAGTTGTAAACGCTGAACCTCAATTCACCATCAACACTGCGGGGCAGACTCATCTCGCAACACAGCCATTACGGCGCAGTCGCCTGCACCCTCACTCGAATCGAACCTAATCGAAAGCTCGATCAAGCACAATTCCCCTCCTGCGATCCTTAGCTCGCTCACTCGCCATGGCCTGGCGCAGCTCGGGCGACACAAACCAGGCCCTCGCCGAGAACCTCTGGCGCAACAGCCTCATCAAAGACGAGCGCGTCAAAGATGCCTTTCTCAAGGTGCGAGCCTCTCCTCCTCCTCCGCTCACATTCCCCGTCCCCTGCTGACGCTTTCCTCAGGTCGATCGCGCGCACTACGCTCCCAAGTCGCCCTACGCGGACCACCCGCAGTCCATCGGCCACGGCGCCACCATTTCCGCCCCGCACATGCATGCCATGGCCGCCGAGTCGTTGCTGCCCTTTGTCGCGCCGTCGCAGCGAACGCCGGCGCCGCGGGTGCTGGACATTGGATCTGGCTCGGGCTACCTGACGCATCTGCTCGCGGAGCTCGTGGGCGAGAGAGGCACGGTCGTGGGCGTTGAGCATATCGACGAGCTGCGGCAGCTGGGCGAGGGCAACATGGCCAAGAGCGAGGAGGGCAGAGGGCTTCTCGGAAGCGGCAGGGTCAAGTTCCGCACGGGCGATGGAAGAGCTGGGTGGACGGAGGATGGGAATGAGGGGTGGGATGCTATTCATGTGGGTGCGGCGGCTGCCGAGTTGCATCAGACGCTTGTCGACCAGTTGCGGTCTCCGGGACGGTATGTGCCTTGTTCTTAGACAAGACGACGGAGAATGTGCTAATGTTCTACTCCAGGCTGTTCATTCCCGTTGCGGACGAGGATGGTAGTGGGAACCAGTACATTTGGACGGTCGATAAGAAGGAGGACGGTACCGTGGTCAAGGAGAAGAAGTTCGGAGTAAGGTATGTACCCCTGACGGATGCCCCTGGGCGGTGAGAATACTCTGCTTTGCGCTTGGCTGCCAGCATACATGCAGTCTCGAGCTCAGAGCAAGCTTCGTTGGCGCTCCGTCTGTAGTCTGTAGAAGCTGCGACGGTCAGCTCAAGACTCTTTCAAGAATGCACACGCCGCCTCACATCTTCCGTGACTCTTGTGTAAGAATGAAAATGCATTATCATCAAGTCATCGATCTCCATGCACTTAGAACCATCGTTTCCTCCCCGACAGCGATTCCATCTTGGCCGAGGCCTCTAAGATCCTCATCTCCCGTATGGAGTCTACGGGTTTGCTCTTGGGCGGCAGCATCGGTGGACTCTCCGACCCCTCTTCTAACTTGGCCATATCCACCGCTCGCGCCCCCCATGTCTGGTTGAGGGCCCCATAAGCCTCGACGACACGTGTCATGCTCTTCATGCCCTCCGCGCTGAGGAATGCATGTCCATGATCCTTCCCCTCGAGATACAGCAGCGCCAATTCCTCCTGGCCCGTCCACCGCTCCGGCGTCGTCCTCCAATCGCGCCTGTCCTGACGCGAATACTTGACATCGCCGTAGTATATATAACTCGCCACAGCGTCCGCATTCACGACGCTATCGTCGCCCCCGAGAACGACCGTCGTCCGTCGCCCCTGGAGCTGCTCTGTCCAAAGCACAAAGTCATGCCAGCATAGCCGTCGCGCCAGCGTGTGTGCCATGCCGGGATCGCTCGCCCAGAAACGGGCCTGCCAATCGTTCGGTCGACCCGGTCGTGGCGCGCGGCGCGTGAGGTTGTAGGATATGTCGGGTAGGTGCAGGAGCAGCGAGACGGGGTCAGCGAGAATAATGGAGGCGATGCGTCCTGCAATGTCGGGCCTCTGGAGCATCGGTGACGTCAGGAGCGTGCCGAAAGAGTGTCCTATGAGTATGGCGTCCTTTACGTCGTGCTTGTAGAGAATGGCTGCCAGGGCGGAGAGGAGCTCGTGCGTTGTTGGCAAGGGGCCACTGATGCGGCTGGAGATGGGCAGAATCTCGAGGGCCAGAACGCCGACGTCGCGTGGTAGGGAAGTGAGCCACTGGCTGTAGGCAGCTAGGCCGACACCACCGCCGTGTAGGAAGATGACAGGACGATGCGTCGATGAGGTATGCGGGCGGTGAAAATACGAGAGTTGAGCGCACGGCGAGGCGTTAGGGGACAGAAGTGTCTTGAATCGAAAGGGAAACGTCGTGAAAAAGGTCGACCGCGGCTGGCGGTAGAATTTGAAGCCTTTGGCGAGAAACATGACGGTCGTGATGGCATCGGCAAGCCCAACAAGCTGGCTGGTCAGCCCAATATTTCCCAGAATGCAAATACAAAGTGCAGAGAACTTACTGTGTAGAACGTCAGGCTGCGGTGCGTCATCTCGACGGGATCATACGTTAGGCGTATTGGAACAGCATCTCCCTGACCCTTTTTGATTTTGAGCTCGCCCTTCTCCTCCGCGTACTGAATGTACTCATCGAGTTCCGCGCTATCGTCACCTAGATCCCCGTCACGGTCAAAAAGTGCCCAAAGTAGCCATTCCTTGTAATTGTCCTGGCGAATGTCGTCGTTATGAGCATTCGAATGCCACTTGCGGATGTACTGCTCAACATCTGGAACGTGGTCCAGACCACGCTTGAAAATGGACTTGCGGAGGCCTCTTGAGAGAGGCATCGGCTTTGGACCGTGGCCTTGCAGGCGGGAGCGGTACGGGAGGAACCAAACAAGGTAGAAGCTGACCTCTGGAATGGCTACGAACAGAAGGATAATGGCGAGTGGGCTAGACAGACCGTGTAGGCCGCCGAGGAAGACGATAGCGGTGATGAAGTTGACAGTCACAAGCCCGATGTAGTTGACGAGTGTGACTGTCACCCGGAAAGCCAGGCTCTTGAAATGAGACTGGCCGACGATCATGATGTGTAGTTTTGTTCAAAGCAATAATCGGCGAAGAGAGTGGACGAGGTGAGGGATTGGCAGAACGATGCCCGTTTCTTCGGACGAGGCCAGCCAGCATCCTGGGAGCTTAGGAGAACCTATATGATCTATACGGGAAAGGGACCATGCTGGAGATCAGCCAGAGCCAGGATCAACACGAGATTATCCTTCCGTGATGGATCGCGAGCAAAATGCTAAGGATGTAGATGAGACGAAACAAACTCAGCACGGTCGAATGAGTCCCTTCACGAATGGGGGCCTGCCGCACACACTGGGTGGAGCCCCACTGGTGTGCATGAGTTCGTTTAGCTTTCTCTCTGAAACGACGTCTGATGTTCATCATTGTAGCTACCGTAAGAGATTGATGACTTTTGCGAGAGCGAGTACTTGGCCAGCGCTGGCCCGACCATTCTCGGCTGTGAGGGTGACTAGTAGGTCTTAGAGCTTACAGATAAGTCCTAGTCGGCCTTGGATGGGCTGCTTCAGGTTGAAGCTGACGCTGATAGTTGTGTAGGTGAGAGGGTGTGTTTGTTAAGGAGGTGAAGCAGTGGGACAAATTCTTATTGGATTGGAGACGAAACCCAGCTTGGCGGCTTTCCGTATGGATTGCGGCAGCTTGTCCCCACGACTTTTTGGGCTGTCCCTCTTGATTTCACAAAAGCGTGTCGATCGTGATGTATTAAGCTTTATCTATAAATATTAAATTTTGCCACCTAGTGAGCAGTTGATGCTCGGCTTCCCCAAATTACTGCCCCTACCTCTGCAGCACACGCTTCTCAGCATATCGCAGCGGCAGATAAAGCAAAGAGCTTAGCACGAAAGCCACCTCGAAGCCCAAGTCGCCCGTTGTCTTCGCAATCGGCCCAGTGTACCATGCCTGGTCCATGCAGGGGATGATGAGGCCAAAGCTCAGAAATCCTGCGCCAATGGCAGCGAGTCCGCTCGGCAACCTCGATGCATCGTTCCACTCGTCGTGGTTGTATGCCTTGTGATTGGCCTTGCGGAAGACAAAGTGTTCGACCAGGACGATGCCGATGAAGGCGGCAGACCAGCAGGCGATGACAGCCACAAAGTTCTCGAGGCTCAGGAAAAAGTCGTCAGCGGCCTTGATGGCGACGGGGATCATGATGGCCGTGACAACAATGGCGTAGATGTATCGCGGAACGCGCGAGAAAACTGGTGCGACTGTCTGGAAGTTCAGGGTGACGGCATACATTGTGCCAGCAACGTTGCCGAGCAGAGTGAAGGCTAGGATGACGACGACGAACTTGCCGAAACCGCCAGAGGGCTCAAGCATGGCGGGCCAAACACCGCCGACAAGAGTTTCGCCATAGGCGTCGCTCCACGCCGGCACCATGGGGACGGCACTCCCTATAACCGCACCGAGGGTCATGAGGAGAATGGCCGGTAGAATGAGACCGAGGTAACTGTATGCGAAGACGCGGAAGGACGCTCCACGGGCTGAGGGGCTGAAGTAGGTCGTCAGATCGGAGGCGATGCAGGCCCAGGGGATCATGTACGAGGCGATGATCATGCAATAGTTTAGGACCTGTGGGGCCGTGGCCGTCGGGACCTCGACACGCTCATGCAGCTTGGAGCCGCCGGTACCAGTGGCGATGACAATAGCGATCAGTGCCGGGATGAAGGCGTATGTCTCATAAAAGTGCAGGATCTTGTAGCCGCAGAAGGAGATGGTCAGAGCGAGAAGGGATATCAGCACGATGCCGAGGGTCGGTGTTAGCGCGCCGTCAGTGACGGCCGAGATGCACTGGCCGCCCACGACAAACATGATGATGCAGAAGCCGGTGAGCGTGGCCAGGTTCAGGACGACGGGGATGGCGACAAGGTAAGGGCCGAAGCTGAATCGAGCTTGGATCATCTGTCGCATGCCAGTTTTGGGACCCAGAGTTGCCATGTAGGCGGGGGCCAAAGTGACGAAGAGGGTAACGAAGACAATGATGAGGACAGAGCCACGGAAGCTAAGACCATTGTACTTGGGGCCAATGAGACCAAAAGTGATCCTGTGTAGGGTGTCAGCTGCTCAGCGTCATTGCGGGGCGTGAGGAGTGGAAGGTAAGGTTGAGAAGGGCGTACGGCAGAATGTTAAAGTTGATGGAAAACCAGATGGTGAAGCAGTTGAAATAGCGCGTCGAGTTGCGCTCCTCGATGGCGATGGGCTCGACACCGCGCTCCTCCACACGACCGGAGACAAGAGCCTTGCGGAACAACGTCTTGGGGGTACCCCGGCCGGCTTCCGGCGCATCGTGAGTCGGCTTATCCTCGAGTGGCGAGGCGACGGCGGGCGTCTGCTGCTTTGCTGTCTCGACGTCCATGGTTGTGATCATAAAGGATAGTGTTCAAAGAACAAGAAACGGTTGGGACGACTCTAGAAGCTCGCGGCTCGCAGCTATATGCGGAGTAAAAGTACCCCGTCAGTAAGCGGGCGGCGATGAAGATTTCTTATCGCAAGGACTCATCGCGAGTTCAAGTCACCCTGACCACCGGGACGATCCGGCGGGTCTGGACCCTGGCAGCGCTCAGGCGATCCGGAGGGGCGCCGGGTCATCACGAGTGCACCATTGGCTGGACTTCAGACCCAGTGGCGGGCGGTGGTGGTCTTGGGTTGGTCGCTCGGCGATTGGTGAACACCCCGCTGAAAAAAGTCTGCGGGTGATTTGTTGGAGGAGACGCCGGTCAAAGGTTTAGCACCGGGCCAGGGAGTCGCATGTTCCCCGTGGTTGTTGTGGCCTCGAGCTAGACTCCCAGTGGGCAGCCGATGCAGTGAACGGCCGGTATGTATCGCATCTACGCGACTCAGTTCGGCGCTGGTTTGCTGATTTGGGTGGGCGGTGTTTAATCCAGAACGGCTCCTCGAAACGATCCTTTTGGTATTCTGATATTATGGTACGGTGTTTGCCCTCCCCTCTCTACACCGACTTCCCCGATATTTGCTGTGCGTGTGGCTGAACAAGGCTGCGTGGCGTCTGGCGTCAAAGACAAGAGGCCCCCCACGTGCCACTGTGGACTGGGAGAGCTCACTAACCGAGCACCCCTTAATAGCTGCTAGCCCACCCAGACAGGCTGAGCTTCGAGTCGCGTGTGCCAGTGCCAGTGCCTGCACCTGCCACTGCCCATGCAAACCTCCACGCGTCGGTCGGTTCCTGTTGATCGAGGAAACCCCCGTCCTCCCAATTTCTAGGTTCCCCAGAATGCCATCCGTCCGACCATCTCCTCTCTCCTCATGGCGGTTTCCTACAGGTCCCGTCGCCGGTCGAGGCGCCTTATGGCCATCGCCGCCTTTCTCCTCCTCGCCCTGACCATCTTCTTCATCCTGCGCTCTGGCTCCTATGTCGTCAGGAGTAGCTTCGACTGGAGCCAGCACGTCCACACCCACGCCGTGGCACCCTCTTCCATGCACCCTCTGCCGGTTGGCCAACCGAAGAACCTGCCTCGCGTGCAGCACGACTTTGCACGAACCTCCGACATTGCCGACGAAGCCCACCTTGCCGCCGATGCCCTAGCTGAACAAGTGAGGAAGGCCTTTCAGAAATGCTGGGCGAGCTATAAGAAATACGCCTGGCAGTTTGACGAGCTGGTTCCCGTCTCGGCTGCCGGTCGAAACACCTTTGGCGGATGGGCTGCTACTCTCGTCGACTCTCTAGACACTCTCTGGATCATGGGCCTCGAGACTGAGTTTGACCAGGCCGTCGCCGTCGTTGCCCGCCTCGACTGGGCCAACACGACCGAAACCGCTGCCAACGTCTTTGAGACGACCATCAGACACCTTGGCGGCATGCTGAGCGCCTACGACCTGTCCAACGATGCGCGTCTCCTTTTCAAGGCTGTCGAGCTTGGTGACATGCTCTACGCTTCCTTTGATACCCCAAACCGCCTGCCACCCTTCTGGCTCGATTTTGAACTGGCCAAGCACGGCCGTCTCATCGCCGGCACTTCGGACCCTTCAGCTTCGCCCTGCTCGCTGTCCCTCGAATTCACACGCCTCTCTCAACTAACAGGCGACACAAAATACTTTGATGCCATTGAGCGCGTCAAGCTCTTCCTGGGTCGTACCCAGCATTCGAGCCGCCTACCGGGCATGTGGCCGGCGCTGATCAACTTTCGCGAAGAGACGGTCGATGTCTACAACGAATTCACTCTGGGAGCTCTGGCCGACTCTCTGTACGAATACCTCCCCAAGATGTATGCTCTGCTGGGGGGTCTCGACGCGTCCTACGAGAAGATGTACCGCGACGCCATGGACGTTGTCGAATCATACCTTCTCATAAGGCCCATGGTTCCAGACGGAGCTGACATTTTGTTCGTGGGCACCGCTTTTGTGGATGAACCTGGCAAGGTGCGACGCAACCCCGAAACGCAGCACCTGACGTGCTTTGTTGGTGGCATGTTTGCGCTCGGTGGCAAGCTGTTTGGCATCCCTGAGCACGTGTCCATAGGCAAGCGTCTCGCCAGGGGCTGTGCTTGGGGCTATTCCGCGTTCCCCACGGGCATCATGCCCGAGATTTTTGGCGTCGTTCCCTGTAAGTCGCTTGAGGGATGCCAATGGGACGAAGCAAAGTGGCGTGACAACCTCCGAGACGACCACCCCGCGCCTGGTTTGCCCAAAGGCTTCACCCATGCCCGCGATCCGCGGTATATTCTGCGACCAGAGGCCATTGAGAGTGTCTTCCTGCTGTACCGCATGACAGGCGATGCCGAGTGGAGGCGTCTCGGGCAACAAATGTTCGTGGCTATCGAAAAGGCCACGAAAACTGAGTTCGCCTACTCAGCCATTGCTGACGTGATGGTGAACGGCAACACCCAGAAGCTGGACTCAATGGAGGTAAGAGTGCTATGACTGTTCATCTCTTGTTCTTTGATGCTGATTATATCGCAGAGCTTTTGGACGGCCGAAACATTAAAATACTTTTACCTACTGTTCTCACCAGAGGACCTCATTAGCCTCGACGACTACGTCTTTAATACCGAGGCGCACCCCTTCCGAAGACCAGGAAGGCCCGTAGAATCGAAACCAGGATAGAACTCGGATCACTCACGATGAAACACTTTACAATTTTAATGATTTATTCTTCGCCTAGCTCCCCCTCACGCTGTGGTATCATCCTTCTGCACTACAAGCACGCCATTCGCTCATGGCTTCCACCGCAGCATGGTCATGGACGCCTGCGGAAACTCATATAGGCCCTGCCCATCCCAGGAACTTTCGGCAATGCCGACTTCTTCCTTCTCCTCCGTGTTGACGGCGTCGATGCTCGGGCCCGCCACCGTGAAGACATCAACCTTGCCGGAGACGCCCTCGAGCTTGGTCGCGAAGCTCTTGGTCTCGTGGATATTGACAACGACAAGCGATACGATGCCCTCGTCGTTGATGGACGCGCTGACGTCGAGCCACGGTGTCTCAATGGTGCCGCGAATCCATTCGGGCTTTGTCTGACCCTCATACTCGCCGCATTGGACATTGACGCCGATCGTCTGGCCGCGCATATGTTTGCTGAAAAGCAGCAGGGGCCACCACGTCGGCTGCTTGAGGAGACCGTTTTTGGTCGTCATAAGAGGGGAGATGACGTTGACAGACTGCGCAATGGTTGCCATGCCGATGTACTTGGCCTGGCGGATGAAGACGTTGAGCCAGACAGCCACAGCGAGGGCGTCTGACAAGGTGTACTTCTCCTCAGCGCCAAGCCAGCCCGGCGCTCTCACGGGATCCCAGACGTTCCACTCATCAAAGCAAATCTTCTGGCGAGGAATGTTGTTGGGGATCTTGTTCTCGATTCGTGCAAGATCAATGAGGCTGGCCGTGATCTCAATGGCGCGCTCGGCAGACCGCGGCGCCGTCGCATTCTTGAGGTGCTCCGGAGACGCTGTGTAGATGTGAATGCTGTGCATGTCAATGAGGCATGAGGCTGAGTTGTCTCCGAGCGCATGCATTGTGTAGTTGATACACTCCTTGGTGACGTAGGCGTCCCAAGATGTCGGGCCCTCCATGCCGCAGAGAATCAATTGCACATTCGGGTCGAGGAGCTTGAGCGCCTTGGCCCACTGCCATGCCTTCTTGGCATAGTCCTCCTTGGTCATCTGCTCGACCTGCCACGGGCCCCAGCATTCGTTGCCCAGCGCCCAGTACTTGACGTTGTAGGGCTCCTCGCGGCCGTTCTGTCGCCGGAGGTTCGCGTAGTGGCTGTCGGCCGTCGAATTGCAGTATTCGAGCCAACCCATAGCCTCGTCAAGCGTGCCCGTGCCAAAGTTGAGTGCCAGGTATGGCTCGGTGCCGACGACCTCACACCATCGCAGGAACTCATCCGTACCAAACTCGTTTGTCTCGATACCGTGCCACGCCAGCTCTTGCCTTCGTCGTGTCAATCTCTGGACTCGCCAATTCTCTGCTTCGGTCTCGTCACTCACTTCTTGGGCCGCTTCTCGCGAGGGCCAATGCCGTCCTGCCAGTGGTAGGTCGCGATGAAGTTGCCGCCGGGATAGCGCACAACGGGGCACTTGAGCTCCTGGAAGGCCTCGATCACGTCCTTGCGGTAGCCATTCTCGTCAGACAGGGGGCTGCCTGGGTCATAGAGGCCGCCATAGATGCAACGGCCCATGTGCCTGGTTCGAACATCAGTCACTGGACCCAATGGTCTGACGTGCGCGAAGCGGAAACTCACTCAGTGAAGCCGCCATAGGTGTTGTCCTCAATTTTGGCAATCTTGTGGTTAGGATTGACCGAGATGACAGGCTGCTGCTCGTCTGTGAGTTTCGTGAAGGTGGCCATGGTTGGAGCAACAGCAAGAAGTGGGTTTATGAGAAAGAAGACCAGAGAGAGATCAGTTGTTGAGACCGAGGTGTTAGGAACCAACGTGTTTTATCGGCCCTGTGTCAGACAGGACCCGCGCCGATGATAGGATCGTTTGCCGGAGCGGAGGCGCGTATACTCAAGATGCGGAGAAGGGGGCAACGAGCCAGTGCCCAGTCGGCGGGGTCGACGGCGGGGACGAGCGCCCCATATTCTGCATGGCGTCCCGGGGCGCGGTCGACAATGGCCCGAGTTGGTGGAGAATATGTGAGCTCGTTGAGTCTGCCTATTGACCAAGACATCCCATCCATTTTCATCCTTTTGGCATAGATAACCTGACCCGCCATGGTGTCTGCTGTCTTTGTCCTGATGCTGAATCCACCCGCGAGTCAAGGGTTGTGAATCCGGCAATACGGTTGAATTGATGCCAGGTTAGCCTGGGTATCAATGCCCCGATGCTCCGATTGGCGCGCTTCGCGGCAGCTTGAATTCGACCTCCTCGTGCCTACTTCGCCAGCACTTGACACGGCCGTGATATGATGACGGCGACGATACTCTCGACGGCTTGGTGGCTTGCTTCAATGTGGATGTTTCAGGTTGAAGTAGGCCCTTTCCCTTGGCATCTGTCATGCCTTGCGTTGGGACTTGCTGCTTTGCTGCTTTGCTGCTGTTTTGTGGTCTTACCGACGCGCTCGAATGAAGCACGGCATCGGCGAAGACAAGACGGAACTCATCCGAGCCCATGGATCCGCTTACGTAGGTACCTAGGTACCTGCAGCAGCCGACAATATCCACTATCAACAGGTAGAGATTTCCATTCGCAACCTGTCACCATCCTCGTCAACCTACACTGAACGCGCTGCTCCTGGGGCTATCAGTCTAATGATCGGAGTTCATGACCGGAGCCAGCACGACTGTCGTCGCAGTGGGCCATGCAGCCCCCAAGGATTGCCCCGCCGGCTAGTGACTCCCAGGCCCGCAGATCCAACTTCACCCTCCCGAAATGCAGGTGGGATTTCCAGCGACACTGGAGACTTGGCACGCGATGCTGGTAGCGTTCGTATGGTTTCTGTGCGGACCGATCATACATAAAACCACACGGTCGCACTGTTCGATCCGGTATTCGTGAGTTGTTTCTGTCCAACAAATACATCATCACTTCAAGATATCGCCATGGCCCTCCCTCCTAAAGTATATCAGTGGCTCGTCGGCGTGTTCGCCTCGCTCGGCTCGCTGACATATGGCTACGATCTCGGTGTCATCGCCCAAGTCATCGCCGCTCCGTCCTTCCTAGACCGCGTCGGCGACAACCCGGCCGAAATTGGAGGCATAGTGTCTGTCTTTACGGGTGGTGCCTTCTTTGGTGCTCTGGCTGCCGCCCCGATGGCCGACAGACTTGGTCGTAAGCTTTGCATCCTCATTGGTGCCGTCGTCTTTATAATCGGAGGTCTGTTGCAGACGTTGGCGAAGAACACTGCCTATATGATGGCCGGCCGTGGGATCGGCGGCCTAGGAATCGGAGCCATGGTTATGAGTACGTTCCGTATTCTTTTGGTCTCAACCAACTCGTGCTGGCTGACTCGTTTTCAGTCATTCCCGTTTATCAGGCCGAACTTGCACATCCAAGTATTCGAGGCACTGTCACTGCGCTTCAACAATTCATGTTGGGCGTCGGTGCGCTCTTCGCCGCCTGGTTCTCCTATGCCATGACAGTCGGCGTCTCTGATGATAACGAGAACCAGTGGAGGATATCCCTTGGATTGCAAAACATCCCAGCTGGCGTCCTCGCCCTCTTGATCATGCTTTTCCCAGAGTCTCCCCGATGGCTTATCGATCACGGAAAAGCTGAGGATGGCCTCAAGACTCTCGCCAAGCTCCACTCCAACGGAAACGTCAACGATGCCTGGGTCCAAGCCGAGTTTGCTCAGATTCAGGAATCCATTAGCGTCGAACACGAGGTTCAGGCAAAGTCCTACATGGAACTTTTCCGTGACAAGTCCTGCCTGCGACGCCTCTGGATTGCCTGTTCGGTCCAGGCCTCTATTCAGATGACTGGCGTGGCAGCTATACAATATTACAGCGTGGCTATCTACAGCAAGATGGGCATCTCGACAAACAACACCCTCATGTACCAAGCCATCTCCAACATCCTGGCTCTGTGCGCACAGGGCCTCTGCATGGCCTTGGTAGATCGGCTTGGCCGTCGCTGGCCCCTCATATTGGGCAATGTCGGCAACTGCATTACTTTTATCATTTCCACTGCCCTTCTGGCGTCTTTCCCCCTGACGAGAGCGGCGGAAATAAGGCCGCGAGCTGGGCATTCATCGTCATGACTTGGATTTATAATTTCTCCTTCAGCGCCACGTGTGGTCCTTTGTCGTGGATCATTCCTGCAGAGATTTTCGACATGAAGACGAGGGCCAAAGGTGTCAGTATTGCTACGGCCGTCAATCTTGCGTTCAACGCCATGATTGCACAGACGACGTCAGTGGCCCTGGACGATAATACCGGCATCGGATGGAGATGGTATATTCTATTCATCGTGAGTCATTCCTGGTCTTGAACCTACGCTGAGATAACGGCTAACGTTCCAAGGTGTGCAACGCTACTAACGCCATATACTTCTGGTGTGTGCTACCCGAAACCGCTCGCCGTCCTCTTGAAGAGATGCGCTATCTGTTCACCGAAGCGCCGTACTTTGTTCCAACCATGAACCCTTCTCAAGCTTATTCCAATGACATGGAGCTGCGACTGGAACAGGCTGAGAGGAAGCAAGGTGGTGCCGCTGACTTGGAAGTCGAGGATGTCCACAGCCGTGTTTGAGCTGACTGGACACAAATGGATGCATTCATTCAATTTAGCATGCAATCCAGAATAGACCAATTGGTTTATCATTCAACGCTTGCTAAGGGTACCAAATGATACAGATAATATCTCCACCGCCACTTCTGATGCCCTGACGTGCTCACTTCCACAAAGTCCTCTTATCAGCAGCATCTTTGACGAAATGCGTCATCAAGAATTGGTTTCCAAGACTTTCCAGTCGCCCCCGATATCTTTCCTCTGCTCCGTGTGCCTTCTCAATCTGCTTCTGGTGAGTAGCCAGAATTGCCCGCTGTTGTGGCAATGGCAAGTGAGCAAGACTCCTCTCGTCGTTCTTGTTGAGTGAAGCCAGCTGTTTCGCGAACTTGTACTCCTTCTTACCTGCTTTCGTCTGCGTGAGGGCATCCTTGCCGGAACGACTGACTAGCGACGTTGATATTGAAGTTGTAGGTGCCGAGTTGTCGATATCGCTTGCTGGTCCATCTTCTATCAGATCTGGCCTGATAGGCGATCGTGGCTTCAGAGGTTGTCGTCGGGGATGTATTTGTATTTGGGATCTGTGGGAGATGATTCTACCAGAGGGCAAGCGGAGCGAATTTTCGTCAGGCTGCACTGGGCGATTCTCGACCCTGTCTTTCCTCGGGAGTGCACTGTCGTCTGCGTCTTCGTCTCCTTCACTCCCTGCCTCTGAGCCGGAGAAGTCATAGAAGTCTGCAAACTCCGAGTCGTCGTTGGCAATATCGAACTTGCAGTGGCCTTTTCCAAGCATGTCTGTAGATCTGTCAGTATCACTTTCATGACACCTGGGGCTCGAGGTTGACTGACGTTGCTGAACTGCGAGTGTGCTAGCCCGCTGCGTTCCACAGCAGATGCATTCGTTGTGTCCGACGATGATGAGGTGAAGATAGGAGAAGAGAGTTTCAAGATCCACAATGAGGCGCTTCTTATCTGGGACGAAAAGCCCGTGTGTCTTTTGCATGTGCCCAAGGTTGTCATCGAATGATTCGGAGAGCTTATTGCAGAACAAGCATTGGTCGCGATCGAAAACCGGGTCAACCCTTGGTGTTCCGATGAGTTCTGAAAGCTTGTCTGGGCTGCTGGACCCGTTTCCAGTGGTTGTTCCGCCTATCATATCGATGACAGTCTAGGCTGATAAGATTTACAGTGGTGTTGTGAAGGTAAGACCTGTTTCGGGGTTGGTAAATCAGGTGGAGGCGATAATGTACCTATGATCTGGTGTCGTGAAGAGGCCTGACACAAAGAATGCTGTGACTGATGATGAATATATATATATATATATATTGACTTCATCTCGAATCGAACACCTTTGAGGCACAGAGCACCGTGAAGTCCCAATTCATCGCATTCAGGACCATGAAAACACGAGACTCGCAGATGCCAAGAAGTGGCGTCGTGAAGCAAGTAATCTCATTGGCACATCTGTACTGCCTCAGAATGAATCATCGCGGCTAATGAAAGGCTAGACCTAATCAGTGATGCTGACTCGGCTTGACGACATGTGATTTGACGTTGCTCCTCCAGAGGGCCCTAACTTTCAGTGCTGCCCCCAATATCTTACCAAGCAAATCCCTGAACATTACCCAGCCCGTGTCAAAGCAAATGTATCCGATGGTGCAGCTGTGGTATGGCTGACTGTTGTCATAAGTCTCCAGATAGGTCCCGGAAAGCGCATAGAGACGGCTTAGGCGGCTCTGAGCTCCGCTGGTAGGAACTGCATGCATCTCGAGCTGGTGACCGCCCATGCTCTGTGAATTAAGGTAAGGTACCGTACTTTAACAAAAGCAGCAGATTAAAGCCCCTGATCACCTCTGTCTTAGCAGGCACCCGAACAAGCCGAAAGCTGAATTGGAAATGAGACCTCCGCCTTCGCTTTCTCTCGACTCTCCATCAACCCTCTAGCTTAACTCCCTAACAAAGCCCGATCCAATTTGACAGGACATCGAGGCATGGGATTGCTGGCTGGCCCTGGACCTCAAAGATTGCGTGATGAACGCATGGCAGGGCTATCTACTTAAGCTTCAGCTTCTGGCCCGTACCGAATTGCAGCCATCATCCACACGTGGGTGGCCACGAATGGCCACTGACTGGCGCTGCGCCCCAGTGGAACCTCATATTTGACCTTTCGATACGCGTACTCGTTATTGACGACAGGGGTAACCGCCCTCTGCCAACGTTTCTTACTCAAAGTTCGTTGTAAGTCTGCAGTAGATTTCCAGAGAAAATACAAGGCAGTTGCGAGATGCATGCCCAAGCTAACAATATCTTGTGTGACGAAAATGAGCGTAGCGCTCTTGGTTGCAGCATCCTCAAGCTACTGCCTTTCGGCTTCGGCTACGAATCCACGACGCTGGGGCTTGAACAATAGCATCACCTGTGCCTTGGATCGAGTAGGATCACTTCTTTCATCTGAAGCGAATGACGGACGAAGCAAACGCCCATAGTCGCCCCGCAGATGACTAAAGAAACTCTACATGAATCTCAGTAGTGCTAGGTCTGCACAGCCGTGAGGGTCAGCTTACGTTGATTGACGTCGCAGTTCTCATCGCTTATTACGCCTCGCGCCTCGCACCTCGCCTGTGATTGAATTGGACGAGGATACGCGAATCCATCAGCCCATGCTGACCGGCGCGGACGCATCATTTGCCCACGTCGTCATGGAACCTTTTCGAAGACGGGTTCATTGTCAGTTTAACAAGAGTTATAGAAGAAATAATGTATAAAACACCATCTGTTGGTCGAAGTATGCCACCAGCCTATTCTCATTCACTGCTCACACTGAAACTCTTCATATTGCAACATCACAATGAAGTCCGCCGCCGCTCTGTCCGTTGCTTCACTTGTAAGTGCCACCTATGGCAGCTTTGCGCCTTATGCGAACACTACCGTCCCGGCCATGCCCGGTGCTCTGGACCAGTGCTGTTGCTTGACATACAAAGCTGCTTGCACCATGAATATGGAGCGAATGTTCCACATAAAACTCTTCTACAACCGCAAGCAAGGTATCACGCCAGAGCAGTTCAATCACTATTGGGCCTACAATCACGCCGAACTGGCGACACCCTTTCATCTCCGCCTGGGTGTGGTGAAGTACTCCCAGGTATGGGTGTCCAGACTCTTGAACACTTAAGTATAATGTCTAACGCAGTTGGGGATGTTTATTGTACCACTCGACGCCCGATATCCGCGACTTGGGCCGTGTTGAGAACGCACCGCCCATTCTCGAGTTCGACGGCGCTGCAGAATTCTGGGTACATAACCTGGAGACTTTCCAATCGATTGGAGGCGACCCAGAGTACCTCAACTAGATTCAGCCTGACGAGGCAAACTTTATTGATCCAGAGTCGATCCGAATGATCATAGGGGTAGACTATATCGTTGTGGAGAACCAAAACACGGCCATGGAGCACGGTCGATTCTTCTGAAGACAATCCCCCATTTCTATATCGAGGTTAGATCATCACGTCAGTGCGAGGCAGGCAAAGTTCTTGACGTAAGCAGGAATTGTCAAATGTAGCAGCGTTTGCTTTATGCAGCAAACCTATGAGCTCCTGGGATCTGCTCGGTCTGTTTGTGAGACTTGGCCTACATATTGCATTGCGTACGCCTGGAATATTGCGAGGTGCCATTGTGAAGCCGGTGTCCCGAAGTTCTAAACGTCGCATTAAAGTGAAGCTGAGCTAATTAAGGGAGTGCGAGCCCCTGAACAAAGCCCCCGACGCGTGGCAACTCATTTGCCGGCCGTGCTTCCGAAGCCGCATGCAGAGACACACGTTCGATGAGTTCAATAGGCTGAACTTCAACGTGTATTAAATGAGACATCCCAGCATTTAGGCACCACGCCCAGTTGTTTTGTTTTGCCCCATGACTCGATCCCATGGCCCTCCTGGTCGTAGCTATAAGGTTTAATTCGCATGTGTACCCTCTTCGGAGCTCTCGGATGATTGATGCTGCTCCGAAATTCCGGTGCTTTCATTTCTGATTAGAAGCTCATGTGTACAGCCCACAGGCGCAGTAATTCTTTGGCATGACGCAGCGAAAATGACCATGACGTGCCGGCATGTTATAAGCCAAGACTGTTAAGGGGTCTGCGTTGCCTTTAAGGTCACATTATAAATACGGAGGCCCGACTCTTGCTAATGTGAGGATTGTACTGCTGCTCAGCCAGCGAGACCCTTTCTGAGTTTGATCATTACTTTCCGTAGTTCGTACAACCATGAGATTGTCGCCAATCATCGCCTGGCCCCTGTGGCTCGGGAGCGTATCTGCAATCCCCAGCAAGGCCATCGGTGGCCACAATGGTCGCCCTGATCTCGCCTGTAAGGCCAATGCCGTCTATGTTGACGTGGCAATCATTGGCGGCGGCTCCGGGGGTATTCACGCCGCCATTCAACTGAAGGATGCTGGCGCAAAGGTCTTGGTGATCGAAAAGAAAAACCAAATCGGAGGCCACGCGGAAACTTACAAAAATAATGAAACCGGCATTGTCAGCAACGTCGGTGTCGTCCTCTTCGAGAATACAGATCTAGTGAAACGATAACGTACATGCACAGTGAGTGGGCCAGTACAGTGAGTGGACCACCTCACCTCGACCCGACAAACATTCCAACCCAGAACTAAACAAAAACATAGGAAATCAATTGAAATCACGCCCCATTACCTTATTCAGAAGATAATATAGTCATCTGACAAGTTCTCGCGTTATGGCCAGTATTTCCACAGGTGCCACAGGTCCGTTTCTTCGGTATAGCCCGAGTCGCGCGACCCGGATTCTGCCTCGTTTCCTCCCTCATCTGAACATCTACCTCCTTCTGGGCAATCTGGTCTTGTCCATCACCTAGAGTCATACTCCCTCCTTCCCTGAGACGTACTTTTTTAGCTCTCCGACGTCGGCTAAGGGTAGCATTCTCGCTTTCAAGTATCTTGAGCCTTGCGTCCATTAGGACGAACTGGTGCATTATCTTGTGTGTACCCTTCGTGTATTGGTCGATAGCCTGAAGCATTGATGTTGGTGAGCTTCCCTGGTGTCGGGAGATTCGATTCTTAATGAATTCGGACTGTGAAGTGGCTTCAATCGGGTTTGTAGGAGTCTTACACACCCATGGCTTAGGGAGTCCAGAAGACGTTCCTGGCGGCGTTGGTGTCTTTAATTTCACATCCAGCCTTGAAAGGACTGCTTCTGGGTCATGGGGGTAAGTCCAGCCCCTTGAAAATCTCCCTGGATGTTTTTTCTGTCATAGAATTCTGGAATGCCGTAAAAAAGCTGGGAAGAAGTCCTCCTTGGAGATATGGTTTGTACCTGCCTTCATCTTCATCTCAATTTGCCGACCGTACGCTTTCTTCAGCGGTCCAAAACAGCCGACATCGAGAGGTTGGAGTAGATGGGACGAATGAGGAGGCATACAAAGTGTAATGATCTTATTCTCCTTACAGTAAAGCTCGAATTTGGCGGAGTGGTGGCTTTCGTGGCCGTCTAGGATGAGAATGCGAAATGCGCCCGAAGTACGCGACCTTGTATGTTGGTCGAAGTGCCGAATCCAATCGAGACCAATATCATTCGTAGTCCAGCCGTTTGGAGAGGTTGCGACCTTCCAGTCGCGAGGAAACGCGTCTTCTTCGTACCATGACGAGAGGTGAAATTTACCCGCAACAACGATGTATGGCGGGACACAGAATCCGGTCGCGCCAACGCCCTGGATCACTGTAACCCATTCCCGATTACCCGGCTGTCTCATCTTAACGTTAGAACGTCTTTCAGAGTTTGTAACAACCATTCCATTAGCGATAACGCCCATTTGGAAACCGGTCTCATCGAAGTTATAGGTGTCTTCGTCCGTCACGCCGTACTTCGCGACCATGTTACGTACGAGCGTAAACCACGCGTTTATCGCGTCGGGATCTTCGCATTGGGCCCTCTTATAGTCGTACTTTCGAAAGATACGCGTCCGGAGCGCAGGTTGTCGTTTGACGAATCTTGAAGCCCATCGCGGTCCGACGGGTGGCGCGTCGCGCGCCGCCAGCAGGACATTCGCCATATCTCCAACACTATCCAACCGAGGGGGTATGATCGGGAATCTAGGTCTAGTATGTATTCGACAATCGTTTGCTCTTCTAGCATTGTTAATTTCTTTAATTTGGATGTGATTTCGCTTCGGGATGGGGTGCCGTTCTGGCGGCGAACGAGAGTCGTTCGGCTGACATTGTAGATGGCTGCAGCACGTCGGGCGCTTAACCCTGGATCTTTTTCCATTGCTTGACGGGCAAGGAATAGCTGACTGTCTTGAGAAGGTGTTTCCATGACTGGTTGTAGAGAAAAGTAAGGTGGAATGTTGAAGTTTGGAGAATGACGCGAAAGTGGTCCACTCACTGTACTGGCCCACTCACTGTACATGTACGTTACTTCAATCGGCTCAAGGTCCCAATTACGACCTCCAATGTACTGGCCTCAACAAGTGCATCACGGCAGTTCGACTTTGCTTTGGGATTTCCCATTCCAGCCCAAAGCGCTTCTGCCGCAGCTGCACAGCAGCAAGTCCTTCAAGCCGCCGCTCAGGCTTACACTCAGAATGTCCTCAGCAAGTATGGATGGATCGACCAGGGATTCCTAGTCCCTGATCCCGTCCCAGCAGAATTGTATGAGCCTTTCGGTCAGTTCGCAGCAAAGTACAACTTTTCGGCTCTCCTACCAATCATTGCACAATTCAATTGGTATACGGGGAACCTCACAACCCTTCCGGCACTTTATGGCATCAAGGGCCTCGGACCTGGTCTGCTGAGCAGCCTCTTCGGCGAGTTCATCCTCTCCGGCACGGGCGACACCAGGAGTCTATACGACTCTGCTCTCAAGGAGCTCGGTTCCAGTGTGCTCTTAAGCACTACTATCCTCAATGTTGACCGTCACTCTAACGCGACTGGTGTTACTTTGGTAGTAGCCGAGTCTGGCAAAAGCCGCAAGACAATCATTGCCCAGAAGCTGTTGTTGGCCATCCCGCCAACTTTGAAGAACATGGTGGCCTTTGACCTCTCCATTCAGGAGAAGGAAATCTTCTCTAAGTTTTCGTCTTTGGGCTACTTCGCCGGCATAGCAAGTGTTCCTGGGTTCAACGGCAGCTTCACCAACATCGGTGCTCTGACTCCCTTCAACCAGCCCATCATCCCTGGCAACAATGGCTTCAGCTCCACGGGCTCCCCTAACGAGTTCCTCATTGGAGGAGGATTTGATACCGGCGATGTGACAGATGAGGACGGCAAGAACCTTGTCCGCAAGAATCTTGCTACCCTTGCTGCCTCGGGTGTTGTCCCAGCAGATGCAGCGTCGAGCGTCACATTCCCGTACACCTCCAATCACACGCCTTACAACGTACGCTGCAAAGCCGAAGACATTAAGAACGGATTCTACCGGAAGCTGCTGGACTTGCAAGGTTCCGGAAACACATATTTTACCGGGGCGGCATTTGCCGGACACAACAGTGCCTTGGTTTGGACCTGGAACCAGGGGACCATTTTGCCTGCTATCACGAAGGCGCTTGGTCTGAAATATGACGCATGATGACAGCCTTTCGGATGGATTAAGATTGGTTTTACTTGAGACCTATTTTCGGAAAGCACGGTTTATCTAATGACAAGACAAACTTGCCGTGCTGCAAAACCTGATTCCATACATGACTGTGAGCGTAGTATCATGTATGACGGAAGAACCAAATCCAGTTACTCTAAAACACCCAGTTGTCTCAACCAGGCCTCGCACAAAGAGGGCCATTTTGAGACGGGCACTTCAGCGCCAGTATCCAGCGCGAATCCGTGTGGCGCGTCAGCAAAGACGTGAAGCTCAACGGGGCCTCCAGCCGCCTGTATGGATTGTGCCAGACGGTAGGCGTTGACCACAGGAACGACGGGATCGTTGTTAGAGTAGACAATAAAGGTTGGTGGTGCTAGATTCGATAATTGCTGATCCGGGATGACAGTGTCGTAGAGGGCCTGTTTTGCGGGAGGTTCAAGAGGGGCCTTATTCGGGATGATAGTGTGTCCAACTGCGTTTGTAGAAATTGGTCCATACCCAATGATAGCAAAGTCTAGCTTCGGCACCGGCGCTCCTGCGGTAGAGACCCAAGAAGCCGGGTACTCAGCTAGCAGCGCCGAGCCAAGATGGCCGCCGGATGACAGACCACAGACCGCCAAACCTTTTGGCACATTGGCCCGGTCGCTAATCAATCGCAGCGCCTGTCTTGCATCATCGATTGGAGCTTCAGGTCCTGTGGCAGCCGTAGGAAAGCGATGAACAAGCACGAAAGCCTCGAAGCCGAGTGACGCAAGCCAACGGGCGACCACGACTCCCTCTTTGCCGGCCATCAGCTCAACATAACCACCACCACCGAGGATGAGGATGGCGTGCCCGTTGGACGTCTTGGGCTTGTATCCGAATAGCCACGGTCGTGTGACACTCGAAACAACCCCTTGGTCAATGACCCCTCCAGGCAAGTCGATCTCGAAAGCACCATAGAGAGGCTCATCATCCCACAATGGCCATTCAGAATCGGCTGCAAATGCTGCTGAAACGCCCATCGTTGCGTTGTAGTGAATTGGGAGTGGTGGTGGTGAATTGGGGTCTGCGATTTGTGAGACAGGCGGCTGCTCGGCGTCTCGAAATTGGGGCACGAATCGTTTTGTTGTACCCGTTCGGTTGGTTTTCTCCCGAATACAGTGGATATCGGGTGGGGGGGATTGGGGGCAGCTTGAAGTGGCGCAAGCAGGGAGCGGCAAGAAACGTGACCCCGCATGGCTGCCGTCGAGGGTCTGGGTTGAGTCTTCTGAGTGGGAATTTACCACGTTATATGGAAGGCATACTTGATTCTCTGATGTTCTGGAATGCGGCGCAATTAAATGAGTTATCACAAATTGCGCTCAATACCCGTTTCGGTAATTTGCAAGAGCGTATGCGCACGATCATAATCGGGAGAGCCCGACAAGGCACAAGTGCTTGACGTCGCATGCGATAATGGGTTCTGGGACGATGATCGGGCATTCTACCCATTTCCTAGTCTGAAAACTATCACAAATTGCAGCAGATTCGATGTACATCATGTGACCTTGTAACTAATAGCAAGTCATGGAGAATGCTCCATACATGCCCAGCTTCTCCTGACCTTCGATCGCCCCTTTGGGTAGTCTTCAACTGCGGGCAGCTGGATGTTAGGATATAGCTCTCGCGCATCCAAGTAGCCCAGACAATTTGCGTACTCTAATATCTGGATTTTTCGAGTGTTTTATAGGCATCGGCAGCGCGCCTTTGAATCTTTGTATCTGACACCTAGCTGCATTTTAGATTGTACGGAGACGAATTAGCATTTGATACGGTAACCGGATTTACGTAACGTCTTTTGATACAGCCGTCACCCTTCCTTTCTGGTCTTACAGGACTAATTTTAAGGGCTTAGAGCACCGGAGCGCACACAAAAGGGCCACAGAGGACCATAATCCAGATGTGTTCCAACCCACTACCCAACATTTGACTGCGGATATCGCCTGCGGAAGACCTCTTCTCTCTGCTCATTCTCTCGCTCTGACAAGTCACCTGGCATGAAACCCGCTGGTTAAAACTCATAGTCAGTGCCAACACCTGCGAGAAGGAATTCCAGCTCTGAGGGTAAAGCTAGCGTATCTACGCCGCTGAACGGATCTGTCATGCCTAGTTCATTACTGGCAAAAAAGCTGCCTGAGAGGGGCTGGTCTTGATGGCCGTCACGAGCCTGCGGGTTACGTTTGATGGTTTCTTGACAGGAAGGACTTTGCGGCTCATATGCAGCACCTGCATGGAGGCTTCACGTTGCGGAACACCGTCCTCACGAAGGCCAGAATTATTCTGCGGTGACGGTGACAGTTCAGTAAGAAACAGATGAGCCGGTCCAGATCGATGGACGGGCTCCTCAGGATGTGCTGTCGGTCTTATAGGACGGGGCTCGAACAATGCAAGTAGACTTTGAGCATAGACCCATAATTCTGCAGCTTCGCGTAGCGTTGAAAGTAGTGATTCGAAGGGCCGCCTGGCTTGAGCTGCGATGAGAGGATTGTGATCGTTCAAATTGATCGAAAGGTGCACCATGGCTGTAAAGAGTACGTGTATGCTTGGCAGCCATAGTCCATGAAGCATTGAACAGGCCCTGAGTGATTCAAATATTGAACTGATGTTGTTTACGGCACTCCAACAGATCCCCGAGTCGCTGCCGATGTCGCTGACTTGCTGCTCGGGGTTCTTCCGGCGGTGGAGTAGTATGAGGAAATTATGGTATGAAAGGTGCAAAGTGGCAGGCCAGATGCTTGGTGAACTTGTTGAGAGTCGCAGGTTCTCGGGTAATTGTAAGATGAACTCGGCCAATGCTTCATCGGCCTCCTTAGTCGCCGCGGCGCGTTCGTCAGGCGTTGAGCGGAGAGCCGACCGCTGACGCATGGCTTTCGAAAATACCACACAGAGCCGAGTGTGTTGAATAGTGAAGTCTGTTTGTGCACCATTCACTCCGTCAAAATGCTGAAGCTCGAGCATTGGCACATCGGAATCATGCAAATTGCTGTCTCAGTTAGAGCCTGATCGGAAGAACAGCGAAACGTACTCACATAGCTTGAGGGCGCCCATAGGCCGCCGATATCACCACATCGAACTGAAATACGATCCACCACAGCCTGATCCAGAGGCGTTTGTCTGCAACGTTAAGATTGGAGGGATTTGCGTTCCGATGAATTCCTAACCCAAAGGCCGTCCGAGCAGCAACGCCAATCCAATGCCAGGAGTTGGAGACGACATCCTCTAGGTCTTCGCACTGCTAGGTCAAGAGCAGAGCGGTTTGTAAATATGCTTCTCGATGTTTTTCGTAGCGTTTGTCAAAAATTGTCTTGGTCCGCGAGAAGAAAACAGACCGCAACGCTTTGAGATCTTCTCTCTGGGGCGCTAGTACGTGAGCCCCAACCAGGAAGAGAGCGTTTAGCAACAGCAGAGATACTGGTTTGATGCTAGGTGTGCTTCTGTTGGTGATGCTGTAGTAAGACCTTTTGAAATCGATTTCATCTACGATCGGGAAACCCCGATTTACGTGAGTGAAGTAAGCTTCGACCAGCTCATCTGCGAGGCCCTTATCAGGCAGCTCTAGGCTCCCTAATGGCATCGACGGAGTCCTTGCAGGGAACGTAAGGCTTCCAAAATGCAGCACACTCTCATTCGGCCACCGAGAGCGATGCTGAAGGATGTAATGCAGGTTGGAAAACTCCGTGCCAATAAAATACAGCCGGCAGCGATGCGTAACAGCGCTGCCGTCAATTCAATCCTATCAATTCAAACAGGCAAACAACTAATCAAGTCATACCTATTTCACGATTTAAATAGTTAAATTACCCTATTCGAATTAATTAACTATTTAAATACTATTAAGTTATATATAAATCTCAGGATTTCTATATTCTAGTATATTATATAATTAAAAAAATAGAGTTATACGTTATTATAGAATAGAGTGGCCTGCCCTATAGCCCTGCCTTATAGCCGCCTATAGCCTAGTACGTAACCTGACCTATAGGCACGTAACCTGCCTATAGGCACGTAACCTACTTCTACTCCCTTAAGCCTACGTAGCCTACCTTCCTAGATAGCTGAATTCATCTATCTTATACCTATAGAATAGCTATATAGCTTCTATTAAGTATTGCTAGCGTAACGCCTGCCTAGTCCCTAAGACCCGACTCTAGACCTAGCCCCCTAGAGCTATAGCTATTTCTATGCGTATTATCTAGTTAACGATAGCTTCATTTACTAATTTAAACCGTATTAAATCCAATTAATTAATCTAAATAGTTAAATCTATAATCCGAAATACATTAAATAGTCAATTCTACCCCTGATATTTGAATTAATTGAATTAACGGCAGCGCTGATGCGTAATCTCTAAGTTGCGGAGGTCTTCGCGATTGATGAAATCTGCCAAATTACGCGTTACTTGCTCGGAAGCGTCACATGCACTGGCACGTCGCTCAACTAGCGATGACCCCAATGTTGGCAACGGATTTGCTGCATCGGGCCGTAGATGCGGGAGAGACGGTGTAGCAGGCGCAGTTGCAGGATGCTGGCGCTCAGGACGTGGCTGCAGAGGTGCTAGAGTCACCCCGCCATCGAAAGGGCTCTTTGGTCGAGATTTTCTCTTCTCGAAGACTTTACATTCCTTGATGTCATGGGCTACACAATCTGAGCAGGGCGCACCCTTCCGGAGTATGTCGCATCGAACTTTGCGGTAATGGCACCTCTCACATGCCTTCCCATCTGTGCGAGTCAGCAGGTCACATATGCGGCACCAATGTTGCCTGGAGCTTACTCGTTCGACCCGTCTTCGTCGCAATATTTGCACGTCTGCTGATAAGCCCTTCCGGAGACATGATCTGCCTGGTCATCGGCGCGGAAGATGGATGGACTTGTCGAACTCTGTGGTTCTCTACTGGCCAGTTTTGCGTACCTATCATCGGAAATCACAGTGGACTCGGAAGTTGAAATCTTGAGTTACATCGGCCTCGGAAGTTTTGCCCAATCAGCAAGCCCTATCAGCAATCCGATATGAGCTTTTCTTGTCACACAGACCTCCGTATGGCCTGTGCATCCAGACTTGATGTTGAATCCCAACAACGAGTCATATTACCAATACAGAGCTTCGATGCTGGAAGTTAGCAGATTCCCGCAACTCGGTCGAATGCGCCAATCAACATCGCACAATTTGGAGGAATTAGCCTCTCTGCTCTCAAGAACACCATGCAAAGAGGTCGCATATCTCGGTTCTTCATATTTGATGCCAGGTTCTCCCAGGCTTATATAACGGGTGCAGCAACATGCTGAAATGATCGTGGACACTAAGCTTCTGAATGAGAAATGCTACTCAAACCATACCATGTACTCCTCACGCAGAGTTGATCTAGAGATGCGGATGCGCACATCAGAACATGGAGGAGAAATCGACGAAAATGCACAAGACTCAGATGGATCGAACAGCTACGTTATTGCATTCTCCGATCCTACAAAATTTTCATCTGTACGTATCTCTGGTCTTTAAGGGGAGCTTATTCCAATGTTATTCCGACCGATGACTTACTTGTGGTTAGACAAGAAAGCTTCTAATTGTCGTTGCTGGTTTCACCTGCACATTTAATGGAAACTTGGGATCTTCTATGCCGTCTGGGGCTCTTGATGCAATCTCCAGCCATTTCGGTGTCAACGATCGCATTCATCTGATCCTGCTTAACTCATTGTACATGGTCGGTTATGTACTGGGTCCTCTGCTTTTTGGACCACTCAGCGAGTACGTAGGCAGGCGACCGGTCCTAATCGGTACTTACCTGGGATACATCATCTTCATGGGCGCTTGCTCTGTCGCGCCGAGTTACTACGTCTTACTGGTATTCCGATTGGCTTGCGGTATCAATGCTGCTGCACCAACAGCTGTGCTGGGAGGTCTATATGCCGACATACTCGATGATCCCTCGGTCCGGGGGAACGCCATGGCCCTCTATATGTCAGTGACGACGATTGGGCCGATTGTGGGACCCATCATCTCTGGGGCCTCATCATCAGTCTCGTGGCGTTGGCCATTCTGGATCGCAACCCTTATTGCGATAGCCGGCCTACCGCTGGTGTTGGCTCTGCCGGAGACATACAGCCCTGTATTATATAACAAGGCTATTCGAAAACTACTGAAGCAGAATGCACCAAAGTTTGATATAGCTGCGGGACAACACCCTCAAGTCTTGGACTCGAGACTTCAAGCACCGGAACTCAAACCTTTTAACGCCAGGGAAATCTTCCTCCGGCCGTTGAATCTCCTCGTTACCGAGCCGATTCTTTTCTTCACGTCAGCCTACCTCACTATGGGATATGCTGTGTTTTATCTCATGTTTCAAGCATATCCCCAAGTCTTCCAACGATTTTACAGGCTCAGACCAGGAATAGCTGCCCTTGCATACCTTCCAAGTAAGACTTATCCTTCCTATACCGTACTAGCTCTCTGACCAGCTGTGTAGTGATCGTCGGAGTTATTGGTTCACTTGCTATCTTTGCTGCTTTCACCTCTTATCATGACAGGCGAACCAGGGCTGGCGCGAGCTGGACGGAAAAGGAAATTTACAGAAGGCTTCCACTAGCGTGCATTGCATCTCCATTGTGAGTTACCCTACCATTCACTTTGAACGTCGTGCTGATAGTATCAAAGTATGGTAGTCGGCCTGTTTTGGTTGGGCTGGACTGCGTGGGTATCGATTCACCCAGTGGTGCCAGCGATGAGTGGCGTCTTCTTTGTTTGTGGTTTCCAATTGCTTTTCATGGGGATGGTAAACTATTTGACAGACGTATTTCGACAAAGTTCGGCTTCAGCACACGCTGCTGCAAGCATGATGAGGTCGATCGGAGCTATCCTGCTGCCACTGTCGGCTGACAGCATGTATAACAGTTTGGGTGTCCATTGGGCGCCATCTGTTGTTGGCTTCATCGCATTAGCTTTAGGGGTGATACCTTTTTATCTTCATCAAATTCGGAGACAGGCTTGCAGAAAGCAGCAGCGCTGCCGTCAATTCAAACCTATCAATTCAAACAGTCAAACAACCAATCAAATCACTCTGATTTCACGATTCAAATAGTCAAATAGCCCTATACGGATTAATTAATTATTTGAAATTTATTAAGCAGAATTCAGATTTCGGGCCTATATTAATCCGAGAATATATCTTAGTAATACCTAACTTAGTAATATTTAGCTTAGTAATATTTAACTTAGGAATAATTATTTATTTAATAATAATATCTAGCTTAGTAAGATATCTAGCTTATTAAGGCTTCTTCTTAAATCTTAAAGTACTTTAAAATCTTTAAAATCTCCTTAGAAAAAATCTTATAGAACCTCTAATATTTAACTAAATACTATTAAATTTAATTAAATAATTCAATTAATTAAATCTATAGCTATAAATATATTAAATAGTTAAATACGACACCGATATTTGAATTGATTGAATTGACGGCAGCGCTGGAAAGCAGCCAGGCGGCAGATAGGCACAGAGAAGCATCGTAGATACAAAGACATTGTATATACATAGAAATGATATACTTTTTTCTTGAATTGTCACCACATATAATCCTACAGTGCCATCGCTATGTTCAAATTTATGGGATGTTGTCTTTGCGCACAATGCTCATGCTTTTCATCCCCCTCAACGATAAGCCGGTTGTGGTTGCTGAATACCGCCACTGTATCCAGCATTATACCCAGGTCCGTACCCTGCTTGTCCATTATTGGTGTAACCATATCCGCCGCCCTGTTGGCTATATCCAGCTTCCGTCATGCCTGGTCCAGCTGCTTGGTTACGCCCGCCCATCATACCGCTGAGCTTGCCCATCATGCCGCCACTGTGTGTCGGAGCCCCGTGGTGAGCCTGAGCATTTCTGTTGGCGCGCTTCTTGCGGAAACAACAACAATAACAGCAAAGTAGACAGAAGGCAAGCACGGCAAAACAGGCAATGGCAATGCCAACGATGGCCCCAGTCGCGAGACGTCGACCCCGAGATCGGTTGTTTCCGTACTGGATCATGTCAGCTGAAGAAACTAGTCACCCGCCGGGGGAAAACTTACTGCCATATTTTGGTTTGTATTTGAGTAGGGATGGACTGATGGCTGTGGTTTGGGACCGTTCTGTTGTGTAGAAATGTTGGTTAAGATTAAAATACATACTGAAACTGATTGCAGTGAAGGTGCCAACATGTCTTATACTAACAGGCCCACCACATGACGCGTGCTATCAGCCCTGCGGTGACGCCAGCTTTGACCTACGCTGACAAACATTCCCTGTTTTAGCCTTGACACAATCGCTGAGCATAATTTCCGCTCATCGTCATGAAATGTGGCTGGCCGTGGCGCTGCAGCTCTCGTTTTGCACCAACGCGTCAGCCCAGCGTTCCCTATTGTCGATCACGGCAGGTTGATTACACTACAAGGTGCCAATAAAGCGTGAACATGCATTCGGTATATGCACGATTCGTGTGTGCTCAAGCAGTATGGGCGGTGATGTCATGGTCAATACCGAGTGACGCGCGGCCGAATCGTGTTGATGTGGGGCCGACCCGGGTAACGGTTCTCAGGGCTCGGCGCCGAGCATGGCGAACCGCTTGCACGTTCTCACTCTGTTAGGCTGGTAATATGTGTAATAATCGGGAATGGCGAATCTTTTTCCATGACGATCTGGTTACGTTCAAAACGTTACTTCTATGTGGCGCCGTCACAGGAGTAATGTCACAAGTATACACAGAAATAACTGAGTGCTTCAAAGCTTCACCCAGCCACTCCCCCCACCCCCCCCTAAATAAGGTTTACTGCTGAAGCGATGCCTTCCTGCGCAAATAAGAACGGCCCAGAACCTCGCGGCGGTCTCTGAACATACGGCTGCGCTTCGTCTTACACTTAATAGGCTCAACGCCGAGGATCTTTGACACGGCGTGCTCCGCCACAACCATGACAGGTGCTTGCGTATTGCCAGTGGGTACCTCGGGGTGGATGCTGGCATCGACGACATACAAGTTGTCAGTTCCCCAGACGCGGGTATCAGTGTCAACGACGCTGCTGCCGTCATCTTCCTCGCCCATGACAGCTGTCCCGACAAAATGAGGCCACTGCGGAATGTCTGAGTGAGACTCTCTGCCGTGGTGTTGACCGGCAGAGTCAGTGAGCTGTTAGATTTGCTCGCATATTCAATGAGTGTAGTCATGAAAGACAACATTGCCTCATGATCGCCATCTGTGTTCATAGACGGCTGGGTTGTGATAGTGGTAGCGCCTGCGTGATTGATACCGAGCGCGCCGACCGAAGTTAGGCCGTGGGTAAGATAGAACTTCATACTCACTGTGTTGTCACTGGGCGCATTGACTGTGCCCTGGACGTATCGAACGATTCCGTCCGTGTTATTCACGCCTGTCCAGAAATTCAGGCGCTGGCCGGACTGCGATAGAAGACCGCTGCCTTTGGCGAAGAGATCGATTGTTTCTTGACTTGGCGTCAGCCAAGCATCCTTCGGACGTGTTGTAAGACCCGTCCTGGTGTTGAAGTTGACAGTGAAAATAGGATGGTCCCTCATGTTTTCGCCAACAGGAAGCGGGATCCATTGGTTTTGTGGCGGTATGTTGATGTTGGTTGTTCCAGAGGCGACGGTCTCGATCTGAGCCTTGGGACCAATGCCAGAGTTAAAGAGAAGGCGAGGGGTTGATAGTGCACCAGCAGCAAGGATTACCGCGCCGTCGGTCTTCAGGTTGATGACCTGGCGCGTGGAGGGTGTGAGCTCGACCTCAACGCCGGTGACAGCGGAGCCTTCACGAATCGCGCGAAGGACTTTGACATTGGTTTGCAGAGAAAAATTAGGGAGAGCCAGAGCCAGAGGAAGGTAGTCACGGACAGGTCCAGCGCGAAGTCCATTTTCGATCTGTCTTTGTCAGTGGAAAGTCGTCTGAAAGGGGCATCCGAAGACTTACTAGCCAAGTCGGATGCGTGAAAACGAGCTGCTTCTCTTCCGGGCTCTTGAGCGCGTTAACTTCGCTCCAGCCATTGTTAGACAGGAAACTGGAAACAATGTCGAATGCCGGGCAAACTACATGGCCTCTTTGGCAATGGACCTCATCTCTCTAGTTCAATACTGAAGGCTTCCAACGCCTGAACCATACGATTGAGACCCAGATTCGAATACTCCTTTTAGTGCGCAAATACGATACGATACCAACCGGGCACATCGCCACCGAAATCTGGTCCCAGGGCAAGAAAGAGGCGGTGCTCCAACAACTTCTCCTGAAGTCTCGTTTCGAGAGCCCTCAGAGTCGCATCAGCAGATGCAATATTCTCATCTTCCTTTCTCACGGCCTTGTTGAGTTGTTCATAGAGTGGGGCAAACAGGTCGACCCAAGCAAATAAGCCAGAAATACCACCCATTTTGTATGGTATCTTATAGTGTTCCAGAGATTCTATCGTAATGGCCTAATTTTCGGCGAGACGGGACTGGTTGGTCTTGGTTAGACTTTCGACAAATGAATCATCGGAAAGAATTCGTGACGTGGCCAGGTCAGACAGTGTTGATGGGCATGAAAAGTACGAGTTTATTTCGCAAGCACGTATAAAAGCTGCGTTTCGACTGATCAAGCAGTCGAGTCTGATGCCATTGGATCCAAAATCCTAAGGAGTTGCTAGTCTATCAATAAACTTCTCCAAGGGGGAAGGATGATCCAACCTTGCTCATACCTTATAAAACCTGGATAAAGTTTTGATCAATTATCCCATCTGTGTCGATCGAGAGGACCGATGTGAAGCCGGGAGCATCATGGTATTGTGGGCTCTGCCGCCACGACACACGAAACAGCTCGACAGCTTTTGAATCAGGCCCAATTGACTGATTGCGGACTGGCCCGCACTTGGGGCTGTTATTATGGACAGAAAATCGTCTCCGAACATCAGTCGGGCTCGTTGTTCCGCCTCAAACGGGGAAAGCCATGTTATAGCAATTGCCTGCGTTGTATTTTAGGTTGAGACATGACCCAGGCTGACTCGATGGTGAGATGCAGTGGATGAAGAGCAGCCGATTTCGGGGACCATTACTATCTGTGACAGAGGCTTGAGCTGGCCGGACGGAATCCCGCGGGTGTCACCTCCGCTGCTGTAGTTCAAGTGAAGACTCTCGACCATGTGCTTGGAGCTCGTGCCATTCGGCCGTCCTCCAGTTAAGGCGACCTGCAAATGCGATCGTGACGTTGTCTAAAAAAGAGCAGTGAGCTTGCGACGATTTCTTTGGTCGCAGTCACTATAGTTGCAAGGGTTCAAAGGCTTCGGGATCGTCAAGCTCGGCATAAGGAATCCTATGTACTCGCTAGAGTGGTAGTCATGTGTTGTAAATGAACCCGACTGCGTCTGCCGCAGCTGTGGGATGTTGCTCTGGAAACTTCTTGAGGCCGGTACCATCGCTGAACTGCTGGGTATTGATTTACTTCCTCGCAGCCTCTGATGACTTAGCGTTGCCGTCCGCCGAAGAGTTTCTGGACCAAGGGACTCTGCTTCATTAGCAGGAACCATCAACACCGCAAAAGCTGCTCGCTTGACCTTTCCCTGAAGTTCTGAGCGGTCTTCATGCTTAACCTCGGCAAAGATGTCGGCGTTGGCTGCCTTCATCTCAGCCATCTCAGCCCTCTAGTCCTCCTTCGCGCGGTATTGTCTCTTTTGGAATTTGCTCTGTGCCACACGGTGTCGACACGGTTGTCTCTGAGACATGACTCACCGCGGCTCATTAGAGAGAATCGCATCGTGAAGGTATTGAAGACATACCACTGACCCTAACCCTAACCCTGCGATATTGGTCAGATGGTGCGTCGTGAATTGAGTATAATGGCGAGTGGTCGCAGGGTGGAGACATTACCAGTCATCAAGTTACCCCGCGGGGGCTGCAACAGATCGTCTACAAGATTACAGGTACGGTTTTGTTCGTAAACTGGAATAATAACATACTAACTATTCCTCCCCTGGAAGGCGGACCTACTGAACTAGAGCTGGCCGATCCGGTAGACCTGGATGCTGGCCTCTTGAAGGTCGACCTTCCTCTTATGGCTCATTCCGCTCTAAGAAACGAGACGAGAACGGCATACCATGTGCCGCTCTGGGTTGCCATGATGTGCTCAACAACTCTGGAAGCTTGGACTGTCTCTGACGAGTATAACAGAATATTTTCCGACCACAGTTTCATTGGATGACTATATCAAGTAGGTTTGGAACGGTCAGAAGAATAGTCCTAAGTAAAACACCATTGACATGAGAGAGCACGTCTTCGAGTGATTCGGTACGGACCACTCATGAGTGTGTGGGGTGATGGCCGAATCCTCAAGATGCGCTACCCGAGCCTGTGGATAGCCTCGCGAACGAATTGCGGGATACAAGTCAGTAAATAATGTGCACGGCGCTACACTGTCTTTCGCAAATGTTCATTGTCTTCTTAGCGCGACCCAGAGGTCGTCATCCTCCGCCAGTGGGGTCGTAACAGGGCGACAGGCACGAGTCGGAGCTACTGGCTCCGAATTTCGCATCCATGCAGATCCACCAACAGGATGTTTTGACTAAATTGGCTGGCTTTGGCTGATACTGACACCGGTTGGAGGATCGAAATTCTGCCGAGCCTCGCAAGCCCGATGTAACTCCCCACATACTAGCGGTCCTGAACTTCGGGAGACAGACCTTGCTTGGCCAACGATCGACGCGGGTGCCCTGATGTTCGTTCCAATCCAGAGGAGTCATGTTTAAGCATAAAAGCATCTTTGCCCGTTCAATTGACAACGATGAAGGAGTACGCTAGTTCAATCGAGACAGCACTCAAGATGTACAATTCTCAAATCTCCACTATTTGGTTCCTGGCCTTCGTGGGAAGCGCCTTAGGCCGCGATATCTTTGTCTCGCCGTCAGGTTCTGGAACAGGAACGCTTGCTGCACCTTATAGCTCAATCCAAGCCGCTGTAAATGCTGCGGCTGCTGGTGACACTATCTTCCTGCGCGCCGGGACCTACGCACCGTCTGCGAACATTCAGGTTGGAAAGAGCGGCACACGAACAGCCCCAATCTCAGTACGACCATACCAGAGCGAAAAGGTCATCATCAATGGAGAGAACATGCCTGGGTAAGTTCACATCCGATCCGATTGTTTTGTTCTTCGGACGCTGATAAGTTGATAGCACGCCCAAAGCTCTCGACGAGTCTCTACCAAATTCGGAGCGTGGCATCTTTCACATCCAGAACGCCAACTACTGGGCTTTCTACAATCTTAAGTATGGCCTTCCGCGAGTTGACCGTCTTATCCTATCTAAACTTCTCAGGCTGATCAACGGCCCTTATGGCATTTACGCACGCGATGCCTCTCACAACTATTACGAGGGCTTGTCCACGCACGACAATTATGAAACTGGGTTTCAACTCGAGGGAGCTTCGTCAAACAATACCGTCTTTAAGCTTGACTCTTATCGCAACCGGGATCCCCGCAAGAATGGAGAGAGCGCCGACGGCTTCGCTTGCAAGTCTGGATCCGGTGAAGGCAACGTCCTCCGAAACGCAAGACTTTGGGACAACGTTGATGATGGCTTGGACCTTTTTATGTTTGGGTCACCAGTAACGCTGGAAGAGGTGTACGCATGGGGTAACGGCTACAACAGATGGGGGTTCAGCCCATTTGAGGGAGATGGCAACGGATTCAAGCTCGGCATCACGAACAACCCACCCGCAAACCATATTGTGCGGAACTCGATTGCTTTCGCGAACTTCAAGAAGGGATTCATCGACAACGGTAACCCGGGCTCCATTACCTTTGAGAGGAACACGGCATGGAACAATGGCGATACAGGGTTCGTCATGCGAAGCTCGTCTTCGAGAATGAGGGGTAACATTGCCGCGGTCAACGTGGGCAGCGCCCAAGTCAGCCTCGTCTCGTCTGTTGATTCGTCTGGCAACTCGTGGAACTCTGGATCATGGTCCAACTCGTCTTTCATCAGTGTGGATGCTTCTGTGCTCAAAGGTAGCCGTGGTTCGGATGGGAAAGTTCGAGGTAGTGACTTCTTGGTCCCGACTTCGGGTCAGGCTCTCGGAGCTACAACGAGACAAGAGGTCTAATGTGTAGAAGACGACCTTAACACTTAAATCTATACTATCGATTCAATGACGTTTACTAGATTAGGAATCATCTCGGTGTTCAGATGAATACAGTGGCCAGGCTTCATCCGTACGACACGAACATCCGTGAGAGACTCGATCATTCCTTCCTGTGCTTTCAGAGGCAGTGCATGATCATTCTCGGCGACCACATACGTCTTAGCGACAGCAACGTCGGCGGCAGCGAAGCTCTGGGGCGTTTCAATGCTGGCCGTACTCTGGTAGAAGTTGGCAGCAAGCAGCTGGTTTGAAAGTTGAGGCTCTGTGTCATTATATAATGCGTCTTCGGCGCCTTCGCCCAAAACCACGACATCTCCCTGGTAAATGCTCGTTAGTTTGGATATGAACTGCTCGAGCAACAAGAGCCTAGATTGTTCTTCATAAACGGTGCGTAATCTCCACCAAGAGCCATGAGAAGCGAGAGTTCCTAGATGGCAAGGCAAAGGCCACGAGGTAAACCACATGCTTGATCCCTCCCAACAAGCCCCGTGCACGTCGCTCGTGGATCTGATAGCCCTCAACAGCTGCAGAGGTGGGAATGCCGCCATAACTGTGACAAATCAGGATCATATCCTGGCCAGCCTCAACGTACGGATCCAATGCTGTGCGAATGACTGCCACGTCGTCTTTGTAGGTCTTGCCGCGGATGGCAACAGGATCGGCTCCACTGGTGGCGTTCTGCGGCTGTAAGACAGTATAGCTCTTGCGAATCAAGCCCTCAGAAAGAGGTTGCCATTGGGCTGCTGTCTGCCATGCCCCGTGAATAAGAACGATAATGGGCTTCGTCGACGTCATCTTAAAGGATTGATGAACAGAGTGGAGAGCAGATGATCTAGGAAAGATGAGTATATCTAAAAGCGCCTCGTGCAGGATGATTGGAACAACAAGTTTGACTAGATTTAATCCGGAATTCCCAATGTGGCATGCCGTGTTATAAGAGGCAACTAGGGGCGATGGAAAAGTCTTCGCTCGAGGTGGCCTAAATGCCGTAGCTAACGAAGTTCGGTGTCTGACTTTAGGCATGATGCAAATGCCGTAGCTGGCGGGCTTCGGTGTCTGAAGTCAGGTAAAGCGTGACTGGCTGGAAATGCTAACCAAGGTTTTGGGAACGCTGGGGAATCAGACCGCGACCCGATAATTATATGCAAGAGGCCTTGCTCGCAGTGATCTATTTCTCCCCTGTCTGCTCTAAACGGGGGAGGGAATAGGTCAAGTCATGGAAAAAAAAGGATTGAGGACAACATTAACTTGTTAGACGCCATACATCTCCGCGCTAGACTCTACGATGACGTTACTCATATTATCGTAAGGTACCTTAGTTTTGGAAAAGGCCTGGGTTACGTTTTGAACCCGGGTATTTGCTGCCCATGCCATTGTGAGTAAGTTTGCGATACAGCACCGCCCAGACCGACGAGGCGCGCGACGAATTCGCATAAAATAGTATGGACGATATCGGCCTCATCTTTCTTGGAACCAGGTGCTCTGTTTGACGCCTACCTAGATTGGGAGTGCCGAGCTTTACGTAGTCACGAGTCGTACAGGCGCACTCAAGATTTGCCAGTACAAGCATTTGACCAGAGACACATGGTATGCACGACCTTTGTAAGCGTCGAGTACCTACCTCGATTAATCATTTTGTTCTGACCCAACGTTTGTTTATCAACCTCAGTCTCTTTTTACAGATAGGTTCCTGATGGGTAGCAATAAGGCTGCTCATGTGCAATGCCGGCTACCTTCAGAAAATCAAGTGAACACTTCCTTGATGACCTTGACTATAAGAGTGTCGTCGCAGAGCTCAATGCCAAGCAGCTCGTTGTCAGTGGTTGCTGCAAAGTTTCACCTTTAAGCAGGGTCAAATACGACGGTGTTGAGAGATTCCTGAATGGTTTTGTAGATGATGATCTTTCCTAGGTTGAAGTACGCCATAACTAGATAATCTACGAGGGAACAATCCTGGGGCACAGGCTTCCAGTTCTTGCTGGGGAGGGCCTTCTGCGCCAGTGCTAGATTTTCTTTTACGTCAACATTATGTCATGAATACGAACCGCCCAGTTCTTAGTCTTGTCTGGGTGCTGGAGTATGCCGACAAAGGCGTTGCTAACATTGGGGAGGGAGATGACGCTGAATTGGAGGTTGGCGTCTCCGAAAATGGAAGTTCTATGCATCTTCAGATTGATGAGTGACTGGTACTAAAAGGCACATTATAGGAAAGCTGCGATGAAGACAAGCGTGTAGCTTAGATCCGAGGCCTTAGCCTTCTCAGTACGATAGCTTTGAACATTCAGTTTGAGCTTAAAGATTGGAATTTTTTAAGCACTCGCGTTTTCGATATCACAGCCGAATTCAGACAGGATGAAACGCTTCATGCCCTCGGGGATGGCAGCATCGATTAGGATCGCATGGGAATCAATCGTCATGGTGGACAATGTCGCCACGAGAGCGTGTTGGTCTTTCAGCGCCTCCTCGACCGCCGACTCGGAGGGTGGAGTCCATCGATGTTCGTAGGGCTTACGAAGTCACGGACGAGACTCACGTGACTTACTCCAGCGGGCGGCTGATACATGACGTAATGGACTTGCTTTTCATGCTGATTACGGCATATGCAGCTATAGGATGTGTTTCTATCCCTTTAGTGCCGAAATCAGGCCTCATTGCATAGACGCCGATCACTGTCTGCCCGAATAGCTTCGGTGTGGATCTTGCTGGTTGCATCATTGCAGTTAGCAGATCTATAGAAAATAAGTGCCGTATAGGCTTCCAGATGTGCCCTTCGCTATTTCCTTCAATTCATTCAATTGGATAAGTTACCTGATTTTCTGCCGCTTTGGTCGTCGATCACAAGATCTACTGCGGTCTGATTTCGGCACCCAATGGGCAGGCCACCATCGTGCCTACTGGTTTGGGAGAGCTTGTATACCAATGAATTGAATGGATGGGTCCGTTACATGTACCTTTACATATGTATCACCATCCATTGGGTCTCTTTAATGACTGTATTGAGCATCGCATCA
Organism: Verticillium longisporum; assembly: GCA_019188255.1. Lineage (NCBI taxonomy): Eukaryota > Fungi > Ascomycota > Sordariomycetes > Glomerellales > Plectosphaerellaceae > Verticillium > Verticillium longisporum. The sequence continues at coordinate 3,543,882 of JAETXT010000011.1, forward strand.
ATCGAGGGGCTTACACATATGACCTCAGATGTGCCCTCTGACAATAAGACTAAAGCCAAGGAACTCGGTCATCAGAACAAACACTGATTCGTGTTCACCGGCCTTCTCTCAATAAATCCTCCTGCCCTTGCCTTTCGGATCCTTCGCGTTCGGTTTGCTGGGCAAGAAGAAACGATCACCACTCGACCGTACATACCCGAGGCCCGATTGATGGCGAAGTTTAGCAGCTTGCCATCTCGAAGCCTCAGTTCTATAATGCTTCCGTTTAACTTCGACTGTTTCCACCGTCCAGGTCTCATCATCTGAATCTAGCATCTTCACCACGACGCATTCCCCGGCCTTGAAAATCAGTGGCTCTGTTGTCCTGGGTTCATCTAGCATCACATGGGAGGATTCGCTCCGTGTGTCGTCGTAAACGTGTGTCGAGAGGGACCGGGCTCCGCGGCCTCTGTTGAGAAACCATATTCCGAGGTTTCAGGAGCAAGAACTTGTTCCTCGTACTCATAGACAACAGGATTGATGTGCGTAGACATCCCGGCATAATCGGATAGTGCTTGTGCAGTGGATGCGCCGTCGACCATCGATTGCTAGAGGTCTCTGGCCACGTCTTGAATGTCCTCAAGTGGGTCCAGCTCCATGGTGTCGTCTGGTGCGTCGAATGCTGTCCCTAAGTAGCCGGCGAGCAGCTCGATTGAAGGAAAGGCATACTGATTGATGGTGTCGCACATGCCCATGAAATCATCTTCATTAGATGCAAATTCGAGGTAGAAGTCCTTGTTTCCAGGGGGCACCGTAGAGGGAAACACCGGCTGGAGACCTTTGACGAGATGGTCATAAATCCAGAAGCGGAACCGAGTTCCGTAACAACTCAACCCCCACACTCTCTCTTTCCTTTCTTTGTCGCAGTACAGCTCGCAGCCCGAGCGCACCTGCTCTTCTACTTCCATGACGATTTGAAGTGATGCGCGGGCCTCCTTGACCTCCACAGCAGCCACGAGCGCCAGCTGCATTCCTCTGCTTGTATCGATTATCTTCTTGACCACAATGTCGTGACGTCTCGCACTACCGTGTGCCACAAGTGGCTGCTCGGGCACGAACCATCCTGGGTTTGGGAAGGCATATTTTTGAAGCACGACCTGCCACCAAGCGTGGGCCGCGTACTCAGCATGGCCTACAACTTCATCATGAAGCACCGCCACACCCAGGTCATTGAAAATCGTCATATCGACAGCGATGATCGTGAGAAAATTGCAGATATTATCAAGTGACTGGTATAGTAAAGAGTAAATTGATGGAGCGCTGAGACGGAAGGGGGAACATGAACAAAAAGTGCGTGGAGTGGTTCAAATTATATTCATGATTCGGTAGACTACTGCTCACATCATTCGGTCTGTATTGCAAACACCCCAAATTACCAAATCTTGACAATGTTTCGGTTAGTGGTTGCGCAGCGAGCGATGTCGATGAGATGCATTAAATCGTACGTAGTTGCCAAGACCACCGGGAGAACACTCTTCTGATGCCCCCTCGTTCGAACAGCCTGCATCGTGTCCGGCCGCTTTCGAATGATCGAACATGCCGAAGCCCCGCTCTTAGACAGCAGCCACTCTCCTCCCCTCTCCCAACATCGATCAACCCCGCCTTCGAAGCCCCCACCCAAATTAAATCGATCAGGTTTCAGCAGCTGACCAGATACTCAGCAGACCCGCTTCCGAAAGACCTAACCTGCTTTGTGAACTAGGCCCAATTTCCGCAAAATCAGGCGCGCTCAGTAAAGTCCGAACTGCGCGGAAAGACTTATCTGGATGATGTGGCGATTATCCATACCGCCATTGAGGGACCACTTGCAGCCGGAAAAGAAGTTGTCATTGTCTGTCACAGTTACGGTGGCATCCCGGCATCCGCGGCTGCGGAGGGTTATCAGATTCACGAGCGCCGTGAGCGTGGGCTACCCGGAGGTATCAAATACATCGTGTACTTGGCAGCGTTTGCGTTCCCGGCGAGAGACCCATCCCTCTTAATCGCCATTGGAGGAGCCTATGCGCCTTTCATGAACAACAAGGTATTTATGGCCGCAACAGCTAAACCCGTATTTGGCCGAGGGTATAAACTGACAAATGGCATACAGGGAGACGTCATTGCTTTGGGCGAGGGTGCCAGAGATGCGTTATTCAACGATTGCGACACGGAAACTGCAGACCAGCTAGTCGCTGGTGCCGTCTATCAGAGCACGGCAAGCTTCGAGACACCTACAACTTTCGCCGCCGCAGACGTCGCAGTCTCCAAGACATACGTCGTATGCGAAGATGATCACGCCTTGCCACTTGATGCCCAACTGGCAATGATAACTGCCCTCGGAAATGTTACCGTCATCAGGGTTCACTCAGGGCATTGTGTTCAGTTGAACAAGGAACTTGTACCTAAGTCGCTTGACGTTATCGAGGCAGCAGCAGGTTACGAGGGACTGGCGAAGGCATAGAAATGAGACCGTAGTACAGTACGAGACGAAATATTGAAATCTGGATCGTCCCGTTGTGTATTACTAGTATCCTAACATGCCATGGAACGCAACCACGGAAACACACTTCCTACTTGCGAAGCCTCTCCTATTCCTCACGGACTGCTCACCCCATTCTCCCGGTCTAGATCCGACAAGATTTCCTTCGGACACAAAAGCCTCGAAAGGCTCTGGCCGGCCTTGTATCTAACTGTGCCGTGGTCATCGTACGCCAGAGACATCCCCCTCGGCCGCATGATATATTCCGGGATCGCCTGCACACCCTGCTTCTCCCACTTCCATCCTACTTCACCTTCCGGTTCCACAAGAGTCCATCCCTTGATCGGCTTTGGGCGCCAAGAGTCCACCTTTTCCTTACGTATTCTTACTATCGGGTGGAAACACTCATTCGTCGCTCCGCCGGCACCGTCCCCGCTGTCTCTTGGGTAGGCCCCGGGCGTGCGGTCTTGCTGGCCCAGAAGGCGGAAGAAGGCGCCTTGCAACCCGGCGAAGTTGCTAACAATTTTTCCACAGCCCCAGCCTCTGGGGATGCCGTTGGCATTGAGAGCGCGCCGATGCTGCTCGATCACGCCGCTGATGGCATCCTCGTCGAAGGTGAGCATCCCCGAGACGTTGTCTGCCTATTTCGCCGTTCAGTGATAATTAAAATGCTTGTTAAATGTAGTACTAAAGTGCTCACCATCCATGCAAAAGTGATGTGGCCGATCTCTTCATGATCACCGCCAGGCCCGCTTGCCTGGCCGCCGATGTTTCCGTGAACGCCCGGGAACCAGCATTGTTGCAGCTCAATAGCAGGAGAACCGATAGCGTCGTGCCACATGGTGGGAGGAAAGGTTAGTCGCTGTTCATCGATTGCAAGAGCCTGGTACGCGTAGTCGACTCCTGGCAGGGAGGTCAGCCGAAGCACTTTAGCAGTATCGTACCCTAAGCACTTGCCTTTAGATAGCCTCGTGTTGTGGAATGCGTATTGGCCGTTGACAGCAACACCGATCTTTTCTAAGCCTCTCACGAGAGGCCATTCCGGGATTCCCTGTTGGTGCAAAGTTAGTCATAAGTGAACGATGGAGCCCTCCGCCCCGATGCCGGGTCTTTTACCAGAGCGCCGACAGTCTCCCAAACGCCAACAAATTTGACCCTGACCTCCTTCCCCAATTCCAATTCCTTCTCGTTGTCCCGATACCACACCGAGTTCTTAAAGGGCTCGCCACCGTTGTTGGCGCGATATGCGCTCCACATCTCGCCGAATCGCGACATGTGCACTCCCGAGAGAACGCCAACGTCACAGACGAGGCCCGCGATGGAGCGAACAGTGAAAGCCCCCCGGGAGAAGCCAAAGAAGAAGAGCTCATCATCAGGCACATAGTTGTTGGCAATGAAATCGTTGACCTGGCAAATGTCGTGATCAACACCCCATCCGAGGCCGCCTTGACAGATCAACAGTTTATCCCAACTCGACGTCGTTCGTGAATAGGGATACCAATGGCTACTCACCAGAAATCGCCTTCTGGAACGGAAGGTCGCCGCTTCCGAGACCTGAATGGTACAGTACAATCTGATCTACAGTCTGGCCATCTGCATCTATGCCGGTGTTTGCAAGTGCCCGGGCAAAAGTAGCCACATTGGATGGCACGGTTTTGTCACCCAGGTCTGATGCAAGCCAAGTGCCATCGGCACAAAGAATGATACGCTTGTAGCGTGCCAACTTGGGGGCTTCTGGTGATGCCATCTTGGTTTGGCAGGGTGCTTAGGGGTGGAAATGATGTGAAGAGATATCTAGACCATTGCCACCACGACGGGCTCTTCTTGTAAACTCTTGGTATGTCGACAGAATTGCATCCCTGTGAGATTACGTTGCCTCTTTGATGCGGTCAGCACCCCGCAGCTGAATGTCACGGGGCATCCCGCTTCCCAGGAGGCTTCAATACTCTTGGGGCTGATGTCTCAGTCTTCTGCAAAAGGAAGGGGTCCCCCTTTTTCGGCATGTGCTTGACGGAACTTGCATTGGGGAACATCTGCGGTATCGTGAGTGGACGAATAGATCGAGAGCCGACTGTCAGCCGCAGCTCAATGCGTAGTAAATCGGGCGAGTGGCAAAGTCGAATACATGGGATGGATCGTATATGCGAAAGAGCTTAGAGCGGGGTTCAGCTTCGTCACGTTCAGTGGACCTATAGGCAGAGAACTGATTGTCAGCCGCAGTTCACCGCATAGGATTAATTGGGCGAGTGATGAAGCTAAATATTCTGGGATGGATGGTATTTACGTGTGCATTTATTGAAAGCAGCGAACATGACGACAAGATGTCGACAAAATCACATGCCTACTCTTTACTTTTCCAGCACAATCACATGCCTGCTCTGTGCTTTTCCAGTCCATTGGATAAGAACGCACAAGAGGCGCTTGGTTGCGTGTCAATCTGCATATTTATGTTGTGTGACGGAGGGGTTACAGGTGCTGGTTACAGGTGCTTAGTAACTATGTCAGCCTCTCGTCGTTGTCGTGGCATCCCCTCAAGAGAAGTAGAACCATGTGTCGTTCTTCGGGACTGTCGACTCCTGTCGCTAGGTGATGGACGGGTTGTCTCCACGAAGGGTGAATCCTCTCAACATGGACATGCTTGCTTCTCTGACTTCTGACTGCTATATAATACGATGCAGGCCAGCCTGACTTGACTTGAAGTTTGTAACCGATAAGCCTGGCCTAGTTCAGCCCTGAAAAACATGGCCTCTTCCAACCCCCCGTCCGGTGGAGAGCACACCAGCGGCAATGGCGAGGATGCACACTCGAACCTCTTCAAACTTCTCAATAGTGCTCGTCGTGATCTACAGAGTCAAAATGGACGCTTTCTACCCAACCTGAACTTAGCCCTTGGAACACTCGAGACGGCACTCGCTGGTGGCTTGGTTGATGATCGCAAGTATCTGGTACGCTCTTCACATCCGTTATATCACCCAATGGAGCTGGCTAACTAATCGCTGGAATAGGTCGAAAGCGTAATCCAGTTGGCCGCGTCGCTCCCCAACGAATCGAAACTCAGGGGCGACCTCAATGCGCAACTCATCGGCACCCTGTGGAACAATCTCCAGCATCCGCCCATTTCGTATTTGGGCGAAGAATTCAAGTATCGGGCTGCAGATGGCTCAAACAACGTGAGTTATTCAACGTGGACTTTTACAAAACCTGGGCTGACTGGGCTGACTATCCAGAACATCATGTACCCTCAACTGGGTGCCTCGGGAAGCCACTACGCCCGAAGCGTGGCCCCGACACATCGGCAGAACCTCAATCTCCCCGACCCGTCCGTCATTTTTGACAGTAGGTTCTGAAATCATCTGGACAAGATGAAGCTGACATGTTCCAGCCTTGCTGGCACGAAAGGGGGCGACAAAAGAGCATCCAGCCAAAGTCTCAAGCAGCCTTTTCCACTTTGCGACTATCATCATACACGGTAATAATCGAATACATCAGAATTCACCGGCTCGTGCTTATTTTTCTAGACTTATTCCACACGGACGAGGTCGACAGGTCTAAAGTCAAGAACTCGTCGTATCTCGACCTAGGCCCCTTGTACGGCAACAACATGGATGAGCAGAAGAGAGTCCGGACGTTCAAAGATGGCCTCTTGAAGATGGACACATTCTCTGAACGCAGACTTCTGAGTCAGCCTCCTGGTGTCTGTGCAATGATGGTTGCCTTCAACAGATTCCACAACTACATTGCGCAGGAACTGGCAGAAATCAATGAGCGCGGACGCTTCAGTCTTCCTCCTGGCGTGACCAAGGAACACCCACAGTATGAGGCTGCCCAGGCTAAACGTGACAATGACATTTTCCAGACAGCACGGCTGTAAGCCCCCCCAAGGGTCCCCTATGGAAGGAGAGAGACTTGACGCTGATCTGATACAGCATCACATGCGGTCTGTACGTGAACATCATTTTGGGAGACTACCTACGAACCATCCTGAATCTTAATCGCAACCCCATCCCGTCCGACTGGAGGTTGGACCCGCGCACAGATTTCAAGGTTTTCGACTCGGAGGGAATTCCGCGAGGGATCGGTAACCAGGTGAGCGTTGAGTTCAACATGGTCTACCGATGGCATAGTGCCATCAGTGGCAGTGATGAGACTTGGACGAATGAACTGTTTCACCGGGTCTTTGGTCCTCAGGTAAACTCTGGTAAGTCGTCCACATTCTTTTCTCCAATGAAACATTCCCACTGACCATGAGGTCCTCCAAAGATGACATATCCGTCGAAGAATTCGTGAAGGGTCTTCGCAAATGGGTCAGTGATCTGCCTGAAGACCCCGCGCAGTGGACATTTGGGGAGTTGAAGAGGGGAGAAGACGGGAGGTTCCAAGACTCTGACTTGGTCGGACTTGTTCAAGCTGGAACAGACCACATTGCAGGCAAGTGATTCAGCATCAGTAGTCGCCGCGATGAGAATATATGCTCACACACTGTCGTTTCACTAACCACAGGGGCCTTCAGGGCCCGCAATATCCCCCGAGTTCTCAAGGCAGTAGAGATGCTCGGAATTCAGCAAAGCCGCGGCTGGGGCGTTGCGTCACTGAACGAGTTCAGGGAGTTCTTCAAGCTGAAGCCCTACTCGTCATTTGGTAAGATTGGCCCCATAATTTATATGTTCCGTTGAAGGTCTGACGGAACTAGCGGACGTGAACCCCGATCCATCCATCGCCGAAGCGTGTAAGTTCCATACCGTAGTTGAGGTGCGACTTGGCCCCTGCTAAGCAATCATAGTGGAGGCACTTTATGAGCACCCAGACAACATTGAGCTCTACCCAGGGCTTCTGGCTGAAGACTCAAAGAAAGAATTGGTTCCAGGGTCCGGAATGTGCCTTGGTTTCACCAACTCATTTGCAATTCTGTCTGATGCCGTGGCCCTGGTCCGTGGAGACCGGTTCTACTCGGTCGATTACAACGCATCCAACCTGACTGCATTCGGGTAAGGAAAACAGACCTCCTCCATGATCACACTCCTAACGAGTAAAAAAGGTTTAATGAAGTGGATTCGGACTATGACGTTGCTGGCGGCGGAGTCATGTATAAGCTGCTCATGAGAGCGTTCCCAGGTTGGTACCGAGCAAACAGCGTGTATGCTCAGTATCCCTTCACCACCCCCGACGGCAACAAGGAGATATTCCAGAAGCGCGGCGACTTGCCAGAGCTGGATTACAGCAAGCCAACATTCGTGGGTCCCCCACAGCCAGTTTTGACTTGGCAGGGAGTGACCGACGCATTGCACAATCAAGAGCAATTCCGCGTGCCTTGTCAGTAAACCCCGTCTTTAAACCCTCATTTTAATACCTTGCATTTCATTACACAGTAAGTACTGATAGCCGATAGGGGGTTCGCACACGTTCCAGCTCATCAAGCATGACTACATGCTCAGCGGAGACAGCCCTGCGAATGCCCGCCAGAGAGAAACCGTCAAGAAGTGTTTGTACGCCCCCAAAGATGGCCTCGACCAAGTCCGCCAGTTCTACGAGGCCACCACCGCCAGATTCATTCGCCAGTATAGCCACAAAATGGGCAAGTCGTACCAAGTCGACATCGTGAGAGAGTAAGTTAACCTGTACAGTTACACGTGCTCAGAGTTGGCTGATATTCGATATCTAGCATTGGAAATTTAGTACACTCGGCGTTTGTGGGGGACTTCTTCGCCATCCCGACGGAAAGTAATGGTGGAGGGCCTGATAGCTACACGGAGGCTTCGCTGGCAGACACGCTTGGCAATTTGTTTGCCTATGTGTTCCTCGACCTCGACACGGCTCAGTCCTTCGAGAGGCGAGTTTTGGCGACCAAGCAAACGCGGCGTCTCGGCGAGGTGATGCAAAAGGTGGTGGCCGGTATCAAAGCCCAGCATTTCCCTTCCCTCGGCCAATTGATTCATCCGGATACGACCCTGAGCAGCTATGGGCCCCGTCTTGTTGGGAGACTCCTGGATGGCGGTGGTACTGTTGATGATATCGTCTGGACGATTATCCCGACAGCTGCCGCTGCGTCTGCCACTCAGGCCCAGGGGGTATGTTATGACCTTTTCCTCCCAAACCCCATTTATTCTATCGGCTCCCCTTTCTGACAGGACTTTTAGTGGGGGCAAATGATTGATCTGTATTTATCGGACGAATACTTTCCACATTGGACCGCCATCCGGGAGCTTGCGCTGTCTGAGGAGCCAGAAGCGTTTGAGAAGCTCAAGAAGTATGCTCTCGAAGGGTACGATATATTGAACTCCTAACAGTTCGGGCATTAGCCTGACTGACAAATTTGTTAGTTTCCGTCTTTCTACACCAGCGTTCGGTCTGATTCGGAATGTGGCTGCCGAAAAGTCCGAGATCAAGGATGGGGCCCGTGTCGTATCGGTAAAGATGGGCGATGCTCTTTTCGCCGATTTCATCACCGCTGGCCGCGACCCTTCAAAGTTCCCTGACCCAGAGAAAATCAAGCTAGACCGTCCGGACGATCTCTACATTCACCACGGTTGGGGTCCCCATGCTTGTCTCGGACGCGCCATCGTCACGGTGGCTGGCGCTAGCATGCTGCGGACCTGTGCTCGACTGACGAACTTCCGACGTGCTCCCGGCCCTGCCGGGGAGATGAAGAGTAGGACCGAGAATGGGGCATTCAGAAGGTTCCTCTCGGAGGATGGCTCGCAGTGGGGTCCTTTCCCTGTCAGTAAGTAAACCCCTATCCATCTGAATGAGCACGAAGCCAGAGGTCTTACACCTGTACGCGTCACAGCCAAAAAGGTCCTCTTTGACCATGATAATGGTACGCAGTGAGATCAGGTGTGTCAGTATTTCCAGGGGCAAGAAATTGAATGGATGTTTCCTTCATGTTTATGAACGCAAATTCAGGTATGGAAGTAAGCGTGGCTGGCTAGCAAAGCAGGTTGTATCAGGACACAGAGAGCCGCCTTTAGCTAGAAGTACAATATAATGGAGACGGCCAAGTCACTAGTGGAACAAAAAGTTCGTGTTATTGTAGTTAGTTACTAACTACCGCTGCTGATAACACCGATGTCTATCTCTCCCTGCCAAAACCATGAGGGTAGCATGCCGCCATTGACGCTCGGCATATGTTGGTCAGCTCTATTCCTCCCGGGCAAACTTTGAATTCGATGCCATTCAGTGCGACCGATTCTTCCTCGCCTACGACCGCGTCGAGCGGTCATACATACATCAAGTAGCTCCGCATTGATACTACAGGATGGCAAGGTTACGACATTTTATACAAGAAAGGGTGGCAGAATATATAGGATTTGCCCGCGCTGCGAGCGCTGGATATTTTGGTCCAAGCGTACCTGCCCGGCTGGTTTGACTCTCTCTACGAGCGGACATGGGGCGTATGTCCCATAACGAACATATTCCATGCGTTAGTCTGAAAACAGGAGGAATAGTGGCGACTGGCTGGATATCAAAGTGCGGGGGAAAGACCATTTCACCCGTCTTGACTAATACACACCCGATGACGAAATGGAAAGCAAGGAATCGTTGGAAAGATTGGAAGCAGTCAAGCACTTCGTGCATCCTTGGGATATTGAGAAAGACTGGAAGGGTGATGAGCATGTTTTACTTGGAGTGCCCCCGAGGTATTCTGCCTCGCACCCCTTCCGTTTCAGAGCCCCAACTGCTGCAATCATGAAAGAGCGCGGTCAAGGCGCTTTGAGGGTGCGGCGACGTGCAAGGAGGCTTGTAAGGAACGCAGAGGGCGCCCCTCCTAGTGCGGAGGTAGATTTCAGATGTTATTCTACCCCATGCCTACCTGCGAATTGACTGCGGAGCACTGCGGGAGACCTCTTCACTCTACTGTTCCAACGCCTTTGACATTCGGTTTGACGATGCCTTCGAGGTATTGTCAATGTTTCTAACTCGCCTATTACCAATCGACCCCTTAGGCTCCGGGTCTCCACATCCCTAGTAGTTCACTAATCACATATACTAGTGTCCTTGACTAGGCGATAGAAGTGTGCCCGTTAATGCTTTGTTCGAGCCCGAAGGATAGAAGGTGGCCTTGGGTGTTGGGTTGTAGATACGTCGCACTACTGATAGTGCAACGTTCATAGCAGACCGCTTAGACGATCAGGTAGCCCGATCAGTAAAACTCACTATATCGGGCAAAATGCAGCGAGATGAAAACATTAAAGCTAGTGCAATCATTTATAGGGTGCCAAGGGTTTACTTTCTAGGCCGCTACGGACTTAGTAGTTGTAGGCCGAAGTTTTAAGCTTTCAATATATTAAGTCCCTAACCTAAAAACCAAACCCCTAGGAGACTACCCTAGCAACCTCTATAATAAGACGTCGCTAGTAATCTACCTATAAGCCGTTACTACTATCTTATAGGATAAACCTCAGTTAGTAAGGTAGCTGCCTACTAGACGGAATTTACCCTACGCCTTCTACTTAACGATTCCGCTATATATTAATATAACCGAAGCTCTATAAGATATAAGCTACTTTATCTAGGCGCTAGCGCTAAATTAATATAGGACGTTAGTATAGAAGAATAGGTAAGAGGCCTAATACTATATACTTAGTTAAGGGGCTAATTATAGACTTAATTTAATAAATTATTAATATAACCCTTAAGGATTAACTTAGGGTTAGGGTTAGGGTTAGGGTTAGGGTTAGGGTTAGGGTTAGGGTTAGGGTTAGGGTTAGGGTTAGGGTTAGGGTTAGGGTTAGGGTTAGGGTTAGGGTTAGGGTTAGGGTTG